>JAESUZ010004835.1:0-318495 GCA_017311185.1 Proteles cristata cristata
GGTGAGTTGTATAAGTTCTTTATATATTTTGGATATTAATCCTTTATCAGATATATAATTGCAAATATCTTCATTCAGTAGGTTGCCTTTTCGTTTTGTTGACCATTTTCTCTGCTGCACAAAAGGTTTAATTTTGGTGTAATTCCAGTACTTCATTTTTGCTTGTGGGTCCCTTGCCTGAGGAGACATACCTAGAAAAATGTTGTGAAGGCCCGTAACCCATAGCTTACTGCTGTGTTCGCTTCTAGGAGTTATAGGGTATCAGGTTTCACATTTAAGTCATTGATCCATTTTAAGTTTATTTTTGTGTGTGGCCTAAGGAAGTAGTCCAGTGTCATTCTTCTGCAGGCCATGGTCAGTTTTCCCAGCACCATTTATTGCCAAGATTCTTGTTTTTAATTGTGTATCCTTGTAATCTGTTTCACAGGTTGACTGTATGAGCTTGGGTTTGTTTCTGGGCTTTCTTTTCTATGATGTGTGTCTTCTTTTGGGCCAGAACCGTTCTGTTCTGAGCACTGCAGGTTTGTCGTGTATTTTGGAATCCAGGATTGTGACTCCTGCAACTTGGTTCTTCTTTCTCAAGATGGCTTTGGCTATTTAGGGTGTTTTGTGGGTCCATACAGATGTTAGGATTCTTTGTTCTAGTTCTGTGAAAAATGCCGTGGGTACTTTGATAGGGATTGCACTGAATCTACAGATGGCTTTGAATTGTGTGGACATTTTAACAGCATTAATTTTTCCAGTTCTCTCAATCCTGGTATGTTAACACTTGTTTGTGTCATCTTGTATTTCTTTCATCAGAATTCTGTAGTTTGAGGTTACTGGTATTTAACCTCCTAGGTTAAGTGTTTCCTAGGTGCTTTTTTCGTTTTGGTGCAGCAGTGAATAGAATGGTATCCTTAGCTTGTGTGCTGTTTTGTTAAGTGTGCATAGAAATCCAACAGGCTTCTGTATATTAATTTCATATCGTGAAACTTCACTGAATTCACTTATTTTAATGGTTTTTGGTGGAGTCTTTAGGGTTTTCTACATAACAGTATTCTGTCATCTGCCAACACTGATAGTACTTTACCACTTAGGATGCCATTTACTTCTTTCTGCTGCCTGACTGTCGTGTCCAGGACTTCCAGTATTGCTTTGAATAACTGTGGTGAGAGTGGACTTCCTGTCTGGTTCTTGATCTTCAAAGAAAAGCCCAGTTTCTCACTATTGAGTATGGTTAGCTGTACACTTGTCCCATATGGCCTTCATTATGCTGAGGTAGGTTCCCTCTAAACCCCTTTTGATAGTTTTTATCATGAGTGGATGCTCAATTTTTTTTTTTTTTTTTTTGCTGTTTCTCCATCTATTGAGATGATATTACTTTTATCCTTAATTTTGTTAATGTGGTCTATGACATGAGTGATCTGCAGATCATTGAACTATCCTCAGGTCCCCTAAATAAATTCCACTCAATCATGGTGGACAATCCTTACAATTTATTGTTGAATGTCTTTTGCTAATATTTTATTGAGGATTTTTGCTCTATATTTTTTTTGTAGTGTTTTTGGCTGATTTCAATATCAGGGTAATGTTTTTGTAGAATGAGTTTGGAAGTTTTCCCTCCTCTGATTTTTTGGGATACTTTAGGGATGATAGAGTCTAATTTAAATGTTTGGTAGATGGGTGCCTGGGTAGCTCAGTTGGTTGAGCATCCAACCTTGCCTCAGGTCATGATCTCGTGGTTCATGGGTTCGAGCCCCGCATCAGGCTCTGTGCTGACAGCTCAGAGCCTGGAGCCTGCTTCAGATTCTGTGTCTCCCTCTCTCTCTGACCCTCCCAGACTTGTGCTCTGTGTATGTGTGTGTGTCTCTGTCTCTCAAAAATAAACAAATGTAAATACTTGGTAGAATTTACTTGTGAAGCCATCTGGCACTAGACTTTTGTTTGTTGGGAGTTTTTGAATTACTGATTCAATTTAATTATCAGTATTCAGTCTGTTCAGATTTTCTATTTCTTCTTGATTCATTCTTGGGAAGATTTTATGTTTTTAGGAATTTCTCCATTTCTTCTAGGTTGTCCAGTTTGATTGCATATAATTTTTCTTAGTGTCATATAATCCTAATTTTCAGGTATCGCTTGTTACTTCTGTTTCACTTTTGACTTTATGTATTTGATGAATCTGGTTAAGGGTCCATCGATTTTGTTTTTCTTCTCAAAGAACCAGCTCTTCTTTCATTGATCTTTTCCATTTTTTTTTTAGTACTTATTTCACCTCTCATTGTTGTTGTTTCCTTCTTTCTACTAACTTAGGGCTTTGGTTTTTTTTTTAACAGTCTTTTATATGTAAGGTTAGATTATTTGAGGTTAGATTATTTTTTTCTAATTTTTTTAACATTTTATTTATTTCTAGGAGAGAGAGACAGCATGAGCAGGGGAGGGTCAGAGAGAGAGGGAGATACAGACTCTGAAACAGGCTCCAGGCTGAGCTGGCAGTCAGCACAGAGCCCGACGTGGGGCTCGAACCCACGAACCGCGAGATCATGACCCAAGCGAAAGTCGGACGCTTAACCAACTAAGCCACCCAGGCGCCCCGAGGTTAGATTATTTAAATGATTGGTAGATAGTTTCTTGAGGCAGGCTTGCATCAATATAAATTTCTCTTAGAGGTGTTTTGGTTGTGTGCCAATGTTTTTGGACTGTTTTTTCATTTTCAACTCAACCATGAGTTGGTTTTAGATTTCCTTTTTTTAATGTTTTTAATGTTTATTTTTGAGAGAGAGTCAGAGAGGGAGACACAGAATCCAAAGCAACCTCCACGTTCTGAGCTGTCAGCACAGAGCCCAACGCGTGGTTTGAACCCATGAACCGGGAGATCATGACCTGAGCTGAAGTCAGACACCCAGCCGCCTGAGTGGTTCCTTTCAGATTTCTGGACTGACCTGTTGGTGGCATGTGGTTTAGCTTCCACCTGTGGGATTTTTTTTAATTAATTTTTTCTTATATCCTTGTGGTCAAAACAGCAGCTTGATATGATTTCACTCTTCTTTAATATATTTAGACTTGTTTTGTTGACTAATGGGGGTGATCTATTACAGGGAAAATTCCATGTCCACTTGAAACGAATGTGTATTCTGTGGGTTTTGATGGAATGTTCTAAATATATGTGGTCTAATATGTCATACAAAGAAATGGTTTCCCTGTTTGTTTTTGCCTGCATGATTTCTCTGATGGTGTAGATGGTGGGTTCAAGTTCCCTACCATTAATGTAGTACGTCTGTTGATTCTTGCTTTGTATGTACAAATGTGGGGTGCGTATATATTCACAATTGTTACATGCTCTTATCATCACACAGTGCCCTTCCTTGCCTTGTTACAGTCTTTGTTTTAATGTCTGTTTTGTCTCACATACCTATTTGCTATCTCACGGTTTGTCCTTTACTCCATTTTCATGAATTATCTTCTTCTTTTTCAGCCTGTGCATGTCTTGATGTCTAAAGTGAGTCCCCCACAGGCAGCATATGGATGGATGGGTCTCGTTTTGTTAACCATTCATTCACCCCATGTCTATTGATTGAGCACTTAGACTATTTCCATTTAAAGTAATTGTTGATGAGAATTGCCATTTTGTTCATTTTCTGATTGTTTTTGTACTTCTTTTTTTCTTTTGCCATCTTTTGCTCTATTTCCTAGTGATCTGTGGATGACTGTAGTGTTCTGCTGGACTTTGATTTTTTGGGTATCTGTTGTGCATTTTTGTTTTGCAGTTACCATGAGGTTCGTACATAGGATGCTAGGATTATAGCAGTCTGTATCATGTTCCTGGCCACATGAAGTTTGAATACATTCTAAAAGAACTTCATTTTTACTGTCTCTTTGATTTTCTAAGTCCCTTAACACTAATTTTTAAAATAATTGATTTTATTGCTTTGAACCTTCATACTGGCTTTTTAGGGGCTTGCTCTTCTAGCATTTCTGTGTGTTTGCTGTGATTGATAAAATAATTGTTGTCTGATTATGGCCCTTCCTTTTCCCCTTAAAGAAGTCCTTTTTAACATTTAGGGCTGTTTAGTAATGATTAACTCCTTTTAGGTTTGTCTGGTAAACTCTTTCTCTCTCCTTCAACTCTGAATGGTAGACTTTCAGGGTGAGGTATTTTTCTAGGTTTTTTACCTACCTTCCATCGCTTAGAATGGATCATATGCCTTGGATCTGGCCTGGAAACTTTCTGTTGAAAAATCAGCCGATAGCCTTAGGGGGTTTCCCTGATAGAGCTAGTTGCTTCTCTTGTGCGCCTTAAAAAATTCTCTCTTTGCACCTAATAGTATTTTAATTGTTGTGTTTCATCGTGTGGACGTCCCTGGGTTCACCTCGTTGGGAGCTCTCAGGGCCTGAGCGTGGATGTATGTTTCTTTTCCCAGGTGCGGGATGTTTTCAGCTTCTGCTCAAGGTTTCTGTCCCTTTCCCTGTCTTCTCTGAGACTCCCCGAATACACATGTTGTCCAAGAGGTTCCCTCAGTTTACCCTTTTTGCTATGCAGCACAAGTGTTTCCCATTACCCTGTCTTCCCAATAGCTGATCAGTTCTTCTGCAGCCTCTAACCTACTATAGTTTCATTTCAGTTATTCTTCATTTCTGATTAGTTCTTTCTTATATTTTCTCTTTGTTGAAGTTCTCACGGAGTTCGTCTCCTCTCCTCTGTGACCATTTCTTTGAACTCTCTTGGTTACCGTGCTTCCTTTCATTCCATTGAGGTTCTCTCTTTTTCTTTCATTTGGAGCATATTCTTCTGTTTCCTCATTTTACTTGACTTCCTGTGTTGCCAGGAATTAGGCAGACATCTGTTTCTACCCAGCGTGAATGGTCTTGTGTCTGGTCATCACCTCTGTAGGCTGTGTGCCCCCGGTGACCAGGGCTGGCCGGCTGGAGCTGGGGCTTCCCTAGTGCGGTGGCCGTAGCTAATATGGGCACAGACTGGGCCATCCCAGTCCCCTTCACACAGAGGACCCCTTGGAAGGACAGCTGGAACATCGTGGGGTCGTCTGGGCTGCAGTGTGTCACCGGGTGGCACAGCTGGGGCTGCCACGAGTGCTGATGAGCGGTGTCCCGGTGTGGGCCAGCATCCCGGGGCTCGCTGAGGCGTCCACACCCTGCTCCCCTCTCCTCCAGCAAGGTGCAGGGAAATGAACTCAGTCACCACCAGCAGCCTCTCCGCCCCGAGTTCCAGCAGCGCCCCTCCCTTCGGCAGGCGTTGTAGGCCGCATCTTTTATATTCCAGTTGCTCTTTTAAACTATATCTTTTCCTCTGTGAGCCACTGTGTCCAGAGCTGGGAGGGGGTGTGGCTTGGGGATGGCTCCAGACCCCAGCCTCACCGTGCTGGCAGGGTGGAGGGGTTCCCCAGACCCTAGCCTGGAGAGCTCCAGCAGCTGTCCCCGGTCGGTGGGGCTCGAGGGCCACTTTCCTTACATTTCACTCGTCTGTTGAAACCATGGCTTTTCTTCTGCGCTCCTGTGCAGAGGAGTCCGCTCCTGGTCCCTGAGGACTGTCCCTGCCCTGGGGTTCCTCATGTGGGAGGACATTCCCTCTGTTACCTGCACCTGGTTCCCTGCTCCCTTCTCTCTGTGCGACGTCTCCTGTGCAGCCAGCCGAGGGTCTGGTGTCCGTGGTGGAGAGGATTCAGGGTCATCCTGCGTGACCATCTCAGAAGCTTCCGAAAAAGTGAAGAAAACAGTCTCGACAAAGACTTATTTTGTTAACATTTCCCTCTTTAAAAGCCTCATAGAACTTTCAACCATGGAACTTGGGAGAAATTTGTTCTTAAAACACAAAATAGTTGTCAATGAAGCACGTAGCTCTTACTTAAATACAAGTATGAGTATATGTGAGTACACTTTAAGATTTTCATTATATATGTAATGACTAAACACTATTTCATATACTGCTTACTACAAGGAAATGTCTTTTTCATTGAGAAGTGGTGCATTAAAGTTCCTAGTAATTTTAATTCCCTTTATAACAAAAAGCATCAGAATATTTTTAAGAAATAAGGCGGTAGTAATAATCATAAGTCATTGCTCAGAGAGCTAACAGAGCAGTCTCTGGCCTCAAAGAGCATACGTTTCTCTACAGTACTCCCTTTTCCCCCATATCAGCTCCATTTTCCCTAGGTTTGGAGTGACTTACCGGATAGAAAAGGGAGTGATTAATATTTATTTCAGTCTATTAATTCTGGTAAGAAATTTATTTCAAAAAGTTGGTAAGCTAAAGATTACACATAGGTAGGTGAATAAAACTGAACGTTAAATACAAAAGTTAGGGTTGGAATTTGCTAAGGATTTTTAACGTATAAAGCTGTATATAATCACAGAGATTAATTCAAATGTATGCAAATTAAGTGTTAATTCTCTGGAAAACAAAATTAAATGCCATGTAATGACCTTGATGGAGGAAAAAATAGGAGGTGTAGAAGCACCAGCGATAAAAGCAGCGCGTGGAGAATAACTGAGCAGTTGTAAATGCAGAAGAAATGATCTGGAACAGCACTCACATCATTGGCCAGAAACCGACTGCAAATCAGGAACACGGTGTGGGTGCGGGCAGTGCGGGCGGGTCCGGGGGCTGTGTGCAGGGCGAGCAACAGGACGTTACCAGAGTGAGGATTTGCTGCTCCATCGTATTTTACTTTATCATTTCTATCCAATCTCATTTACCAGATTTTAACCATCACGATTGGAATAGAGAGATAAAAACAATTAGAAAAATAGTCCTTGTACAGAGAGGTAAAATGAATTCAAATATTTAGCTAGTGAAAAAAATGGCTCAAAGATAATATGAATTTTTTACTTTCATGAAAGGGATTTCCTTCACAATGTTAGGATTTATGGTCCTCCTCTGCCCTCCCCCTTCCCACCCTCTACAGTGAGCGCCTTCCTTATCTATAAACTTACTTTCTTGTATGAGAAGAGGCACCTGCTCAGGGGTCTCAGAGCACAGTGTTGGGAGTCCCACCTCCACAGCCAACGAGCTGGGTGATTTGAACCCAGTTACCTACCCTCACTGACCCGTTTGCTCCTTTGGAATGGGAGACAATGATGCTTCCGCAGCACCGTGGTGACGATTAAGCAGGTTCCTGTGCATATGAGGTGTACCTGGCACAGCGCCTCGCGGGTCTCCTTTATCGTGGCGCTAATGTGTCTGACTATTTTTACAATAGTGTGATGACAATTACATTCCTATATACCATGTATTATCCCGAACACTGAGGTTACACAACCCACTTTTTTCCATCAAAGAGTCTTGTGTTGAGTGGGCTAGGCTCAGAGTTGGGAGTACAGTTACGGAGGCTTACGGACACCGTGCGGTGGATGAGAGGCGTCGGGTGTACGACGTGGAAGCCGATGAAGGTCATGAAGGAGGCGTCTCTCACCGGCTGTAGTCACAGTAGAGTAAGAAGAGCCCCAGGAAGCGGCAGGAGGGCAGGCAGGGTGCTTCGCACACACGGGGCAGCATGCTTGAGTGCCAGGCCGTGGTGTTCTGGGGACTGCGGGCCACCGCAGACAGGGCAGAGCACGTGGTTAGAAAGGCGGGCCACCGTGGGCTCTGGGCTGAGTTAGTGACAGAGGAAGACCCTGGCCTCACGCCCTCCAGGACACAGCAGATGCTTTCCTGTGAAGGAGCAGCTCCTGCCGACGGAGCCCGAGGGCCGACTGGCCTCTCTGCACAGCGACCCTGCACGGGGACCGCGCAGAGAACGGCGAGAGGGACGAGGTCGGTGCGGGAGGGGTACTCCAGGCCGGGGCCCCTCGTCCGTCCCGGTGCGGGGGCGCGGAAGCCACGGGGGGGTCGGAGGTCCCGCGCCAGGCCCCTGCCGGCGAGCCCCGGGCACCGCGCGCCCTCTGCGGCTCCTGGCGCCACCCTCGGGCGGCCCACGCAGGTGGCAGCCGCGGCCGCTGCCGCACGGTCGCGCGGGCACATCCCAAGACCCCAGGCCGCTTCAGCGGCGCACCGGGGGCGCCCCGAGACCTGCTGGCTCAAGTCTCCTGCCCTTCCGGGCGCCCTTCCACGTGCCCGGCCCGTGCCTTCGGAGTCCAGCTGCCCTGCAGGACGCCCCCAGTAGGAAGCACCGCAGAACACCCAGCCCGCAACTGCAGTCACCTTGTCAGGGTGTCCCCTGGGTGGAGCCCCTGGGACATCCCAGCCTGTGCCCGTTCAGATCCGGTCGCCTCGTCAGGTACGCCCCGAGCAGAGTAGGCTGCAGTCCCAGCGGCGCCGAGCAGGTGCGGTGCCCTTATCCAGAGCGCCCTGGGGCCCGCTGGCCTCGCTCCACGTCCGCTTCCCCCGCATCAGGGCGCCCCTGCAGCCCCCTCAGCGTGCACCAGGGACCCCAGCCAGCCGGCTCACATCATCAGGCACACAGTCTACACAGGGACAGTCACAGAAGACACCACTCCTTGAAGTTCAAGTAGCTGCTGCAGCTCATTTACAGAAACAACACACAGAAGGTCCAGCACAAGGTGGAGACAGAGTATACTCGAACCCGAAGAACAGGATGTAACCCCCTAACTAGAACCAAATGAAATTGAGGCAAGCAATACATGTGATACAGAGTTTAAAGTAATGATCATAAAAATTCTCACCAGACTTAAGAATGGAAGATCACAGTGACATCAACAAACTTGCAGAATATACTTAATAACCAATCAGAATTGAAGAATTTGGTATCTGAAATGAAAAATACACCAGAGTTAATCAACAGACGATGCAGAGGAATGGATTGGTGATCTGGAAGACAGGGCCATGGAAAGCACCCAAGCTGAATAGTAAGAAAAAAAAATTTTTTTAAATGAGGGTGGGGTGCCTGAGCTCAGTTAGCTCAGCATCAGACTGACTCAGGTCATGATCTCACAGTTTGTGGGTTCAAGCTCCACATCAGGTTCTGTGCTGACAGCTCAGAGCCTGGAGCCTGTTTCCAATTCTGTGTCTCCTCCCTCTCTCTCTGCTCCCGCCCCCGCTCGCACTCTGTCTCTCTCTCTCAAAAATAAACATTTAAAAATGAGGATAGGTTAAAGGGTATCTTGAGCAACATCAAGCAAGCAAGCAAACATTAACATAGGAGTCCCAGAAGCAGAGAGAGAAAGAGGCAGAAAATTTCCCTAGCCTAGGAGAGCAGACATCCAGGGTCAGGAAGCACAGAGAGTTCCAAACAAGATGAACTCAAGGAGGTCCACCAATACTCAAGAATTCAAATGACGAAAGTAGTGTTAAAGAGAAATTTTAAAAAGAGAAGCAAAAAGTTATATACCAAGGAAACTCCTATTAGCTATCAGCTGATTTTTCAATAAAAGCTTTGAGGGCCAGATGAGAGTGGCATGATATTTTCAAAGTGATGAAAAACCTACAACAAAGAATGCCCAGCAAATGTATCCTTCAAAATTGGGTATGAATTTCCCACACTATACAGCTGGCCTGACAAAAAAACGTGACAGGGATTTATTTAAGTTGAAGAGGAAAGGCTATAATTAGAAATTAGAAAAGTATGACTACAAAGATATACAATAACTTAAAATATGGAAGATGGAGTAAAAAAAACGTTTAGAGTATGTCCAAACTTTAATGACCATGAACTAAATATAGACTTGCTAAATACTCATGGCAACCACCAGCCCAAACCTATGATAAACAAAAATTTTAAAAAGCCAAGCACATTACTACAGAAACTCGTCAATCAGTAATAAACAGGGCAGGAGGAAAAGCAGATACTAGAGAAGAACTACAAACAAACAAAAAAAACCTAGAAATAGTGAACAAAATGACAATAAGTGAATTCCTACGAATAATTAAGTATAAATGGTCTAAATGCTGTAATCAGTAAACACAGGGTGATTGAATGGATAGAAATACAAGACCCACCTGTAGGCTGCCTACAAGAGACTCACTTGCAGACCTAGAAACACAGACTAAAAGTGAAAGAATGGAAAAATACAGCATGCAAATAGAATGGAGAGGAAAAAAGCCAGGGTGACAATACTGATACAAAATAGACTTTAAAATAGACTGTAACAAGAGGGACGTCTGGGTGGCTCAGTCACATAAGCGTATGACTTTGGATCAGGTCGTGATCTCATAGTTGGTGAGTTTGAGCCTCGCTCTCAGGCTCAGTGCTAACAGCTTACAGCCTGGAGTCTGCTTTGAATTCTGTGTCTCACTCTCTGCCCCTCCCCTGCTCATGCTCTGTCTCTCTCTTTCAAAATAAACATTTTAAAAAGTTGAAATATAAAACAGCCTTTAACAAGAAAGAAAGAAGGGCATCATATAAATGGGGTCAGTCCATCAAGATTGTGTAACAGTTGTATTTATGCACCCAACATTGGAGCACCTAAATACATGAAACAGATATTAACAGAGAGACATTGATAGTAATACAATAATAGTAGAGGACTTTAACAACCACTTACGTTATCTTTGCAGAAAATCAAGTGCATGATAAGCACTGAGTAATGTATAGAATTGTTGAATCACAATATTGTACACCTGAAACTAAGAGAACACAGTTTGTTAACTGTACTGGAACTTAAAGAATAATAAAATAATGATAAAATAAAAACAGTGGTCCACATTCTTTGGAACACAGGAAAAGCAGTTCTAAGATGGAAATATCTATCTTTTCAGTCCTACCTCAAGAAACAAGAAAAAGTTCAAATAAACAACCTAATCGTGAACCTAAAGGAGCTATAAAAAGAACAAACAAACCCAAAAGCAGCAGAAGGAAGGAAATAAAAACATTAGAGCAAAAATAAGTGATATAGACACACAAAAAAATAGGAGCTATTTCTTTGAAAAGATGAACAAAACTGATAAACCTCTAACCAGACTCGTCAAAAGAAAAAAAAAGACTTAAATACAGAAACTCACAAATGAAAGAGAAATAACAAACAAGACCATAGAAATACAAGCAATTGTAAGAAAATATTGTGAAAAATTATACACCAACAAATTGGAACTGAAATGAAATTCATAAATTTCTAAAAACATACAAACTACCAAAACGGAGCCAGGAAGAAACAAAATTTGAACAGACTGATTACCAGCAATGAAATTGAATCAGTAATCAAAAACTACCAACAAACAAAAGTCAAGGGCCAGATGGCTTCCCAAGGCAATTCTACCAATTGTTACCAATTGCTCTACCAAGAGTTAATACCTATTCTGTTCATACTATTCAAGAAAATAGAAAAGGATGGAAATTTTCCAATTCATTCTACAAGGCTAACATTACGCTGATAGCAAAACCAGATAAAGACTTCACTAGAAAAGAGAACTATAGGCTAATATCTCTGATGAACATGGATGCAGATATTCTTAATAAAATATTAACAAACCAAATCCAACAGTACATTAAAAACAATCATTCACCACAATCAAGTCAGATCTATTTCCATAATGAATACGAGGGTGGTTTGATATTTGTAAATCAACATGATACATCATATCAATAAGAGAAATGATTTTTTAAAAACTCAGTAGTTGCAGAAAAAGGATTTGACAGACTACAACATACATTTATGGTAAAAGGCCTCAACAAAGTAGATGTAGAGGGAGTCTTACTCCCCATAATAAAGGCCATGTGTGAAAAACTGAGAGCTTTTCACAAGACACAGTAATCCACTCTTACAACTTGTATACAACATAGTACTGGAAGTTGTAGACACAGCAAGCAGACCACAAAAATCAAAGTCGTCCTGATCAGTAAGGAAGAAGTCAGACTTTTGTTTGCAGGTCATGACATGATACTATAAAGAATACTCTAAAGACTCCACTGAAAAACCACTTAGAACTGATTAATGAATATACAGAAATACATGGCATTACATCAGGGAAATGTAAATCAAAACCACAATGAGATACTGCTTCACACTTGTCAGAATGGCTAAAATCAACAACCCAAGCAACAAGATTGGCAAGGATTAGAGAAAAGGGAACCCTTGTTCACTGCTGGTAGGAATGCAGACTGGTGCAGTCACTGTGGAAAACAGTATGGAGGTTCCTCAATAAGTTAAAAATAGAACTACCCTACTCAGGTAATCACACTCCTGAGTGTTTACCAAAAAATACAAAACACTAATTCAAAAGGATACATACATCCCTATGGTTATAACATTATTTATAACAAGCCAAATTATGGAAGCAGCCCAAGTGTCCATGGGTAGGTGAATAAAGAAGATGCAGCGTGTGTGTGTACGTACAATGGAATATTCCTCGGCCATAAAAAGAATTAAGTCTTGCCATTTTTTTTTTAATATTTTGTTTACTATATAGAGAGAGACAGCATGAGCAGGGGAGGGTCAGAAAGGGGGAGATACAGAATCTGAAACAGGATCCAGGCTCTGAGCTAGCTGTCAGCACAGAGCCGACGCAGGGCTCGAACCCACAGACCGTGAGATCATGACCTGAGCCGAAGTCGGACGCTTAACCGACTGAGCCACCCAGGTGCCCCTAAGTCTTGCCATTTTCAACAATGTGGATGGAGCTAGAGAGCATTATGCTAAGTGAAAGAAGCTGGAGAAAGACAAATAGGATATGATTTCACTTATATGTGGAAGAAACAAAACAGGCAAAGGTATTTAAAAAAGAGAGGAAGAGACAAGCCAGGAAACAGACTGCATATTAATTCTAGGGAACACCCTGAAAGTTACTGGGGGGCAGGGAAGGGTATTGGTGGGTGGATGGGGATTAAGGAGTGCACTGGTGAGGAGCACCGAGTAATGTATGTATTTAAAAAGGAATATTGCATTTCATGAAGCAGCAGAAAGACAAGTTAAGAAACCAATCCCACTGTAAATTTACAGTTGCACCCCACATAATAAGATACCAAAGAATAAACCTAACCAAAGAGGTAGAAGACTTAATACTCTGAAAACTATAAAACATCAATGAAAGAAATTGAAGATAACACAAAGAAACAGAGAGTCCATGCTCCTGGATGGGAAGAGAAAATGCTGTTAAAATGTCTATACTATCCAAAGCAATCTACACATTTAATGCAATCCCTAAAAAAATATGAACAGCATTTTTCATGGAACTAGAATAAACAATCATAAAATATGTGTAGAACCAGAAAACCCGAAAGCCAAAGCAACCCGGGGGGGGGAGGGCGGTGGGGACAACAACTGCAGGTATCGCAATTCCAGACTTAAAGTTATGTATGTTATGAAACTACAGTAATTAAAACCTATGGTACTGGCACAAGAATAGACAAATAGATCAATGGCACAGAACAGAAAGCCCAAAAGTCAAGCCACATTTATATGGTCAATTAATCTATGACAAACGAGCCAAGAATATTCATTGGAAAAAAAACCTCTTCAACAAATGGTTTTGGGAAAACTGGACAGCAACATGCAGAAGAATGAAACTGGACCATTTTCTTACACCACACACAAAAATAAACTCAGAATAGGTTACAGACCTAAATGCGAGACAGGAAACCATGAAAATCATGGATGAGGACACAGGCAGCAATTTCCCTGACATTGGTCATTGCAGTTTCTTACCAGGTATGTCTCTTGAGGCAAGAGAAACAAAAGCAAAAATAACCTATTGGAGCTACGTCAAAATAAAAAGCTGCTGCACAACAAAGAAAACCAGCAACAAAACTAATGGATAGTCTACTGAATGGGAGAAGATATTTGCAAATGACGTATCCAATAAAGGGTTACTATCCAAAGTACATAAAAAAATGTATCCAACTCAACACACACACAAAAATAATCCAAATAAAAATGGGCAGAAGACATGACTTAAATTTCTCTAAAGAAGACATCCAGATGGCCAACAGATATTTGAGATCATGTTCCACATCATTCATCATCAGGGTAATACAAATCAAAGCCACTATCAGACATCATGACGTATTCTCACACGTCAGAATGGCTAAAATGAAAAGCACAAGAAACAGCCAGTAGCGTTGAGGATATGAAGAAAATGTTAGTCTCATGCACTGTTGGTGGGAATGTAAATTGATACAGCTACTGTGGAAGACAGTAAGGAAGTTCTTCAAAAAATTAAAAATAGAACTGCCTTAGAATCTAGTAATTGCACTACTGGGAATTTACCCAAAGAATATGAAGACACTAATTAAAAAAGGTACATGCACCCCAGTGTTATCTACAGTAGCCAAGATACATCAGCAACAAAATGTCCATGGATAGGTGACTGGATAAAGATGTGGTGTACACACACACACATACACTGGGATATTACTCAGCCCTTAAAATGAATGAAATCCTTCCATTTGCAACAACATGGATAGAACATGAGAAAACAATGCTAAGTGAAATAAGCATGTTAGAGAAAGAGAAATACCATATGATTTCACCCATATGTAGAATTTAAGAAACAATGAAGGAGGGCACTTGTTGGTATTAGCATTGGGCGTTATATGGAAACCAACTTGACAATAAACAATTTAATAAAAAAATAAAAATAAAAATATGAATATAAAAAAATACAAACCAAAACACATTCTTAACTATAGAGAAAAAACTGGTACTTAACAGAAGGGAGGTCAGTGTGGAAATGGGTTAAATAGGTCACAGGGAATAAGATTACATTTATCTTTTTTTTTTTTTTTTTTTTTTTACAAATAGTTTATTGTCAAATTAGTTTCCACATAACACCCAGTGCTCATCCCCACAAGTGTCCTCCTCCATGCCCATCCCTCCTCCCCCCCACATCCATCAGTCCTCAGTTTTTGTCAGCATTCAAAAGTCTCTCATGGTTTGCCTCTCTCCCTTTCCCCCACCATTTCCGCCCTTCTTCTCCCCCTTGGTCCTCTGTTAAGTTCCTCCTAATCCTCCTATACGTCCAAACATATGGTATCTGTCCTTCTCTGCCTGACTTATTTCACTCAGCGTAACACCCTCAAGGTCCATCCATGTTGCTACACAGGCCAGATTTCATTCTTTCTCATTGCCATGGAGTATTCCATGGTGTAGATAAACCACATCTTCTTGATCCATTCGTCTGTTGATGGACACTTAGGCTCTTTCCATGTTTTAGCTATTGTGGAGAGTGCTGCTATGAACATTGGGGGTACATGTGCTCCTATGCATCAGCATTTCTGTATCCCTTGGGTAAATTCCTACCAGTGCTAGTGCTGGGTCCTAGGGGAGTTCTATTGTTAGTTTCCTTAGGAGCCTCCACACTGTTTTCCAGAGGGGCAAGATTACATTTATCTTGATGAGCACTGAGTAACAGTAGTATATGGAACTGCTGAATCACTATATTGTATATTTGAAACTTACATAACACTCTAGGTTAACTATGCTGCAATTAAATAAATTTAAAAAGAAAATCCCATTTACAGAATAAAATACATAGAATACACTTAAATAGGGAGGTGAAAGACCTATAGTCTACAAATTATATAACATTAAATAAATCAAAGATGACACAGAAATATATTTCATTCCCGAGGAGTGAAAGAGTATTGTTAAATGTGGATATTACTGAAAGGATTCAGTGCAGTCCTTATTAAAATACCAACATTTTTCACCTATCTAGAATAAGTAATACTAAAGTATGTATGGAGCCACAACAGACCCCAAGTAGCTGAAGCACTCTTGAGCAATAACCAGTCTGGAGACATCATAATCTCAGATTTCAAAATATAATACAAATCTTTAGTAATCAAAACACTATGGTACTAGCCCAAAAATAGACACATAGATCAATGAAACAGAATATAGAACCAGAAATAAACCTGTGCTTATATGGTCAATGAATAGACAGCAAGGAAAACAATAATACACAATGTGGGAAAAACATCTCTTCAATAAATATTGCTGGGAAAACTGGACCATTTTCTTACACCATACACAAAAACTCAAAACAGATTAAAGATCTAAATTTGAGATAAGAAACCATAAAACTCCTAGCAGCAGCAAAAACAGACAGTAATTTCTTTGACATCAGCTCTTGCAACGTTTTTCTAGATGTGCCTTATTGGACTAGGGAAACAAAAGTAAAAGTAATCTATTGAAATAACACCAGAAATAAAAAGGTTTTGTACAGTGAAAGAAACCTCTACAAAGTGAAAAAACAGTCTGCTAAATTGGAGAAGATATTTCCAAATGATATATCCAGTAAGTGGTTAATACCCAAAATATATGAAAAATTTATTCAGTTCAAGATCAAAAGAAACAATCCCATTACAAATGGGCAGAAGACATGAACAGACATTTCTCCAAAGAAGACATCCAGATGGCCAACCGACATGTGAAAAGATGCTCAACATCACTCATCATCAGGAAGTGCAAATCAAAACTACACTGAGATACCATCTCACACATGTCAGAATGGCTGAAATCAGCAACACAAAGAACAACAGGTGCTATTGAGGATGTGGAGAAAAAGTTAGTCTCATGCGCTCTGGTGGGAAAGTAAATTGATGCAGTCACTGTAGAAGACAGTATGGAGCTTCCTTAAAATATTAAGAATAGAACTCCCCTACGATCCAGCAATTCATCTACTGGGTATTTACCCAAAGGAAATGAAAACACCAATTTAAAAAAGGTACATGCATGCCTGTGTTCATTGCAGCATTATGTACAATAGCCAAGATAATGGATACAATCAAGTGTTCATCAGTAGATGAACGGAGAAGGTATAGTCTATAATCTACAGTGGAACATTTCTCAGCCATAACAAAGAGGGAAATCTTGCCATTTGTGACAACATGGATGGACCCACAGGGTATTAGGCTAATTTAAAGAAGTCAGAGAAAGACAAATGCTGTATGATTTCACTTCTATGAGGAATCACAAAAATAAAAGATACACGTAAACAAAGACAGAAACAGCTGAAAACTAGAAAGAGCAAACTCAGGGCTGTCAGAGGGCCGGGGCTGGAGGGAAGGGAGAGAGACGCGCAGGCTTGCAGTTACTGGACGAAGACGGCATGGGGATGACAGGCACTGCACAGGGAACATAGTCAGCGGTGTTGTTTGCCACAGTTGTGGTGACCCAGTGGAACATATAGACTTGTCCAGTTACATGCTCTACTCCGACTCTAATGAAACATGGTGAATCAGCTACACTTCACTAAAAAACAAAGGCAGGCCGAGACCACGTATAACAAGCCACATGACCATGCCCAGGGCTCATAGCACATATGGCTAGCAGGGTTTAGAACATGACTGTGGTGAGGTGTCACCCAATTCATCTGAGAGGGTAGATGTGGTCACAGTGTGGAACACACTCACCCTTTGTCACAGGCCTGGGGTCTGATCAGGTAGCCGTTTTCCTGGTTTGCTGCTAAAGAAGCTGGCTGTCCAGTGAATTGAGTGATTGTTCACAGGTCCTACAATGGTAGCACTCCTGTCAGCAGTAAAATTAGCATTTATTTGTACTGATTACGTGCCAAGCACGTATGTGTGTCTTGCAGATTACGTAGACCTTCCGAGAAAGTCTGAGATAGGAATTTTCATCTCCATTGTAATAAGGAAAATGGAAGCTTCAGAGATTGTATAATGTGATGTGGACCCCGCGGGGGCAGGCCAGCAGCTAACGTTCCACCCTGGGCGCCATCTACTGCTCAGGCCAGGCCCCAGGCAGCCTGCGTGAGCCTGCGTGGCCCCGCTGTGCAGCTGGGGGCCATGTGACCGTGACCTGTGCATGGTTTTCCCATGGTTACGATAGCCCACAGTTGGGAAGAGTAGGTCATGAGGTGGGAAAATCATATGAAGTTCAGATCAGCATCCACGAGTACAGTCTGGGGGGAAGGGAGCCCTGACAGCGAGATGGGTCTCGTCGGCTTCCACCTTAAGGAGCCACATCAGAGACCACAGGACTCCAACTCTCCACCTTCTGCTTGACCAAAGCATTATTTCATCTAAGACAAAAAATTGTAGGGCAGCTGTAGATGTTTTAATATGCTTTACAGAATTTAGGGGGGAAAAGAACATTAACATTTTAATGCATTTTTACTAGGAGAGAAGGAGCCAGCATAAAAGAAAGGAGGCATTACATCAGTTTACATAAGCTGGTTAAAAAATTTTCCTTTATCCACTTACTCTGAAAGCTACTTTATGGCGGAGGCCTGCAGTTCTCTGATAAACTCGGAGGAAATGATGCAGTTCAAAATTCTAGGGACTTTTCCCCTTTAGGGCAGAAGAAGGTGTCTTCCCACTTGTTTCTTCCATCATGGGCCCCCGACAGCCCTCGACAGGGAGCTCCGGGCCTGCAGGGGTGTGGCCCGGCCGCCGTCTCAAGGACAGGGTAGGTTGCAGCCTTCGGCCCTGTTCCAGCCTGCGGCACCAGCGGGAGGGCAGGAGCCGGCTTCTCGGGCTGCTGCTGGGGGCGGGGCTCCACCATCGCTTGTTATAAATGCTGTGCACTCGGCCGATTACAGACAGAATTAGGAATTCTCAGGAGGAATTACAAACAAATGTCCAGGAAGCTATTCTCCTGGCTCTCCTCTGCGCGTGATCTGTGTGCACTATGGTACTGCTGTTCATGTACACACTCACCCGTGCACGATGCGGATGCTTAGGGTTGCTCCAGCTCTAGCTCAAGAGTCAGGGTTGAAATAATCTAATGTCATAAGTGAGATTATCCAAGGGAGTTTTACCCAAAAAGCACTTGCTTTCTCTAAAGCATTTCCCAAAACTGTTGTATATGACATTACTCCATAACAGTTCTCTGAAAAACCCTATTCAGTCCAAATTTAATAAGCATTGCCTGCTTACCGTTGAAAATGCATCACGTATTTGAGAATATCAACAGATACCACCACGGACAGTTCAACCTCAGAAACCACTGCCTTCCTAGGGAAAATCAGACAAAAAAGTGATTCTGCACACTGGTCACAAAAACAGTTTTTGTTACTTTTATATAAAAATATAAGCATGTGTGTCAGTCGATGTATGCTTAGAGCTCTATCTTGAAATCACTCTGATTTAAAATAGTAAATATTATTTTCTATGTGACTTTTTTCCCTTAGGGACTTGGTATGAAAATGGTGTTGGCAGTATATTACTGAAAATGTGAGGGAAGTATTTTTCTATCAAAGTGCATTTTAAAGGGTAGCTACACATTCTTGGCCAAACAGTATCTTTCACGGTGCTCATTGCTGGCAAGTTGTTCGTGTCCTGGTTTGAAATTTTGCTCTCAAGTTACATTGCTAAATTGTGCCACTTTCATGTACATTAAAGCTCGTATTTTCTAGTATCTTCTTTTCTTAAAAAAAAGAAGGCTTTAGAATAAGTTAGTTGGAATTTATGCATAAACTGATGAGAAATAGTATAAAAATGCCCACCCTGGCCAGCTCAGTGGGTAAAGGATGCAACCTTGGGGTTGTGGGTTCGAGCCCCACGTTGGGCATGGGGGTTACTTAAAAAAATCTTTGAGGAAAACAAATAATAAGACATATAGACCACATACTTAAAACATAATCAACCTAGATAATTTTGTCTTCTGGTGACTTATTTTGTTGTTTTCTTTGGTTTGTTGGCAAAGTTGTTTGCTCCTATTTCCCTTCGCCTTTTGTAAAACGTAGTGTCTTCCTTCAGACACTGGCCTGCTGCGTGTGGCACACGTACGCTTCTGAGTTACTCTCCCGAGCTCGGCGGGGGAAGGAGATCCGCGGCAGCCTCACTGTTGAACTGAGCTAACTGGACCAGCTTCTCTTTTAATAAAGTGGGAAATATTAACATATTAACCACTTTAAATTAATCACAGTATACAAGTTTTTAATTACCAAATTTTGATAACGTCAGACTGCTTTGTTTTCATGGCCTATAATGTTATCGCGAGGCTTCCTAACGTGTCTCCTTGTTCACATTCATTTGTGGGTGTGTTAATAGCACTCAGTGAGTTTATTAATCATTATTAGTGCAATTTTAGTTTCGTGCAAACATTTCAGCCTCGTGGGGTCTTAAGCTTTGTCTGTGACGAGAAACATATCAAAGTGGGAACTGAGTGGTAAGAATTTAACTCAGCTCAACAATATCCACGGGCCCTGTCTGCACGCGGGCGGGTGAGGACGGCGGGAACGCCGAGGACCTCGCCTGCTCCTCTGCGCTGAGAGCGAGTCCATTTCACCGCCTCACGGGTTCTGACGCTCACCTTGGACGATTCTGAGAAATACTAGCAAAGTTGTGGGAAGCAACAGTGGCCTGGGTGAACCAAGTGACCAGGTTTCAGGGTACGCCGCCCCGATGAGCCCTGAGAGCCGGGGTCCGGGGTGCGCCGCCCTGATGAGCCCTGAGAGCCGGGGTTCAGGGTACCCCGCCCTCATGCGCACTGAGAGCCGGGGTTCGGGGTACGCCGCCCTCATGCGCACTGAGAGCCGGGGTCCGGGGTGCGCCGCCCTGATGAGCCCTGAGAGCCGGGGTTCGGGGTACGCCGCCCCGAGGAGCACTGAGAGCCGGGGTTCAGGGCACACCACCCTGACCCTGAGAGCCGGGGTTCCTCATGCGCACTGAGAGCCGGGGTCCGGGGTGCGCCACCCTGATGAGCCCTGAGAGCCGGGGTTCAGGGCACCCCGCCCTCATGCGCACTGGAGAGCCGGGGTCTGGGGTGCGCTCGCCCCGGGAGCACTGAGAGCCGGGTTCAGGGCACACCGCCCTCATGCGCACTGAGAGCCGGGTCCGGGGTACGCCGCCCTGATGAGCCCTGGAGAGCCGGGGTTCGGGGTACGCCGCCCCGAGGAGCACTGAGAGCCGGGGTTCAGGCACACCGCCCGCGCACTGAGAGCCAGGGTCCGGGGTGCGCCACCCCTGATGAGCCCTGAGAGCCGGGGTTCACGGTACCCGCCCTCATGCGCACTGAGAGCCGGGTCCGGGGTGCGCCACCCTGATGAGCCCTGAGAGCCGGGGTTCAGGCACACCGCCCTCATGCGCACTGAGAGCCGGGGTCCGGGTGCGCCACTGATGAGCCCTGGAGAGCCGGGTCCGGGTGCGCGCCCCGATGAGCCCTGAGAGCTGGGTCCGGCGCGCCGCCCGAGGAGCCCCGAGAGCCGGGTCCTGGGCGCGCGGTTCCGAGGAGCCCCGAGAGCCGGGGTCCGGGCGCGCCGCCCCCTTCGAGGAGCCCCGAGAGCCGGGTTCCGGGCGCGCGCCCGAGGAGCCCCAGAGCCGGGGTCCGGGGGCGCGCCGCCCGAGGAGCCCCGAGAGCCGGGGTCCGGCGCGCTCGCCCCGAGGAGCCCCGAGAGCCGGGTTCCGGGCGCGCGCCCGAGGAGCCCCGAGAGCCGGGTCCGGGCGCGCGCTCGAGGAGCCGGTCCGGGGCGCGCCGCCCCGAGGAGCCCCGAGAGCCGGGCACACTTGTTGGCTGCTAGCGCGCACGGGAAGGGGACCACTGTGCCACGTACCCTTGAGTAGAGCACGTCCGCAAACAGCAGGGGCAGCAGATGAAGAGCTGAGCACAGTGCGGGGTGGGGGGGCGGGGACAGTGCTGTTGGCGCTGGAGACCCCGCATGCGGTGCCCCGGTGGCTCCGTGGGTTCCGTGTCGGACTCCTGATTTCCACCCGGGTCCTGACCGCATGGTTGCTAAGTTTAGGCCCCACCCAGGCTCCCTGCTGAGGGTGCAGAGCCTGCCCTCGCACTCCTCTCTGCCCCCTGCCCTGCACACGCGCTCTCGCTCGCTCTCGAAAATAAATAAACCCTATAGGTTTTGGTAGCAAGACTTGGACCCCTGCTTTACAGCAGAAACCAAGCAGGTCTGGAAGGGTTTGGAAGTACACGCAAACACTAGAAAATGGATAGTGAATGTGCGAAATACCCACTCTGCACTTCTGCTGAGCCCTAATTTAAAATCAGTCGGCATCGCAGTGAAGAGAAAGGACTCGCGTTGTGACACTTCAGTATGGCGTTCCTGTTTTCATGTCTCCCATCGAAGTGAGAGCCAGCAAAGCAAGTGTTAGGTGGCAGAGGGAGATCATTTAAGACCCTTCCGCGGACTGTAAACAGGCATTCATAGATTTAGATAATTTTAAACCTACAGTATGTAATGTCTGTGTGCTCTCTGCTGAGGAATGTGAGGGTTACAGGGCTGCACTAGGTTATTAGCTTCAGGAGTGGGTAAGGAGTCATTAAAATTACAGAAACTTCTAGAACCTGAAGCTCTGCCAAGTAAGCAGAATTGGAGAAGAGGGAAGAGATTAGGCAGCAGCTGATAACGGTGAAAATTCTCTCGACTGCAAATCTTGTATTTTCTCTGAGGTCCAAGTGAGGATTTATTCTCTTCATTCATCTTTGTAAGTTTAACGTATCCTGGAGTAATATTTTTTTCCAAAATACTCATTTTCCCAAAAGCTACAGTCTGTATATTTGATGAATATATTGTTTCCTAAGTTGAATTTTAAGCTTCAAAGATTATTATTGTCTTTATTTGGGTATATACTAAAATGCCTCTATAATTCTAAGCATGACAATAGCGTATAAAATGTTGTTAAGTGAAATGGATGAAAATCGACAGAATAACCAATACAAAAAGAGAAAAATTAGATGCAGGGCAAAGGGTCTTTTTATATATTTGGGCAATGATTCTCCATAGAGAATGGGTTTTGTTGTGTGTAAATCAGGTTAAGATTTAGGCTTGTTACAAACGAACGAGGTTTCAAAGGGACTTAACTGATCTAGATCAAGTACCAGAAGAGGCAGAGGCAAGACGATATTTTCATGTATGTGCGTGTATGTATGTGTGTTTTTAAGGGGGGGGCATATTGGAAAAGATAATGAACATTTCATATAATGCTCACTTAGCCTTAAAAATAGAATGTTTGTGGGGTGGCCCAGTCAGTTAAGCCTCCGACTTTGGCTCAGGTCATGATATCGTAGTTCATGGGTTCGAGCCCCCTGTCGGGCTCTGTGCTGACAGCTAGCTCGGAGCTTGGAGCCTGTTTCAGATTCTGTGTCTCCCTCTCTCTCTGATCTTCCCCTGCTCACGCTGTCTCTCTCTCATAAATAAATAAAACATTAAAAAATTTTAAAAAAATAGAATGTTTGTTGTAAATTTTACCATGAAGGAAAAAAGTATTTTTGTTTGTCTATCCTAACACCATCTATGACATAGAGTGGATGCTAAAAAAGCTGTGATTTTTTTTTTTTTTTTTTTTGTCAGTTGATCTGAGAATTGGTAGGGAGTAAAAAAAAAATGATTTGTATATGTAGCCCAAAGAGTTAAGAGATATGTGGAGAAATACTTTATATTTGAGTTATTTAATGCATCATTGAATCCTTTCAACATCCTATTAGGTGGACAAGTACCCTTTAGAAATAGAGAAGCTGGTGCTCAGAGAGTGATCGACTTACAGTCAGGTACTCCACAGCCTAAAGATGGTTCATTTCTGTAAATGCTCGTGTTTTCTCTTATGAAAGTGACAGGAAAACACAGTCTGCTGGTGCCCGTGTTCACATGCCAGACGCCCTTCTCCGGCTGACTGCCCATGGCTCCTCACCATGGTGCAGCCTCTGTGGGCTTCCCATTCTCCACTGGTAAAATTCTAGAATGAGTCCAATTCTTCCCTTAGGTCTCATTTCAACTCTAACAGGTAATTTATTAGTTGAATAAAATTATATATAAACTCAAAAAATGCATTAATCCAAAATTTGAATGGAAATTCTAGGAACTCATGATATTTTTCTTTAGAAAATATGTGCTTCTAAGCCCCAGTCACAGAGTAAGCCTCGAGAGAGATGAGAGAGTGATCCTAGTACCCTTGGCGCATCCCCCGCCACCACTTCCAGTTAAAGGAATCAAGGATCCTCTGCACAACAACCTGGTTTCTGAGACAGCTGCTGTACAAGATAGGCTGTTAACACATTGACGCACCAGAAAGCAAGAAAGCTATTTAAGATGACGTGACACCTGTCAAAAAAAACAACGAATACCCAAGAGCTGATTTAAAGAGCTCCCCGTGTGCAAAAATGGACAATTTTAGTAGCAATCCGATAAAACCAGCACGGGGCTGAACCTCACCAGATGTGCTGAAACCAGCCAGTTCACCGTAGTACTCGTAAAGGAGGAGGGCCATTAGTCACCTCTACAGCATATGGGGAACACATTTATTTTGAAAGCACATCAATACAGGGAACTTAGGGGCATTTATTCAACCTTTTCTAAGTGAATGATGCCTCATGATGATCTAAAGATTGGAAACAAAGAGTTTCTCTTTGTATCCATGTCTGCCTGGACCTGAAGAAGGGTTAATGGGATCAGGTTACTGTTGTGAGATCCTGAATGTGATATAACCTCGTGACTCCTAAGATCTTAAAAATGAGAACCAAGTCTCACCTGCCGACTGATAAAAGCATAAAGTGCCTCCTTTGCACGGTTTTTGCCGAAAATCGAATCTGAATCTAAAGTCACCTCTGGATCCAGTTGATGAAAATACAGGGAAGGGAAGAACAGGACGCCATGGGAATGAAGCCAGCCAGAGTTTGGTTTCTTCAGCAACTGAACTTCCCGGAAAACAGGAGGAAAAAATCTATAAATTTAGGATGAAGAGCCAAAAATTAAGTCCTCCATTAAGAGAAACCTCGGGCTGCACGTAGCCCCAGTCCTAGATAAACTAAACCTAAAACTTAACCAGCTTTTCCGCTTCTGAACAGATGCCTGCGCTACGGGAAGCTAACACCTAACCAGCCCTTTCTGCTTCTGTAACAACGCTTAAGGCTCGCGTTCCCGCCGGACTGCCCAAGGGACTAGCTTCATGTTCCCCCTGTCACCCCATCACCCCACCTTGGCGGCAGCCAATCCGAAAAGGCCAGCGGATGCCCCCCACCTTGCTGAGGGAAGGGCCTGGAGAGAGAGATGTTAACCTGTTAGTCGCCAAACAAGACTTCAAACTCGCTCTATGATAGGCTGAATTCAAAGATACCCCAAATATTATAATTGGATCCCGCCAAAAACCTGATGGCGGGAACCAATCAGATGCGGTATATGTTCACATTTTAATGTTAACCAATGGCAAACTTGTAACCATGGAAATCTGTCCCTCCCCATGACTTGTTTACTTCTGTCTATAAAAAGGCTGCAGAGGCTTTGTTCAAGGCCTCTTAGCGTCACCGGCAACGAGTGCGCGGAGGTCCAGGTTCGAACCTGCAAATAAACAACCCTTGCCGCTTGGCTTTGACTCTGGTCTCTGGTGGTCTGATTTTGGGGGTCTTCCGATCTCTGGGCGTTTCAAGGAGAATTAAGAGACAGGTCAACAAACTGCAGCATGTGGGCCATATTTGAATTGTGATTCCAACAAGTTAGAAGTAGGTGATAACAGACAGAAGATGACCTCAGGAAGTATTGTCAGGGAGGGTCCGAGACGGGGACATGAGAAGACCCTGCCTCCCTCCTCAGAGTCACACACGGAGTCCACACCAATGCACAGGGCCAGCCGAGCCGCGTCTAGGACAGAGGACGGAGCGACCAAGCGCCGACCCCGCCGCCATCCACGGCTGGAGGGCCGGCCCTGAGAGATGCTGAGCAGATGGTCTGCGCTGGGGCACAGAAATGAGAGCGGCTGTGGTTTAAAGGACCCAGGCCTGGAGTGTCTGTCCAGCAGTGAGGGACGTGTGGCCCTCGCTCCTGGAGGGGGGTGGGGGGGCGGCTGGAGCCACTGTAACGTTCCCCGTGCACGGCCATGGCACAGGGTGCAGGCTGTGGGGACCCTGGGCGGCCAGCCGCCTTGGAGAGCCCCCGGCCCCTAGCCTGCACCCCCAGCCCGCCCACCGCGGCCCCAGCATGGCCCACAGCAGGCCACGCCCCGGCCACGCCCACCGGGGCTCCAGAGGTCCTGCCCCCTCCCACTTCCGCCCCACGTGATCACCAGGCTCCCGCGGGAGAGGCCCTCGGGTGTCCGGCCCCGCGTCAGCGGCGCCTGTCCTGCAAGGAGCCCCGGCCGCCGCCCGCCTGCGCGCCGTCTGCGCCGTCCTTCCGCGACGGGGAGCGCCTCCGGCGCAGGCCCCGGAAGTGCGGCAGCGTGAGCGGGGGGGGGCGCTTCCGGGGGGGGGGCGCGCTGGGGGGCGCCAGACCACGTCTGGCCGAGAGCCGAGAGCCAGCCGCTTCCGAAGCCGGTGCGACGCTTACAAGAGGTCGTGCGCTGTTACCTGAACAGTCGGGGGCTCCCAGCGGCACACGCGGAGGGGGGCGAGCCCGCAGTCCCGCAGTGCGCGGACCCGGCCGCCGCTGGCGCGGCGCAGACCGCCCGCCCTCGGGGGCCGTGTCAGCCCGGCCGCGGGGGCGGGGGGTCGCGCCGCGCCGTGACCCAGCGGGGTGCTGCCCGGCCCCGGCCTCCGCGGCTGCCCCTGCGCAGAACCGGGCCCGGCCTGCGGCGCCCACGTGGGCGCCTCGGCCTGGCCGTCCGGTCGCACCCCCGTGCCGCGGGGTGGGCTTCGGGGTGCCTCAGAGCCGCGGCCTCACCGCGACGCTCCCTGCCACTTGGGCCCCGCCGTCACCTGGTCTCCGCGCTGGGCTGCCGTGTCGCCCGGGCGCTGCCTGTGGCCTCTCGGCGCCCCGACCCCGGCCCCGGCCGCGTAGCCCGTGCACACGCACCGCGGGCTCCAGCCTCGCGAGCACCGCCGTCCGTCGGGAAGGGGGCACGTGCGGGAACGGGGGGCACGAACACCCCGCAGACCAGTAACAAATCGGCAGCAGCCGGGGCGCCCGCGAGCCTCCGCGCGCCGATCGCGTCTCCGCCCACCGGCTCACAGTCAGGAGTTCGAGCCCTGCGTCGGCTCTGCGGGCAGCGCGGGGCCTGCGTGGGGTGCTCCGCCTCCCCTCCCTCCTCGCCGCCGCTCCCCTGTCCGTGCGGCGCGCTCTCTAAACCAACCAACCAGTCAGTTAAAAAGCCACGTTTGTAAACGATCGCTGCAGCTGGGTCACGGGGTTTATCCTCGTTTCGTAACGTCTCCTCTTTCTGTTGGGGGAAGTTGGCTTTCTACTGCTCTGCTTCGAAACAGCATATTGCCACGTTTTAAAACAAAACTATTATTATTTCTTGCAGAGTGCGTACGGCCCGTACTCCCCGGACGAGTGCATATCCTTGCCCGTTTACACCAGCGCCGAGCGGGACCGCGTGGTGACCAACGTGGCCGTTCCGTGCGGGGGCAGCCGGGACCCGTGGGTGCAGTGCGGGGCGGCGCTGTTTCTCAGAAGCCAGTAGGCTGGCGACGGCGAAAGCCGCGGCACCAGAGAAGCATTTGCTCCTTTAAATAAGCATGTACTCAGTCTGCACTTAAAATGCTCAAAACGTTATCACCTGGCCTCGTACCTTATGTTACCATCTCACTGGGTTTGGTGGCTCAAGACAGACCCCACAACTTTACAGTAATAATTCAATGGAATTCATGTTAAATGGAGTATTCCCTTTATAACATTAAATATTTTTGTGATGCAGTTCAGGTTTCCGATGGCTCAAAATATTAATGTATGTAAGAGGTTGAAAATGGTGTATTTAAGGAATCAGTAATATTTTGGCTACTTTGGGTCTCCTAATTTGTGTTAATAAAACATAAGACCATTTTGTTCAGTCATCTGTGGTTTTTAGATACATAGATGCTCTCTTTATAAATCGTTAAAAATATGTTCCATTTTAGTGAAAACATACAGCATCTCAGAGTAATCCAGAAGAAACCGAGCCTGACGCACAGAAAGCAGGAGGAGGGTTTTACAAATGGAATAAGCAAACCGTGAGAAGTTGTAACTCTTCACGTATGTGACTGTTTACCATCTGTTTCTACTGAACAGTAAATTTCTACCATGTCTGGAGGCTTAAATAAATATATTTTATGGTGTAATCTTAAGAGTTTCTGAGTGATTTGAATTGAATTCAGAAATCTTAACTACTTTTAATTACATTACCGTTTGTATGGGCCGATCAGGAGAGAAAGCCCGGGCTGTACACCGGGGAGGTCACGCTAGCGGAGGATGAAGGGGAGAGGACTGTGAAGGTAGGAGAGCCCCAGCCGGTGGGCTGCGGGGGTGGGGGCCCCACTGCTGAGGTCTGCCCGCCTGGTGTAGGTCACCCAGGGGTGCCTGGTGTAGGTCACCCAGGGGTGCCTGGTGTAGGTCACCCAGGGGTGCCTGGTGCCTGGTGTGGGGTCACCCAGGGGTCCCTGGTGTAGGTCACCCAGGGGTCCCTGGTGTAGGTCACCCAGTCCCTGGTCTCTGCGGCTGCGGCAGCAGGTTCCCTGTGGGATGGGGGACCCCTCCCCAGCAGTGGGGAGGGAGGTGGGAGGGGCTTCCTGGAGCAGGGAGTCCCTGGACCTCAGGGGCCCGTGGGGCTGCGGCGGGGGGCTGCGAGGGGGGCGGGGCTGCGGGGGGCGGGCCGTGCCCTGTGTGCTCACCTGCCGCCCCAGCCCAGCAGGGGCCCCCAGCAGGCCCACGGCCGCCCAGTGCACCCCCCGCCCCCCCCGCCCAGATGCCGCAGCCCCGACCCCAGGCCAGGCCCTCCCCTCCCGCGCCGCCTCTGACTCCGTCCACGTCCTGCTCGTGGTCACGCGATCCCCGCAGGAACCGCACGTGTCGCCCTGAGCGGGTGCCGGAGACGAGCTCTGTGCGCCGTGAGCGCCGTTACCGTCCGGGGAGCTGCTCAGGTTGTGGGCGCGGCGCCGGGCGCTGGGGTCCCGCCCTGGACGCGCACCCCCAGGGGCACCGCGGCCCCTCCCCCGCCGCACCCTCACCTCCACGGCCGTGTCCCCAAGGCCGAGAGCAAAGGACGGCTCTGCGTGCCGAGTGACAGCGGTCGCCAGCCCCGCGTGACCCCGGGGCGGAGGGGACGGACTCTCCTCCGAAGGACGAGGAACAACACGCAGACAAGCCAAGGCGTCAGCGACCCCGCCCCGTCCACGGTGTCGAGACCCCGGGCAGCGCCCCAGCCGGGCGCGTGGAAGCGCAAAGGCCCCGAGAAGCGTGTCCAGCAGAAGACGGCGCCGCACGCCTCCTGCCGCCCGCCCTGCAAACGCGTGCGGATCACCGTGTGAAGAGCAGAAGCGCAGCCGCGTTACCTGCTTCTAATGAGACGGACAGAGCCCCCCAGGCCCCGCTCCAGGCACCCCCCCGCACCCCCCTCGGAGGCAGCCGTGGGGCCCTGCGGATGGAGCCCCTGAAACCCCAGGGGGTCGGCCCCGGTCCGGTGGGCATCGGGGAGCCGGGGGTGCCCGCCCGGCTCTGATTTCTGCCCCTTGCTCACGTCGCGACTCAACACGTTTACAACTGCTTCCAGACACTTCTTATTCAGATCTGTCCCCGAATTGTTTTTGATCGTGTCCCCACATCACAGCCACCCTCAGAGAGTGTTGTTCATCAGTAGAGATAGTAGAAGACTGCAGAGCTCTTGAGGAAAGCGCAGAGACTACTTCCAGAAACATCTGAGGTCGTTCCCAGCGGTGACCCTATGTGATCACTTTGAAAAACTCTACTTAACGCGTGGCCCTTGAATGAAAAGACTTTGGGAATGAAACGGATGTTAGAAATTGGTTGAAGTTTGATCTTCTCCGTTATCCTCATAGCTTCCTAACTGCTTTACCGACCCTTGCACAGTAGGAGGAAGATTCATTCTCAGTTTCATGAAAGACATGGATGTTGTGCTGGGCCATCAGGAACCTACATTACAAGGAGGAAAGGATTCCTGCCGGGGCCGAGAAGCTCAAGCAAGGTGCGGCCATCGTGTGCGTGGGCCCTTCCAGACAGCGCACTGAGGATTTCTCCCTGGAGACGTGGGCGCACGCACATAGCTACGTCGCTGGTGGGGACAAGGGAGACCCAGGAGGAGCGGTCAGGGAGGAAAGCCTGTTGAGTCAGGTCCTCCGCCCACATGGATATCGCCCTGTATGGACACATGCCGATCAACGTTTGGTGTTTACAAAATGGAAAAACAAGTGTCCACCGAAGTACTGTGCTACAACCATTACCAATTCTGAGTATTCTGTGCCTCATTTGTCTTCCGCTCGTTTCCAGTTCCTGAGAACCACCGCTAAAAGGATCAAGTCAGTAGAAGGTCAGAAGGTAAAAGCAGAGATGAGAAGGAGTTTGTCAGGAGTCAGCACAATGGATGGAGGGTCTTTCCTTTCTCCTTGTTTTCTTAGGCATCGGCTAGCACGGTGGGGGTGGAGAATAAGACAAAGTTCGTGTTGTACAGGAAGACACAAGGCAATGAATCAAATACATTTACGCTGCCATCTGATACCATGATACTGCTCCGGCTTGTTTATTAAAGCCAACACCACCTATGTGAGTTTGGAAACTGGCTTTGTAGCTACTCGAAATCAAAAATGGTTATGAAAATAGGGGTTTATCTGAACAGAGCAAACTCTGCTGTGGTGGTAGCATTCTTAGCAATGCTGCTAACTGGTCTGTACTTTTATTTATTTTGTTATTTAGAAATAGGCTTTTTAATGTTTATTTTTGAGACCAATATGAGTGGGGGATGGGCAGAGAGAGAGAGAGGGAGGGAGATGAAGGATCTGAAGCAGCTCCAGGCTCTGAGCTGTCAGCACAGAGACTGTGTGGGGCTGGAACCCGCAAACCAAGAGATCGTGACCTGAGGTGAGGTCAGCCGCCTCACTGCCTGAGCCAGGTGCCCACCCCCGGCCTCCCCCCGCCCCCACCACGGTCTGTCCTTGGGACTTGAGAGATACTTCCCTGCATAGAAGGCACGGCTCTGAGTCAGACGCTACTGCCCGTCTCCTGGTATCCTGCCCCCGTGGCCAGAACACCGTGGTGTTTAGCTGGGCAGCTGGATACTCAGAACAAAACTGTGGCCCTTCCTCTCCCTTCTGTTCGAGTGGAACCTTGAGACTCGCTTTTGGCCAGAGGACTGTGAATGCAGATGCCATGTGGTAGCCTCCAGGACCTTCCCCTCACAGGACACGGCCTTGCTTCTGCCGGGACAGGGACCATGGGTTTGCAGCCACAGAGGATGGAGACGCCGGGGAGGGAAGCCGGGACTCTGTGGGGCACGGACGCCCCGCACCATTTAGCTGCGGACTTCGTTTGTGCGAGAGAGATTCAGCACCCCTAGAGGAGAATTCTGTGCTCTCACAGTTCAAACAAAACGCTAGTTGTTAAAAATTAAAGTCATTTAGGGATAAAAATGTAAACCTAAAAATTACCATATGTAAAGTTAGCCTTTCACATTCTGAGCTAATTCCCTTCCGTTTTCCTTTATTTGCAAGCTCTCTAGTTTGTCTGTAGCAGGTGTCATTACAGAAGTTAATTTACTCAACTTTTTATAACCTCAACTACAAGTATGTTGAGATTTGACTAGAATTTGCACTTGATTAGATTATTTTGGAGCCTAGCGAAGATGGCATTGTACCTTGGCAGACAGCTACACCCAGATACACATGTAACCCCCGCGTTTAAGATCCATACTCAGTTTATTTTTGTGCATGCTGTGAGAGAATGATCTAGTTTCATTCTTCTGCATGTTACTGTCCAGTTCTCCCAACACCATCTGTTAAAAAAGCTCTTTTTTCCATTGGATACTCTTTCCTGCTTTGTCAAAGATTAGTTGGCTGTATACTTTTGGGTCCACTTCTGAGTTCTCAGTTCTGTTCCATTGGTCTATGTGTCTGTTTTTGTGCCAATACCATACTGTCTTGATGATGACAGCTTTGTAGGAGAAGCTAAAGTCTGGGATGGTGATGCCTCCCTTTTTGGTTTTCTTCTTCAGTATTACTTTAGCTTTTTGGGGTCTTTTGTGTTTCCATACAGATTTTAAGATAGTTTGTTCTAGTTTTGAGAAGTATGCTGGTGCAATTTTTTTTTTAATGTTTTACTTATTTCTAGGAGAGAGAGAGCGTGAGCAGGGGAGGGTCAGAGAGAGAGGGAGTCACAGGCTCCGAAACAGGCTCCAGGCTCCGAGCTGGCAGTCAGCACAGCGCCCGACGTGGGGATCGAACCCACGAACCACGAGATCATGACCTGAGCCAAAGTCGGACGCTTAACCGACTAAGCCACCCAGACGCCCCTGGTGCAATTTTGATTGGAATTGCATTGAATGTATAGATCGCTTTGGGTAGTAATGGCATTTTAACTATACTTATTCTTCCAATCCATGAGCATGGAATGTTTTTCCATTTCTTTGTGTCTTCTTCAATTTCCTGCATAAGCTTTCTATAGTTTTCTATAGTTTTCATCATACAGATAAAGGACCTGAACGTGAGACAGGAAACCATCCAAACCCTAGAGGAGAAAGCAGGAAACAACCTCCTTGATCTCAACCACAGCAACTTCTTACTTGACCCATCCCCAAAAGCAAGGGAATCAAGAGCAAAAATGAACTATTGGCACCTCATCAAGATTAAAAGCTTCAGCACGGCAAAGGAAACAATCCATAAAACTAATAGGCAGGTGACGGAATGGGAAAAGATAATTGCAAATGACACATCAGATCAAGGGTTAATATCCAAAATCTATAAGGAACTCCCCAAACTCCACACCCAAATTACAAACAATCCAGTGAAGACATGGGCAGAAGACATGAACAGACACTTCTCCAAAGAGGACATCCCGATGGCCAACAGACACATGAAACGATGCTCAGCATCCCTCCTCATCAGGGAAATACAAATCAAAACCACACTGAGATACCACCTCATGCCAGTCGGAGTGGCTAAAATGAGCAAATCAGAGAACTCTAGATGCTGGCGAGGATGTGGAGACACGGGCACCCTCCTACACTGTTGGTGGGAATGTAAACTGGTACAGCCCCTCTGGAAAACAGTGTGGAGGTTCCTCAGGAAACTAACAATAGAACTCCCCTATGACCCAGCACTAGCACTGCTAGGAATTTACCCAAGGGATACAGAAATGCTGAGGCATAGGGGCACATGTACCCCAATGTTCATAGCAGCACTCTCCACAATAGCCAAAACATGGACAGAGCCTAAGTGTCCATCAACGGACGAGTGGATCAAGAAGATGTGGTTTATCTATACGATGGAATACTCCATGGCAATGAGAAAGAATGAAATCTGGCCTGTGTAGCAACATGGATGGACCTTGAGGGTGTTACGCTGAGTGAAATAAGTCAGGCAGAGAAGGACAGATACCGTATGTTTGCACGTATAGGAGGATTAGGAGGAACTTAACTGAGGACCGTGAGGGAGAAGAAGGGGGGAAATGGTGGAGAAGAAGGGGGGAAATGGTGGGGGAGAGGGAGGGAGGCAAACCACGAGAGACTCTTGAATGCTGAGAACAAACTGAGGACTGATGGGTAGGGGGAGAGGGGTGATGGGCATGGAGGAGGGCACTTGTGGGGATGAGCACTGGGTGTTACATGGAAACCAACTCAACAATAAACTATTTGTAAAAAAATTAAAATAAAAATTGAAAAATTTAAAATTAAAAAAAGAAAGAACCCTACTCAGGAGAGACATGGTTCACGAGCGGAACCGGTCACTGAAGCGGCCTCCAGGCGTGAGTGGCCTGAGTCCGGCCTGCAGGACAGCAGGCTGCCAGCCGTCACCGGCCCTGCCACTTTTACCAAGAGCCTGCTGTGTTGGAGGGCAGGCTTTGTGCCTGTGAAGTGCGGGTCGTTGTGCGGGCTGGGAGGTCTGACTCGAAAAGCCCCCGCCCGGGCCGTGAGGACACCGTAGGGACCAGAACAGAGTCAAGGTGCCGTCTGTTTCCTGGGGACTGGCCATGGATTTAACAATGCTAAAATAAAACGTGAACCACAGTTGTATACAAAGCACTAATTCACTGTTGAGAAATAAAAATTAAGCTGGGAATGATCCCATCATAATATTTCCCAGTTTTACAGTACGTGTGACTGTTTCTCCTGTTAAAGGCCCACTTTGTTTTCACGAGGTGAAGCACCGACGGCCGCCTTTCCTAGAATTGTATTCAGACCCGGGGACTGTGTGTGGCACCTCGTCACAGCAGTGACCCCAAGGCTCAGCTGGGACTGGCCACCCACCAGGCTCTGCTCCGGACGGACGGACGGACGGACGCTGCATTCATTATGACGCCCGTTCCACTCGGGCAGCAGTGGGGCCGATGAGGTGAGTCCCTGGCTGATAACCCCTAACGCATCGGGGAGGAGACCCTCGGCCCCCCTCCCCCCCCCGTGAGGAGGGGCAGCCGAGCTGGATCCTCCCGCGTTACTGTGGCGGATGGAGGGCACTGAAAGGAGGGGCCCGGGCCACCCTTCCTCCTCCTGACAAGCGTTTGCGGCAGCACAGGTGCTGGCGGGAAGTAAAACGGGTGGGCCGAGCCCGCTGTCACTGAAACGTCACCTCTGTGATGAAACTCAGGGGGCCACGGGGGAGGGGGGCGCTTTCCAGCCCCAGCTGCCCTTTCTGCCACTCGGGGCGCCCTCCCCGTGCACAGGGCTGTTCTGGGGCACAGGTGTAGGGGGTTCTTTACTAGTTTTGCAGCCTTTCTGGAAGTTTAAAATTATTTCCAAAGAGAATATCTAAGACCTCAGCTCATCGACTCCGTCCCACGGAACGTCACCTCCCTGTGTCTCTGGCTGGTTCCCACCGTGTCACCAGCAGCCCAGCTCTCAGACGGGTATGAGTCCAACTCAAAAACAATGTCGTCAGGTTGCCCCCAGACAGAGCCTCGGGACCCTCTTATGCAAATGAGCCCCTTACATTTTGGACAAGGGCTTTGCCAAATCCGGGGGGGGGGGGGAGGGAAGGAAATGAAACACATACAAACTTGAGAGAAAGAAAGGAAGAAAGGTGCTTAGAAAGCGAAGGTTTCAGACCCCAAGCATCGGCACGACTTCCGTCATAAGCACCTGAGCAGCCGGACTCTAAAGGCGCGTCGGTCACACGTACGAAGCGTGGAGATGCGACACAAGTAAAGCAACATTTGAAAAGATGCTTTGAAAGTTTCAACTTTTTCTCTCCAGAGGGAACAACCCCCCCTCCAAAAAAGTCGGTAAGAAATTTACTTCAGCATTAGCGGGAAAGGAACGTCAGTGAGACGCAGGTAAAATCCCTCTCATGGCGCCGCTTAACACAAGGGTCTCAGCTGGTCTGTTGTCCTTCGGGTCGTACTCCAGGGACAAGGTCTGGTAAGATCTAAGCACAATGCCCTCCCCCCCAGATGTTTTTATTACCCCCCCTCCCCCCACACCCATCTGCCCTCAGTTTGTTCTCAGTACTCAAGAGTCTCTCTTGGTTTGCCTCCCTCCCTCTCCCCAAATATTTCCCCCCCTTCTCTCCCCCCAGGGTCCTAGGGAAGGAGGAACTGTAAACCTAAGAGAAAACTCCAGAAGGCCAGGAGAGGGGAAGACAGGGCCATCCGTGTTCGTGACTCAGGGTAATGTTTCCGCACCCACACCGTGGAGCCCCTCCCTGCTCAGGAAGAGGAGCTTTGTGTAGAATGCACAGAAATACCGTGGGCTCATCTCAATATTAACAAAATGCCTATAGATTTTGTAAGGATTCTCCCTCATCCCTGAATCCCTGAAATCCTGTCCTCACACCAGAGCCTGTGCAGGATTCCTGTATGTTTAGAGTCTCTCACTGAAGCTTGGCTATCTTAGCAGCTTTAATGCCGAATATTTGACAGATTGCACCTCACCCTTCCCTTTGGGCATGATCCCCAGTGGGCCTCCGTCAGCACTTATGCACCTTAAATACTCTGGAAAACAGTCACTGGGTGAGCAAAGAGCAGGACTTCTCACTGGTTCTCAATATTTAAGCTCTTGTACCAAAAAAGATGTCTGCCCCATCCCTGCTATTTTAAGTTCATAAAGCAGTTAAATATCGTGGCTAAAAACAAAGCCAAGCAAAGCCAAGTTTAGAGTGTCCATTTTCAAACGATGTCCTCATGGTTTGGGGGCCTCATTTTAAGCAGATGCCCCAACAAATCCAACAGCTGCTCTCTTGAGACTCAGTGGATTATTAAGTAAGCCGTCCACTCACGGGTACGCTTTTTATAGCTTATTTTTTAGATTTAACCCAAACTAGGTTAAATTTTTTTTCACACTGCCTAACCTCCATGTATTTGTGGTCTTTCCAAATTTTTCTTCTTGTTGAAATTCAGACATTGGCCCTTAGCTGATAAGCATTTTGAGCTATCACATGGTTGGCTTTTTTTTAAACAGTTATCTTGGTATTTCAGTGTCTTTTACCCTTATTTTATGAAAATAAGCATACAGTGGGGGGAGGTGAGTGCTAACATTGGCCTTAAACAGCACAGTACTTATAGACTCAGCCTAACTGAGATAATCACTCCATGAGCTGAAGCAGTGACTTTTTAGCCTCAATTAGATGCTTACTGAATTAAGCTGGTTGACTATTAATTATGAAGAAAAGGGAACAAAGTTAAAATCTAGAAATAAGTGAAATGATGGAAGTACATGTTGAAGACTGTTTCTAAAAGGCAAGTAACTATGAAGACTTTTTTCATGTTTTAGTTTCATGAGAATAGCCTACACAGAGTTCTTGGACTCTCAACAAGTCACATTTTAGGTTAATTTTACAGACATTATAAACAACAAAAACAAAGTTGCTCTCTGTCTTTCTCTTTAAAAGGGAGTCTAATGATTCACAACCTAACCTGTGCACTTGGTATAGAGCATCACTTTAAGTGTTTTAACATTTTTTCTTAGAGCTCACGCACAAGCAGACGAAGGGCAGAGGGCTCTTCACGGCTACACAGCAGGCTCTACACTGTCTGCACAGAGCCCAACGTGGGGCTTCATCTCACAACCATGAGGATTATTATCTGAGCTGAAATCACGAGTCAGATGCTTAACCAACTGAGCCTTCCAGGCACCCCTTAAGGTAAATCAGTAGGGTAAGTGGAATCAAATGGCCTCCCTACTGTGGTGGGCCACATCCAATCAGTTGAAGGCACACTAGAACAAAAGGCTGACTCTGCCCCAAAGAGGAGAGAATTTCCCTCTGCCTACCTGCCCCGCCCCAGGACATCAGCTTTCTCCTGCCTTCACACCGGTACCGAAACATCGACTCTTCAACCTCCAGATGGTGGCCTTCCCACCGGAACCTTCCCATGTGGTCTCCTGGGTCTCCGGCTGGCCTGGCGCTCGAGACTGTCAGCGTCCATAACTGCCTGAGCCGATTCCTTGTAATAAACCTTGGTCCTTCTGGACAGCCCAGTGCACTAACACCGACACACAGACACTTGTTTGCTCAGAAGCAGTCTACAGATCCACGCCTTGAAAATGACCACAGTCACTTTATTTGCACTGGAAATCCTCCCGAAAGCCGGGGGCCCCTCCCCTGCCACTGCACCCACCGTGCTGAGCACCACTGCTAGCTTGTCGTCGGCCATGAAAAATAACCCACGTGACTTCCACGTGGAAGTAGAGAATCAAGAAATTCTCTACTTTTATCATGACATCACAGAGAGCAGTGCTTCACTGGACCCACAGAAGGCGGGCTGAATTCAGCGCGCTCATCTTTGAACCAGTAAGTCTTCGGGTGGGAGTTCCTACCCGGTGACATCTGATGTGATATCTGAGTAGTGTCAGAATGGACTCCAGGAAAAAAAAAAATGGGCGCCTGGGTGGCTTAGTCGGTTAAGCGTCCGACTTTCGCTTAGGTCATGATCTCACGGTTCGTGGGTTCGAGCCCCGCGTCAGGCTCTGTGCTGACTGCCAGCTCAGAGCCTGGAGCCTGTTTCAGAGTCTGTGTCTCCCTCTCTCTCTGACCCTCCCCTGCTCACGCTGTCTCTCTCTCTGTCTCTCTCCTAGAAATAAATTTTTAAAAAACATTAAAAAAAAAAAAAAAAGAATGGACTCCAGGACACCCCCTGGGGTGAGGGCCTTGCCTGGTGGTGTGGGGAGCCCTCCCCCAGCACGCACACGTTGGAAATGGGTCACGACACTCTGAGCACACTACACCAATGGGTATGGGGCTAGTGTGCAATAAACACTTCATTTTTTATTTCAGAGATTTATTGGCACGAAAATCTTAGTGCTCTACGTAAGCACTCAACACAGATCTAATGAATCTGAGATCTTCCTGATTCTGAGGTAAGCGGCCTAAAAACCACACTGAGAAACTGCATAGCTGCTAATTCGTGCAGATTAGGGCGTGTTGAACTATTTCATCTAGAAGTTAATGGGGACCAGCAGTGGTCACTTCAAGGTCACAGAGCACCTCTTAAATAATAACTGATACAACTGGATTGAATAACTTTTAATTTCATTTTTTATGAGTTACAAATTGTAGAAAATTAGAAACTAGAGTTTGCTTGGAAGGAATCTCTCTAAAACATAATGTTCCTGAGTGTCCGGTTCTTAAATCTCTCTGGATAAAATGGGGTTTGCTCAGGAAGTTTCTCTACTCGTCTGAATCCTGAATCCGTAGATAGTTTTTATCTAATTTACCATCTAATGCAGCTCGGAAATAGCATATTCTTTCTTTTGACTACGCCTCTAAGAGCAGGACTCAGCGGCCAGAGACGGAAGCACGGAGAGTCCGGCCCCGGTCCTTCCCCCTCTGCGTGAGGGTGACAGGCACGGTGGCCAGTGCTGGAGCGGCGAGCAAGGGTGGTGAGGTGACGGTTTTCAGTTCCACAGGGCTGTTCACGTGCGAAGCACCTGCAGGAAGCAAGGGCCCCAGGCCTCCTCACCCAGAATGCTGGAGGCCGCGTGAGAAAGGCAGTCACAGAACCACGGCCCACGGTGTGGGGGCCAGAGGCAGACGCGTCCGCGGCTCAAGTCCGCCGAGAGACGCTGTCCTAACAGTCGCCACGATCAGGCATTTACCAGGCACCGTGCACGGTGCTGAGCACTGGCAGCCCTCACCCTCTCCGGTCCTCACAGAGACCCGGTGCAGCGGTCCGTCCATCGTGTGGACGAGTGAGCCTGGCGAAGTCACACTCAGTGCAAGACCTGAACCTCGGAGTCTGCCCCTGGAGCCCTGTAGGCAGGACGTAGTGTGCTCATGGGTGTGTGTGTGCGTGTGTGTGTGCGTGTGTGTGTGCAGGGCAGGATGGCAGAAGAACCTGCCAGAGGGGGTGGGAGCCCCTCTGCTCACAGCAAATGGCGCGGGGGGAACCCGCCAGGGGCCCTCAGCGCCAGGGCACACGCAGGGCAGGAGCGCGGCGGCGGTGGCTGGGGCAGCGACGGCCCGGGGACGCGGTGGCGCTTTGCTTCTGGTCGTCCCCGAGGACGGGCTCGGGGACCGGGAGGGGAGCAGGGCCCTGGCTGGCAGATGGCTGCCTTGTTCCAGACTCAGGTCAGCGGGAGAAGCCGCTGCTTGAGACTACAGCTTCCAGAAAAGCCGCCAGCCCGGATTCTTTTGTCCCCCAAATTCTCTGTCCCGAAGGGTTGTCTGAAATCTAAGATGAAATGGAATAGAGACAGGGAGAGCCGCCCCGAGGGCTCCCAGGGGTAGAGATCACGCGCGAGTGTGCTGGAGCATCTGGAGCACAGTCCACGGACACACTCGAGACTCACGGACCCTGCAGTCCTGGGAGCGGCTTTCCCACTGCAGAGTGACATGGGGCTTTGGTGCTGTGGTTTTCTGCAGACCATCCCAGGATTGATTGGTGGTTGTGGCTTTTTAAATTTTTTAAATGTTTTATTTATCTCTGAGAGAGAAAGAGGCACCATGAGCAGGGGAGCGTCAGAGAGAGAGGGAGACAGAGAATGTGAAACAGGCTCCAGGCTCTGAGCCGTCAGCACAGAGCTCGACGTGGGGCTCGAACCCACAAACCACGCGTGAGACCATGACCTGAGCTGAAGTCGGACGGTTAACCGACTGAGCCACCCAGGCGCCCCTTTGTGTTTTTTTTTAACTGAACTAGAAACATGAAAATTCTCAGTCCAGGAGAATTGGACTGCTCACCAACAGCTCTTTGGTATAAATGAAAAAGTTATTCCTAAATCATAAAAAAGCCACTTGAGTTTTGTAGGACTGTGATGAAGGCCAGAGCTGCACCACACACCCAAACTCAGTATATTAGTCCCGTCTCCCAGGATTCAGCACCCAGTGGAAGCGACAGGTGATCAACCTAGAATCTAGGACATGGTCCACAGGGTCTTATCGGTATTTCCTAAAGCGTGTCAGGGAGGCTGATTAATTAACGTGCGTTTGCAAGCCAGGCATGGACTAGGAGTGATTATCCTTGACAATGTGCATAAAGATAGCAAAACGAAACCTAGTTTTTCCATCTGCCCCGTGTCAGAAGCAGCTCAAACGGAGCCCGTTTTCATTATGATAGTGTGCACTGTCTCCCCTCCCGTTTAATCCTTCAGATTTACTCAGGCATAAAGGGAATTTGCAAATATTCAGGATCTATAAATTCCTTATTCGTGTTCTTTCACCTCTTGTTTGTACTTCAGATCATTCAATAAATGAATTTAATTTAAAAAGTTTGACGGTCGTCACTAAACAATTCAAATATCAATTATATGGAAATGGAATCCTCTTTGGTGAGTAAATAAGACCAATATTTAAGCATTTTATGACCTTGCAAATCCCAAGGCTTGAGTGTTGCAGTGATTCATTGTCAAGTGGCAAAAAATTCATTATCTTCAATTACATAAGATAACACACATTAAATGGAGAAGATCTAGAGATGGGTAATGCAATCATCTCTTTTCTCATCTAAATACTTGGAGAGAATTTCCTAATGCCTTGCCAATGGGATTTTTTTGCCTACTTAAAAATGCATAGTTAAATGGAACACGATTATGGATTGGAAATCCTTGACTAAGCCACAATTACCACATGAAGCTTAGATAGCGCACGGAATCTGAAAGAGACCTACTTTATCCTGTAGATCTACCAAAGATGGGATTTTCCAGTGGTTTCAATTTCCTTACTACTCTCTGTGACAATCTCATTTCCCTTCTTAATTCTAATTCCTTCACCAAATCTTAGGAAAATTAACCAAAGACCCACTAGCTCAGATCATTGGTCAATAAATCCAAGGCAGGAGGGACACGGTATTTTTTGGTTTAGCAGCCTTTCTGGGAACAAACATGTTTCCAGAAGTAGAGGGTGGGCCAGTAACCCCAGTGGTGGTGGTGTGTGTGTTCCGTGTGCGTGTGCGTGTGAGAGAGAGAGAGAGAGAGAGAGAATGGGACTGGGAGAGAGAGATGAGCCCAGCCTGCTTCCTTGGGGAGGCCGGGCACTCCTCGTGGATCCGTGGTGCGCAGGATGCCCGACCTCCCAGAATTCAGCGTCTGGTGAAGAGACAGGTGATCAACTAGAATCTAGGACATGGTCCCCAGTGTCTTGTCAGTATGTCCTAAAGCCTCTATTTTTTTTTTTAATTTATCCCACTTCATGTCAATTTTTGTCTGTTTCACAGGTGAAAGGGTCTTGTGTTTGATTATGAAACGGGGCAGCAGGCCCCGCTGCAGATTTTGTACGATGTTTCATCTGCACACCGCACTGCCTTTCTAGAAGGCGGATACCTGTAAGTCCCAGAACACATATGGCCCTGAACTTTTCAGACAAGAAGTATAGTAGGATCACACGGCGATGCACACAGTGGTACAGAGGAGGGAAGGGGTGTGCTTCACCCAAATGGGGGGGCGACCCGGGGAGAGGAGCAAAGTGTGCGTCAGACCCGACGACGAGCGGGAAGAGGAGGCGCAGTCCATGCAGACGGCCCTCCCTGGCCTAACTGTGCTGAGGGGAGAGGCGTGGGTCAGTTCCTGATGATCCGTTGCTCCCTGACACCCCCCGACGTTTAGTGGCGTCGAACAGCAGCGGTCCTGTGCCGGCGAACGTGCACGCTGGTCGAGGCGGGTTGGGGCTCGCGCGTTGCTCCTCAGGAGGCGTCGGCTGCAGTGGTTCGCCCACAATCCTCACGGGAGGGACGGGGGGTGACGGCCTCGGAAGGGGGGTGAGCCGGAGACCTCGGTTCTCCCGCCAGTCCGTGCGGGGGGCTGCTTGGGCTCCCCCGCGGCTGCCCGGTCCCCCTGCGTCAGGAGTGGTTAGGAGCAGGGCCGAGGCCGCACAAATCCGGGGAGGGGGGGCGCGGGCGGGTTTGGGGCTGGATCTCCATCCCTTCACAGCTGTCGTTCTACCACCAGGAAAGCGTAGCAGGAAAAAACACTAAAACTAACGTCGGTTGAAATTCATATTACTTCCACTCTGGCGATTAATCCCCTCCCATTTCCCTGCCTGTCTTCCGCGCAAAAAAGGGGTGGAGGTGAAGAAAGAGGGAAAAGTTGTTTAATCAAGTTGAGGAAACCACTAGAATCTGAGTGCCTTCCATCCCTGCAATGGAGCGTTCGAGCTCGGGCGGCGGCCGCAGGCGGGGCCCCCGTGGCTCCGGGCAGCTCGCAGCAGCGGGCGGACGGCGCCCGGGCGCCCCGCTGGGGACCCGCGGACGCGGCACTGGAGGCCCGGCCCGGCTCCGGAGGGGCGTCTGCGGGCGTCACGCGGTCCTGCCCGGGGACCGCTTCCCGGGAGAAGCCGCGCAGCCGCGGACCAGCAGGAGGCGGGACAGGGGGGTCACCGGGAGGTCATCCCCGGGGCTGGAAACCGAAGCCGTGGGGGCTCCGGGGGGCGGGGGGGGACCTGCCGCCTCCTTAGGGACACAGCCTGGCGGAGGCCCCTCGGGGGTGTCCCGCGCGCGCGCCCCCAGGGCGCGCTCTCCCTGCGCGTCCCCGGCAGCGGCAGAACAGGGCGGGGCGCCCGGGTCCGTCGGAAACGGCTGGGCTCCGGGACTTGGCTCAGTCGCGACCTCTCGGTGCCGGGGCCCAGGCCCCGCGTGAGGCCCTGTGCCCACAGCTCGGGGCCGGCTGCGGATTCTCTCCCTCCCTCTCGGCCCCTGCCCTGCTCGTACGCTCTTTCTCAAAGTAAATAAACTCATCTTAAAAATGTTTAAGATTAGAGGAGAAGTCGGAGGCCCGAGGAGTGAGCCAGTGTGGACGGAGCCTGACTTTCAAGGCAAGGGGAGAGGAGGTGATTAGCTGCCGTGTATCGCGCACTCACGTCACGTGTTTGCGGGACGCGCAGGCCGTTGATGGAAAGGAACGTTTGAAGGCTTGTGGGTGAAGAGAAGTTGCGGGCGAGGCTGCCGGCAGGAGGGGCTCCTGCTACGGCCCCTCCACGCGCGGCCCTGCCCCTGACACGAGGATCCGGGCGGTGGGCCGCGGGCACGCGTGGGCCCGGGCGGAGAAGGGCCGGCCCGCAAGCCCACCGCTCTCGGCCCCAAGGGCGAGCTTCCCGCTTCCACGTGACACGGAGCCCGCGGACGGCAGGGATCGGCGCTGAGGCCTCGCGTCACTGTCGTCGCCAGCGGCCTTGCTGCCGGGCCCGGGCCCCTCGCTTCCTTTCTGATTTTCTGTTTAAGGGCGCCGCACTTGCGGGGCGGGACAGACAGACGCCGTCAGCTCTCGGAGGCACAGCGGCGCTGGCCGTGCCCAGGTGAGTGAGCGGCGCGGGCGGGGCTCCGTCACTTCCAGGGTTGATCCGGTCGGAGGAAGTAACCAGCGCGTGCCACGTCTTACACTTACGAGTAGGACAGAAGCGTTTAGTTCCTACTTGGGAAGATGCCTGTTTCTGAAGACACGTTTGGTTATGAACGTCTCCCCTCGTAAGCAGAGGAAACACCCAAAATCACTCTCTCTGCCTTTCCTCGGCCTGAGTGCCGGCACCAACATTACGTTTGGAGGGGCTCTCTTTTACTTTTTTTTTTATTTTTAATGTTTTATTTATTTCTAGGAGAGAGAGACAGCGTGAGCAGGGGAGGGTCAGAGAGAGAGGGAGTCACTGACTGAAACAGGCTCCAGGCCCTGAGCTGGCAGTCAGCACAGAGCCCGACGCGGGGCTCGAACCCACGAACCGCGAGATCACGACCTAAGCGAAAGTCGGACGCTGAACCGACTAAGCCACCCAGGCGCCCCTCTCTTTTTATATTTTAATCGAGGTTCTTCTCCTGTGCCCATCAGTGTAAGTGAAGGGTGAGGAATCGTGCCTTGTGACCGCGCGGGCGCCAGACACGGCTGCCCGGCCTTGGGGACGTTTGTGTCTGTCGGTTCAAGTCTCAGCAAGGCAAAAGCAAACAGATCTTTGAGAAAACAAAGGTTTCGCTCAGGAAGATTTAGGAAATCAATCACAGAAATGACTCGCAGATCTTTGATCTCCAAACTTTCCCTGAACATATTTTAAAGAAGTTTTCATGTGGCAAATAAAGAACGTGAAACATTCCCAGCGCTCTCCGGAAGCACAGGACACAAGGCACGGGACGTTTCCTGACAAATGCTGATGCGGACGCACCTTGAGACCATCCGCAGCTCTTCCGTGTCACCCAGTGACGTCACAGGTGGCTCCAGAGCAAACGCAGAGGTCTCTTTCCTTTGTTGTAAGGCTTCCCGCTTCCGCACACCGGATAAAGACCGTGGCAGGGGCCGGTTCAAGAACGAGTTGGTGACCAACCGGAAACCATGCCAGCTGAGCAAGAGTTGGAGGCACTAGGCAAAATTTACATCATGGCTGTCAAACATGCAGTGTAGAAAACCTCTGTAGTACTAGAAATCACTAGGACAACTTTGGGGACAAATGTAAGGAAGAAAGTTCTGGTAGTCGACTTGCCTTGCCAGGCATGAAGGTTCACAGTGCAGGAGGAGTCACAGCACAGGATGGAGGACTAATGGATGGAAAAGTCCTAAGAAAGATCCAAGGATTCTGATGTCAGCAAGTATCAAACCAGGTGACTTTCAAGGGGAGAAAACAAACCAGCACCTGATGCCCAAACCTGGCCTACATGATGCTATAAAGCATGGATTTTGTTGTCCACACTTAGGATTTAAGACTTCCATCAAGATTCCCATAAACATTTAAAATGTCAGGTGTTCTTGGAGAAAAATCTCTGCCCACATGGTAACCCTGGCATTTCCATTTGGCAACAATTGGTGCTGCTAAGAACATACTGCTTTCTTTAGACAGCACGAGCAACTTGTAATTGACCACGGTCCCAATATTCTCAACAGTTTTGGCTTTAGCTCACATTTTTTTTTTTAATGTTTTATTTATTTTTAGGAGAGAGAGACAGCGCGAGCAGGGGAGGGTCAGAGAGAGAGGGAGTCACAGACTGAAACAGGCTCAGGCTCTGAGCTGGCAGTCAGCACAGAGGCCGACGCGGGGCTTGAACCCACGAACCGCGAGATCATGACCTGAGCGAAAGTCGGACGCTTAACCGACTAAGCCACCCAGGCGCCCCATAGCTCACATCTTTTATATATGCTACCCGCCTGGAGCCTGACTTGGCTACCTCTGGATCCCCAAACCTAAGATTCTCTGACTCCTTGATTCCATGATTCAGTGTCCAGTTCAAATACTTTTTCTACGAAGGCAGTTTTTCTACTCATCCCCATTAAATGTTCTTACTCCCTTTCGTGACCTCCTCTGGCTCATTCATCAGGCATTTCCTACAACTCTCCAGTGAGATCATTAGATGCATGAAGTCAGGTCTCACCTCGAGGGGCATCATCCATCCGTATTTGCTCAGCACATGCCCTGCATTGACTGTTACTACTGCCCTTGGACAAACTGAGTAATTTTGTTGCAGCTTAGAAATGCCCTACTCCACACCAGGGAAAAGTTTGCCTGCTTTTATTTTAAACTGTAAGGTTTATTTCTGAAATTGAGTTTTATTTCCTCCTGGAAGTCTGGAACCTTGAAACAAGTACAAAGGGATAATTTAAATTATCAACTATAGGACTTAATAGCTACTAGTCAATTTACTAGTTATCAGAATGCACCTTTGCCATGGAAACCTAGAACAAGAAATTAAGACTCCCTCACTCCTTTTTTTCCTTTATTTTTTCTGATTTTATTAAGTTTTATTTTATTTAAGTTTATTTATTTAGAGAGAGAGAAAGCGTGAGCAGAGGGAAGGAGGAAGAGAGAATCCCAAGCTGGCTCCACGCTGTCAGCACCAAGCCTGACATGGGGCTTGAACTCACCAACTGTGAGATCATGACCTGAGCCACAACCAAGAGTTGGATGCTTAACTAAGCCACTCAGGCTTTTTTTTTTTAAGTTTCCTTTTGATCCACTTAGTTAACATATACTGTGATAATGGTTTCAAGAGTAGAATTTAGTGATTCATCTCTTACACAGAACACCCACTGCTCATCCCAGTAAGTGCCCTCCTTAATGGCCATCCCCCATCTAGCCCATCCCCCCACCTCCCTCCATCACCCCTCAGTTTACTCTCCATTGTTAAGAGTCTCTTATGGTTTGTCTCCCTCTTTTATCCCTTCCCCAATGTTCTTCTGTTTTGTTTCCTAAATTCTACAGGAGTCAAGTCACATGGTACTATTCTTCTCTGACTTGTTTCTGTAGCTCCATCCATATCATTAAAAATGGCAAGACTTCATTCTTTTTGATGGCGGAGTAATATTATTTTATATATAATTTATTATATTATTATATACACATCTTCTTTATCCATTCATCCAGCCCCAGTGGACATTCAGGCTCATTCTATAGTTTGCCTATCGTGGTTAATGCTGCTATAAACTTTGGGGTGTATGTACCCCTTTGAGTGTTTTTGTATTTTAGGATACATACCTAGCAGTGCAATTGCTGGAGCATAGTTCTTTTTTTAACTTTCCGAGGAACCTGCATACTGTTTTCCACAGTGCACACCACCTCGTTCCTTTATGCCTGAAATTTACATTTGAATTTATAATTGCAAATCCATGTCAGCATTATTGTATAGACATCGTTTTCTCAATTCAGAATCATTTTGGGGGAAAGAAGGTGAATAGTTTGTTGCTTGTGATTTCATCACGACTGCTGAGAATGGTGGTACTAAGTTTAATGTTTGGTAATATTCTTTATGTCAGGGGTGTAGTGTCTATATGTTGAGTGTATCAGCTTTTTCTAAAGGTTATTCCACAGAATACTTTTAATTGAAATGCCACAAAATATTCCATTAACAAATGGGTCACAAACTTATAGGCTATCGTATCCCAATAGACATATTACATTTTTTGAAGCTATAAAGTCTTTTTAAAAAATGTTACAATAATTCCTGCTTCCAAGGATGGACTATTTCACTTTTCCTGGAAATTACTGACCACTTGTGCTTCTTTAATTACACAATTTTAAAAGTCTAGCTCTTAATTGTACTTATACTCTGGGGGAAGTGGGCATGGGTAAAGACCCCAGGAGGATGGTACATCACTGGTCTGTGGCACACAGTGGCTGAGCCAGTGGCAGCTTAGCATAAAGTCTGAGATCAGTCCTTGTATTGAAGGCTTTCCAAATGGCTTTTATGGTAGCCGTTGCCGGGATTTGTGACCAGTGTGTAAGCAAAGAGCAGAGCCTTTGCCTTGAGGCTGGAGTGAGGGGCTGGTGTTATTGCCACTGGAGGAGACAGCCATGCTCAGTAAGAATAAAGAGGCAGCAAATGGATTTAACCAAAAGATGAACTCCAGTGAATCCAAGTGCAGGAAACAGAACGAAAAAATCTACCCAGAGATTCCATGGGATATTTCATCATAAAACCAGCACAGGACTTGATAGAAAGGAAAATACTAGAGAAGTACTAGAAATTTCACATACCCACACCAGCCCAGACTTCACACATAAAAACAACTGACACAAAGGATGGAAGAAGAATAGACCTGACTAGAGATTCAAAAATAATGCCAAGGAATTTTCCCCCAAAACAGTACAAATAGACAAATAACTTTTAAAAATATGAGGGAAAAGTGAAAAGTCAACTTTGTGATTGGTGCATGGGGAAGCTCTGTAAAGCCTCTCACCAAAAAGCAGTGATAAAACAGGATCGGCACAAACTGCCATTTCAGAACTCCAAATTGGGAAAATACCAATGTTAGGTGGCCATCGGGGCCATCTGACTCCGCAGCCAGCCTGAGGCTGTGATCATCGGGGAGCAAGCAGCAGACTAGTGACCTGTCCAGAACTCGATGGAAGTGTGGCTTTATCAACTCCCCGGTCAATGGCAGTCTGGAAAGCACAGATCATGCACAAAGCTGCACGTACCCTAGTGACATGCGATGCCTCAAGCACAGGAAAATAAAAGCCAGAGCAGACCTGAAAACTATGTGAAATTTGAAGGTATTCTTCAACCCAGATACAGACCCGCCAGTAAAGGGTGGGAGATTTACCAGCTGAACCTGCTTAAGCACAAGCTCTGACCAGTCACTGTTGACCACAAAGCTAGGTTGACCCAGAGGTGACCACTTGGGTATCAGGCTTAACAAATTAAAAAAAGGAAGAAAAAGAAAACTGAAGAGGGACCTCCACGGCCACACACTGTGGGAACACAGAATCTAGAGACCGTCTGGGCAAGTCACCAAACAAAATACCAGCAACAACACCCAACTATCCAGTAGGTGGTAAGAATCCAGATTTGCTACAGTATTATTCAAGATCCAGTTTTAAAGATTGTTGTCAATGTTTACTAATTTTCGAGAGAGAATGAGTGAGCAAGGGAGGAGCAGAGAGAGAGGGGAACAGAGGATGTGAAGCAGGCTCCGTGCTGAAAGCACAGATCCGGACATGGGGCTCAAACTCATGACCTGTGACAAATTTACTTGAGCCAAAGTTGGACGCTTAATTGACTGAGCCCCTCAGGCACCCAAAGATCCACTTTTAAACAAAAGATGATGAGACACACAGAGAAACCAGAATGCCCAAGGAAAAAAGCAAAAAATAAAAAGTCTCTGAATTCCCCCAATGTTAAACTTAGCAGGACAGAATTTCAAAGCAGATAAAATAAATAAATTCAAAGAACTAAATGAAATCATTAAGAATTAAGCAAAGTGTTATTACAGTGAGCCCTCGAATAGGAAATAGCAAGAGAGGCAGATGTTAAAGAGGTTCAAATAGAAATTCTGGGTTTCAAAAGAGAAATAACCAACATGCAGAAATTCACTACAGGGGCTTTACAGCAATCTGAGCTGACAGAAGAATGAACCTGCGAATTTGAAGAAATATCAGTAAAGATCATATAACTGAAAATTACAGAGAACAAATGAGAAAAATGAACAGAAACATGGGCCGCCATTAAGCACACCAGCACCCACATAGAAACAACCCTAGAAGAATAAGACATTTTTTCATTGAAAAAATTCAATGAAATGGTAGCTGAAAACTCCTGAAATCTGATGAAAGCCACTGACGGAGACATCCATAAGCCACAGTGAAATCCAAATAGGATCAACACAAAGACATATAGAAAACCCAACAACGTTTCCAACCCACATGGCACAAATGACAGTCACAGAACACTGTTACCCACACGAGCAGCTGCGCGTACATTTGCAGCACACATTTTCCAGAGAGACCACATGCTAGGCCAGAAAATAAATCCCAACATATTTAAAAGGATTACAAACACAGCAAGTATATTCTGTGACTACGATGCATATATGCATTAGAAAATTCAGTATGGTTAACATGGCAGTTCTTTTCAAGTAGGTCTTTATGTAGATTCTCGTGACATAAGTTGGAGAAACGGGAGCTGAAATAAATTAGCCCTTTAGTTTATGTCCTAGAATGAAAACTGCAGAAACGAGTAGCTCAGCACTGACACGGCTGCTCCATGATGACATCAGGGACTGGCCACTTGTCACTGCTTTTTAAAGAGGAAATTTGGTGTCTGATACGATTTCACAAAGACGGTACAATTGCTTTAAAATCATGTCTGCAATCCATTAAGGAAGGCGGGGAAAGTTCAAGTGCAAGTGTGCAAGCCATCTGGGTGAGCCTGCTCTCTAAGTAGCCTGCCCAGGAGCCCTGTCCAGTGCCCACCATTTGCTTCCCATTGGCCCAAACTGTGTTGCATGGCTCTATTAGCAGCCAAGCAGGCTGGCACTATAGTTCCCAGGTAACCCCACTGTGGACCTGAGCAGCGTTCTGCATTCTGTTATTTAAACAGGGCGAGGATCACTATCACGTGGGCAAATAGCATGTGTGGTACAACATGTATTTAATTCAGGCTGAACTGTGTCACTGAGCCAGCACCATCAGCTGAAGTGGGTCACACCGCAAATCCACAAAGCCAAAGGCGTTCCTTTAAGACAAAGTGAATCCACTGGCACTGCATGCGGAACATGGAAACTATTGTCCTTTTCTGTTTATGTGAAATATTTGACTCCTTTCCAGGTATAGAAGGTGAGTCTTGGACTGTTCCAAATTGGCCAATTTTAAATTAATTCTGCTTTAGTAACATTTGGAAAAATGAATATAAATCAGAACAAGCCCTGTAGGGTATAGCAGGTTTCAACTTTTCTTTACAGAATCAGCAATGCACCAGTAATCACAGAGCAATAAAGAAAAATTAGAGAAGTGTATCGCAAGGGAAGAAATAATGGAAACCATTAGAGACTCAAAGAGCGGAAAGGTGCCATGAGGAGATGAATGGCTCCGCAAGTTTTATCACAGTTTCCCGAGAAATTACAATAATCCAGCAGGTAGGGAAACCGTTTAGTGAAATTATTGATATAGCCCAATTATGCCTCACAAGAAAGGAGATGATCATTTCCCTCTTATGGAATCCGGAGAAAGCTGCAGGGATACAGGCACATCCTTCCAGCGGAAACCGAGTGGTGATCAGAGAGCGTTCTACGGCATGGAGTCAGGAGTCTGACGGAGTCTACACACGATGAAACCAAACTTTACCAATATTGTAGCTTTAAGCAGACGCTGCGGTCACTGTGACAGAGGCATCGTCCGTGCTCCGTTTCGGTAAAAGCAGTTGACAGAGTCATGAACTGCTTCTTCCGGGTTCTCATGGGCACGTTTGGGGGGACAAGCACCGGAGGTGCTAACGCTATGGAGACAGAATTGGACAGTTGCTAGGGTAGAATCAATCCCCGTGCTGAAGGGAGGATTGAGGCCAGGCGGCCTTCTCGGGCATGGCGGCTGCTTCCTGTGTTTATAGGCAGGATCCCAAAGCAAGCCCTGGTCAGGGGATCCCCCCTGGGGTGGAGACTACCCCCCGGAGAGCTCCCAGGGGTGCCCAGGAAGGCCAAGCCGCCAGACTCCACAGCAGAAAGACAGAGGGTGCACGTCTGCCTCCCCATGGGGCCGAGGCGTTCCCTTACCCCGCCCCCCATCCCTTCCTCAGTGGCCAGGGAAGGAAGAGCCGTGGAGACGGGTGTCGAGCAGATGTGTTTCGTCTCCAGTGGGAACCTGCATCCTTCTCGCCGAGGCCACGGGAGGCCGGAGACGCGGCCCGTGTCACCTGGGCCCTGGGGAGCCCGGAGCACAGCGCCCCGGCTCACCCCCAGCGCCCAGGAGAGGGGTTTCGTTGTTACTGCAGCACAGCCTCCCAGCCTATCCTGACTCACACAGTTGATAGCAAGTCACTTAAGTCGCTTAAAGTCCTGTTCACAGTCCATAATTTCTTTGTTTACTCTCGTCTGCTCCTGAAACATAGGGTCTCTATGGGCTGGGGCCTTGTTCCTTCTCGTTCACTAATCACTTCCTCAGAAGCTCACATATTATCTGGAAAGAAGTATACAGTCACTATGTGTTCAGTTAATAAGCATAGGCTTCAGGGGCGCCTGGGTGGCTCACTTGGTTAAGTGTCCAACTCTTCATTTCTGCTCAGGTCATGATGTCACAGTCTGTGGGTTCGAGCCCCCTGTCAGGCTCTGTGCTGACGGTGCAACCAGGGTTGGCATTCTCTCTCTCCCTCTGTTCTTCCTTCACTCGGGCTCCCAAAATAAATACATTAAAAAAAATAAACAGTCCTTAAATAAGAAGAATCTTTTTAGCCAAGGAACACTTCTTAAATGCCTTTCCTAGGCACATACCTACATCTGCATTTCTAGCTGTGTTACCCTGGGGAAATCATTTCACCTTTTGCACTTAATGCTCAAATTCATTTATAAAAATGGGGATAAGCATGTAACTGTCTCAGAAGACGGTCTTGAGTTTTAAATGGGGAATACAAGTAAAACACTAAATCATATACTAGAAGTAATACCAAATAGACACCCAGAGCAAGGTCCCTGCGTGACAAACTATTTTCTATCTTCCCTTGTAGCCATATGTAGTTACACTCATACGGTCTGGCTCGTGAGGTAGAAGTTGCAACGCTGAGGAGGATATTTGGGAAGACGTCTTCAGGCGAGGGGACAGGCGTTCTTTCCGTTGCCAGGACGTGGGTGTAGCGCATGGGGCTCTGGCGGCTGTCTGTGCACAGGCTGGACGCCACGTACGGCGGGGGAGCGAACAGGCCCCTGAAGATTTTGCGGAGCTTCTGATATGCTGGGGCCAGACTGCTGGCCCTGCACAGCCTCGCTGCAGACGTCATTTCTTCAAAGAGTACGCTTTCACTGGTTTATGCCCCTGGAGGACGTCTAGCTAGCAGATCAGGTAAGTTTCTAACGGATGTGCTCCTCTTATAGGTCTTCTTTTTCTCAGTCGAGAGTCTGTTTACAGGTGCGTGTGTGTGCGCACACATATGTCTGCTTGTACACCGTCGTGGTGGAAATCTTTATAGTAACACCGTCTTCACCTTCAGGCCAAACTCTCAGTTGAATCATGGCTGCCCACTCAGCACGTCCACCCCGGGCGTCTGACACGGCTCTCAAACTCACCTGTCTACACTGCTAACAATGACCTTGTTGACCCCGAGATCAGACATCACCTACTCTACCAACTGAGCCAGCCAGGTGCCCCCAAAAAGATTTTTTTTTTAAATTCAAGTCCTGTTGTGTTATTATGTTAAATCACTTCCAAAGGTATTTATTTCCTGTGCCTGACACCCTCTTTCCCCAGGTGGCCATGGTTTTTTCCCTTCATTTCCTTTCAGTATCTACTCAAACATCACCTTTGGTTAAGCTTTCCTTGACCATTTTAATGTGGTTTTTAATTTTTTTTTGAGATATAGTTGACACACAGCATTCTAGAAGTTTAAGGGGTACAGTAAAATGATTTTATCCACACGTACTGTGAAACGATTACCAGGGTTTAGTTACTGTCTCACAGATAGCAACATGACAGGTTTTCTTCCCTGCCATGACACCTCTTAGTTCTCAACTTCAAAAACGCTGCACACCGTGTTAAGTAGTCACCACGTTGCACATTTCATCCTTAGTCCCTATTAACTCATTTTTGGAGGTTTGTACCTTTGGACACCTTCATCCAATTCCGCCAGCCCCACCTCCAGCTTCTGGTAACTAATCTCTTTTTCTGGGAGTTTTTGGTTTTAGGTCCCCCACCTAAGTGAAATCATACGATGAGACCGTCTAGTGTTTGTCCTGATCTGACTTCTTCCACTTTGCATGACGCCCCCAGAGTCTATCCATGTGGTCACACGTGGCAAGATTTCCCTTTTTTATGTCTGAGTAATATTTTTAACGGTTATCTTAAAATGGCCACTCCTCCCTCCTGCCAACAATTGAAATTCTTTGCCCCATTTAACCGCTTTCCCTCTTTGCAGCACCAATGTTCAAGGATCGATGTGCTTCTTCATTTGTGGTCTTTTCCCCTCAATTGGAAGGTACCAGAGCAGGAACTCCTAGCTCCTCCATTTCCCAACCAGTTCTGTTGTTCCTGTGCCTAGAATGGCGCCCGGCACACAGCGAGCGCACGGCTACTTTTGGGGGATACAAGGCCTCTTGCAACGCAATACAACGCTGCTGACATCCTAATAGAAGACAAGTCTACCAACTCCACCAGTTTCTCATTTGCTGCCGTCCCCTTTCCTGGGTCTCTGAGGTCTGAGATCTTCCAGCGCCCTGAGAAGTCTGCCTTCCTGTCCCCGTACCTCGCGGTCTGTGGTTTGACTTTTTACCACCATCTAAAGTCTCAGGGAAAGTAGGACAATGCCTATGGATTGCACATTCCAAGCTGTATGAAATATGGCGTTGTTTCTAAGATTTGACTAAAGTAAGTTTAGGACAGTTTCCAGAATTTTTTCTACAAACACAGTCAGCGTGCCTGATGCGTAAGAGGTCATCGTTTATGAGGCGGAGGTGTACATTTGGGGGAAGAAGAGAGAGGACCATCCTAACAGAAGGAGTCGTGTTAAAAACTAGTATTTATTGAGTGCCGACGTTGGGCCCAGACCCACGTTCAGCTCCTTCACAACAACGCCAGGAAGCAGTTAGTACCCATCTTACACATGAGCAAACCAGGGCTTGAGTCATCAATAATTGGTCAGAAGTCAGAGGCTTAATAAGGGTGGAGCCGGGCCTGCGGACTCTCCATCTGGCCCGGAGCAGGGCCGTGTGCGCGGCGGTCTCCCAGGAGGCTGGCAGCCCCCTCGTTTTTGTCAAGCGTCTGCAATGCCATCTGAAAATTACCTGGAAGGCCTTTTGAAGAAACGTCACAGGATGGCCTCTTATATTGTGGATGAAAGAGCTCCTGTGTTTCGTGACGCTGCGTGTCATTGGCTCATCTGTCCAGGCTTCTATGCTAATGATTGGGAAGACCTTTCATCTGGACCAGGGACGGTGGCCTTTAGTGGCGCGGGGAGGGCAGAGTGGACAATACAGTGCATCGCAAAGGGACGCGGGGGCCCTCCCTCCCCCTGAGCCCCTGCAGCAGCAGCAGACGCGGAGGAGGAAAGGTAAGTAGTGCGCGGGTGACGGCTGCAGCGCGCCCGCCGCCTGGCTGTGGCCGGCCCGGGTTCACGGCCTGGGCCCGGACACAGCGGGGGCTCGGGCTGGCAGCCCGCAGGGGAGGGGGCGCCAGCCGTCGCCCCGCGGCCCCTGCCTTCCCGCCCCTCCTCGTCCTCTGGGGGTCCCCTGCGTCTCCCAGGGCAGCCTTGCGTTAGCGGCGACGCTGATCGTGTCCTAACTTAGATCCGTGACCTCAGGTCACACCGTCTTGCTCCTCTGAGAGCCGTAAAGCCTTTATCTCTTTCCCCAGGATGCCGGTCGCCTGGTTGGTGACCCGCGCAGCGGCGCCCGGGGCGGTGGCCTGCCCTTTTCTAGGCCCGTCACACCACAGGCTAGGGAAACGCTGGCTCCGCAAGTCATTCTGCACAGCGGCGTGAGAGTGACAAACAACGGGACTCAGCAGCGTTCGCAGGTGGAGAGCAGGGCCCCCCTGGCACCGTGGAAGCCGCGAGCCCCCGCCGCTGCCTCCCGCCCCAAGGCCCCGTGCGCCGTCCACGGGGTAACGTGGGGGCGACAGGACGCGCTCAGCATTGGGGGTGCCCTCACGTGGGGACAGGCGCCGTGCCCTCACGCGGGGACAGGCGTCGTGCCCTCACGTGGGGACAGGCGTCGTGCCCTCACGCGGGGACAGGCGTCGTGCCCTCACGCGGGGACAGGCGTCGTGACCCCACGCGGGGACAGGCGTCGCCTCCGCACCCGGGGGGGGGCACAGCCGACCCACCAGCAGAGCGCAGGGGAAGCCAGGGGAAGCCAGGGGAAGCCAACGGACGCTTCGCCGGCAGAATTAACCCCTTAGGGGCGCCTGGGCGGCTTAGTCGGTTGAGCGTCCGACTTTCGCTTAGGTCATGATCTCGCGGTTCGTGGGTTCGAGCCCCGCGTCGGGCTCTGTGCTGACTGCCGGCTCAGAGCCCGGAGCCTGTTTCAGTCTGTGACTCCCTCTCTCTCTGACCCTCCCCTGCTCGCGCTGTCTTTCTCTCTCTCTCTCCTAGAAATAAATATTAAAAAAAAAAAAAAAGAATTAACCCCAGAGTTGGGTCTGAGTAAGGGACGAACGGGAGCCGGACAGGTTGAGGGGAGACAGAGAACCCAGAGACCTCGGCGGCAGCCAGCCCCACGTGAAAGGAGGTGAGAAGTCTGCCGCGCTGCCCTGCTCTCTCTCTAGCTGGAGTCTCTCGTTCTGTGAGTCCCTTGGAATTGTCAGTGTCACTTACACCCTGACAGTAAGTCCGTGTGTCTGTGGACGGCCAGGCCGGGACACAGCGCCACAAGGCTGACAAGGAGCAGGAAGAACTTGTGCCTGAGGTTCGAGTCTGGGGAAGAATTCTTTCTTGCACTGACTCACTTTCTGCATTTTAATAAAACAAAGCCATCAACTGACCTCTGTCTGGAGGTGATCAGGGAGAGAAACAGGACCAGGGTCCTCAGTCAGTAGGTTAATCTCCCCCGGGGGCTCATGAATGTTTCTGAGGGCAGGGGAGCAGAGAGGTGACAGGGAGTTATCCCCTGGGCCGCCCTCAAAGCCGGATGCACTTGGCAGTGGGCCCTCACGGGGACCCCTCGAGGTTTGGGGAAGGACATGTACCTCCTGCAGAGGTGCTGGCAAACCCCACGTATGACAAGTACCTGGAACCCCTTGGAAATCTAGAATATGCGAGTTGCCCTCCTGTGCATCTCATCAGAGGATTTGGGGGCTGGTTTTGGGCAAGAAGGCCATCGAGGAAGAACACCCACAAACCTTCACCCATCTTTAACATGAGCCAAGTAAGTACAAGTTAGAGTGAACACAGTTCACATTCTGCAGCACTTCCCTCGTGGGGAATAAGCACGTCCACACTGGAGGAGAAAGCAGCCGAGTGTGACGAGTGAAACTCTGCCATCGGCTGTGGGGTGAGCTCTTCCCGGGGTTGTGTGACCCGGGCGTATGGTTGACGGTGCTCACCATGCTCTCCTCACCAGGAGTAATGAGAGCATTCCAGAAGCTCTAACAAGGGAAGTTGTAGGGGCCTTGAGGGGCCTGCTCAAGACACAGGCCTGAGGGGCAAAGGGCCTGAGGCCCCTTTGGAAACTCGGCCAAGAGCCCTTCCTTCCTGCCCACTTCTTCTACATCCCCAAGTGCTGGGCTTTGCGTATCACAGGAGAAACTCTCACCCCCAGACTCCTCTCTCAGGGGGAAGATTCGACCCCTCCTTGGGCCCTCACCACTGTGCAGGCCCTGGTCACCGGGACAGGAGGGAGCAAGGAGCAGCTGGGAATGGCCAAGTCTGTGACTTCCATCAGGCTTTTCCCTGTGCAGAGAAGGCGGGGCCCCCACTTTCTCCCTTGAATGAGAGGCCACATCAATTGATCATGAAATCACTGAGGAAGAAAACTGGTAAGGAGAAAAAATATCTAATTTACCTGATTGATGAAGGTCATTAAGAACCTGCTATGATGCTCTGATTCACTTGGGATGGTAAATTGTATGTGACACAGATGACAATGGAGAAGAAGTAGGAGAAAGCAGAGGAACCAACATTTTGGTTTGCCCTTGTCCTCACATTACTTCTTGCTCCGTCTCAACTGTGGAAGCCACTCCAGGTCTCTAGCACATGTGCAGTGAGGCATTCCCCCAGTCAGGCCGCCATCTTGCCCTTCACTGGCACTGATGGGTAGGCTCTCAGATCACCAATTTTTTTGTATTGATGATTCATGCACCTAATTTCTATACACCAGATACAAAAACGTAATTGGGCAAAAATATCTAATGATATTGAAAGTGATTTTAAAGGTAGTTCATATTGGACTTGGCCTGGAAGCCTAAGGGTCTTCGGCTGCCGGCAGCCCTTTTTGTCTGTAGCAGGTGTTACATGTCCTTATTTAAGGACAGAGAACTTTGGTCAATTAACGTGGATGCCACAATGAGAGCTATTTTCTGTGAAATGCCATCTGTCATCCACTATTCTGATGATTCCTGTCTTTTATGTCCCTAATTTTAAACCCCAGGTCTCTGCTCCAGGGGGCTTCCTACGACATGAGCGCAGCCACCACTCATCAAGCTCCCACTATATGCCCAGCACTGTGCAGATTGCTTCTGACTCCTGCGTACAAGGTCATTCCTCCTCCAGGCCTCACCCCACCTCTGCGAGGTAGGCCCCGCTTCTGCCCCATCCAGAGGTGAGAACGTGGCAGCACACGGACATTGTGCCCCTCACCTGACGTCAGAGAGCCAATCAGAGGGTTTTGTCTCTGACAAGAGGGTTCGCACTCTTGGCCTTGTGTTGATGGCTAATCGCATAACCTTTAAAATATTTAAATCTTTAACATATTTCTCTAGATTTTTGTTAGCTTACACACTTTGTAATATCAAAAAACTCAGTTTTTTGTAGTCTATATACAGTTGGATTATAAAACTTGTTTTAAAAACAGCTTTGTTTTCCAACCTTCATGTTATGCATAAAAATGTAGGCACATATAGTCCCTTAAAGAGGATTATAGGGGGCTGGAAATTAGAAAAGTGATTAAAATGTGTTTTATGCAACTAATTTTAAAATTTGGCAACGTGTCAAGGGTGAAGTGAGAAAGTGCAAGCTGATTCAGAATGAACCTGACAATGGCAATAATTCGGATGGCTGCTGCGTATTGGGGTATCGTGCGTGCCTCCACCATCCTCAGTACTTACTTACATACTTAAACTCCAATAATATCCTGTGACATGTTTGCCATTATTCTAATTTTATAGGTGACAAAACAGACTCGGACAAGTTAAGGCATGTGTACCCGTGGCCTGGCCTGGGGGTGCAGAGCCATGGTTAGAACTCAGATGGAGTGGTTACAGTTTGCCTTTTTCTGTCCCTGGGACCTCCTAGAGCCTATGACACCATCCATGCTCCTTTTTTCTTTAAGTTTCAATTTTGATTCTAGTGTAAACATACAGTGTAAGATTAGTTTCATGTGTACAATGTAGGGACTCCAATACTTAACACATCACCTGGTGCCCATCATAACAAGTGCCCTCCTTAATCCCCATCTCTCATTTCCCCACCCCCCAGCCCACCCTCCTTCTGGTTACCATCAGAAGTTACATCGGTGTTCCCTATAATTGTGTTCCTTGGTTTACCTCTTTCTCATCTTTTGCTGGTTTGTCTCTTGAATTCCACATCTGACTGACTTATCTAGATAGCCTAATCCTCTCTAGCTCCATCCATGTTGTTTCAAATAGCAAGATCTCATTCTTTTTAATGGCCATGTAATATTCCATTGCATATATATGTATATATATCACAGCATTTTTATCCATTCATCCATCAGTCAGTGGGCACTCAGCTGCTTCCATAGTTCCATAGTTCGGCCATTATGGATTATGCCGCTGTACACTTTGGGGTACATATGTCCCTTTGAATTCGTGATTTGTATTTTTTGTGTATGACACGATTTTGGTTCTCTTTTTGTATTGAGTTATGACAGAAGAACGTACCAGGACTTCTTCCTATTTAGATGAATAGCAGACCCTCTATTCGCCAAGTCAGTTAGGAGGATTCAGAAGGGCTGGGGGGACCTGAGAGCAGTAATTGCTTTGCAAAATCTAAATGACTGCAACTCAAAATATCAGGTACCATTTTCATTTTGACTTTGACTTTCTTATTCCTGAAAAGTGTCATCCAGCTCCATGAATCACTTCGTTCATGTGAGAGATATGGGTCTGGATACCTTGGCCAGTTCTGGAATCCAAGGCTGAGGATCTGCTTTTACTATGTGGACAGAGGAGAAGGGGGCACACAGGTGCACAGGGTGTTCCCACCCTCTCCTGGTCAAGGGCCGTCTCTCCAACTAACTTAAACTTTCCAGGGTGACAGTTTTGAAACGAACACATTCAACTGGCTATCTGATTCATTTGGTTAAAAAAAATCAAAATTCACAAATGTAACGTATATAAATCTTTTACACAGAAGCAGGGAGGAAAGTCTGCCTCCCCAAGAATAGCCCCTGTGGGTTTAAGTCCCCCTCAGATTGAGCTGAGAGCCATCTCTGTAATTGGCCAGTTCTGAGCCACATCTTCCGCCAAGGCCTTTCAGAACATAGGAAGCATGTTAGTTTTCTATTTGATGGCCCTTCACCTATTTGAAAACAGCTCTCTTGTTTTTTTCTGACTTGTCTTAAAGTTTATCACAGGTTCTGTTAAATATCCTTCCTCCATGAAAGACTAGGAAAAGGACATTTCCTCTGGAAAGTTATCACATCCTCGATGAATAGAGTCTAGTGCACTTCTGGTTTAACAAATCAGGAATGTGTGATGATAGAATATGCTTGGCCTGGTTTCTCTTTGCAAGGCAGGCTTTAGGATGCTGATAAATATTTGTCCAAACTGTGCAGCTGAGATGTGTGCAAATTTGCATAATGGCCCTCCAGGTGCCGTGCTGCATGGTAATTACTTACAACCTGATAAAGCCGGATTTGAGCAACATGCGCCAGACTGAACGCACCGTCAGCAAAGCAGGAGCTCTCCGCCTGTCACCTCATCACCTTAAATGGCACGAAGGAAGAGGAAAGATGGTGGTGAGACATAGCAGGAGGCTGGTTTATAAAATTTCTCCAAGGTCACAGAGATGTGGGATTTCAAAGAATTTCTTGGATCTGCACAAGTTATTTGTTTATGGCACAAAAAGTGCTTTGGCTTCACCCATCCAAAATTTCATGGTCTCCAGTCAGACAGATGAGCGAATCAGAGGAAGAACATGAAGTAAATGCACCCTCAGTGCCACGCCCTGGCATGGCCACACGAGGGGGAAACTGAGGCTGAGCTACCCATGCTTCCTGCACTTCTGAGGAGCTTCTCACCTTGGGAAAACACTACTTCTGGGGCCAGCATCTTGCACTTCCTACACATCTTTAGGGAAGCTGATCAACGCATTCAGTAATTCAAGTAAAAAAAGCATTGCCTCACTTGCTGGGAAGGAGGACGACATTATGTGTTTTTGTTTGTTGTGGTAACAGTCTTTGGGATTTTGAAATGATCCGCATCGAAATACAAATTCCCGAACAGCTGAAGGATGCAGCACATGCTGGGGAGACGCGTGCAGTGTGAGAAGGGCAGGTCCCAAGGCTGCTTGGAGAGGGTGTAGAGAGCGTGGGTGAGGAAACAGGGCTGTGGCATGTGAAGTTCGACACCCCACTTGGCTGGGCGCATGGTGTGGCCTGGTCCCCAGCTGGAGGGAGGATCCACAGCTCTCACCTCCTTCTGGGGGTCATGAAAACACTGCTGCAGAGAACATCCGGGCCCTGGGAGGTCGGCGTCTGTGAGCTGTTGCTGGCGCACTCTCTGTCCTGAACTTAAACATGGGGCATGACTCGAATGGCTAATCAACATGAGAGGATTTTAAGGGATTTGTCCTTCAGTGTATCTTGAAGGGATGTGTGATAAGTATAGATCATAACATAAAAAAGGAAGTTAAATAAAAACAGTTCGAAGCAGAAACCAACGATCCAGTCTGCACCTTCAGGGGCCTCACAGGCCAGTGGGGACACGTAACGGTCAGTTCGCACCCCAAGTGTCACCCGTGAAAGCTGGCACGGTGGTGGGCCTGGTGAACCCAGAGTGGGAAGGGAACACACAGAAGTTCTTCCTAGTGTCTGGGAGGTCTGAGATGTGGTCAGGAGTGCAGGGAAGGAGCCACCGCAGAGGGCACGGCCACAAGGATGCGTGCGCTGCAGACTCCCACGCCCGGGGCCGGCCGGTGTACCGGAGGCTAGCGTGGCCCATGTTGGTGCTGCATCGTGCCGCGTCTTACATATCAAGCCTAGAAGGTGGGACTTTGTGGTTTACTCTGAGCTCATTCACGCAACACTTTCCCTGAACGTATACAAGACTAGCTCTGCGGCCTGTCAAGCAAACAGAGAGCGATGGTGCTGTATCTAAGATGATCTGGTGGCAAAAGAATAGGCAGAAATACGCTATTCAGCACGGTCGTGTCTAACACACTACAACACGTGCCATTTACCCATGTTGTGTGGTTCTGGGACTGAGAAGGAAGAGCTGTGATGTTCAGCGCCCTCACACAGAAGCCGGCATCACCAGGCAGCTCTCAGACTTGAAGGTCAGGTTGGAAAAAGGTGTGGCATTTGAAAACACAGCAAAGTGAAGCAAACCCTTCACCTGTAAATACTGATGAAAAATTGGACCCAGGAATCCAATAGTCCAGCCTACCCTGGTTCCTCCACTCACAAGCGAGCTGCAGTTTCCATTACACAGCATGTACCAGACGTGGATTTCCATGCAGCGACTCCAGTCTACACTAAGTGCTGAGGACACGGTAGGACTCGAAGGAGTCCTTCCACATGGAAGGCAGGCGGCTCCGGGAGGGGGTGGCCTCCACCCAGTCCCAGCTCTGCCCTCACAGGTGCCCTCCAGCTGCACCGCCACCTCCCAGGTCTGGTGGGGTCACGGGCACTCTGAGCCTCAGGCCCCACAGACCTGGCAGGACTGAAGCCAACACTTCTTCAGAAGGGAGCACTTGTAGTTGGAGGAGGAGATTCCCTGCTCGCCGCTCTCAGAAAGTAAGGTGGGGTCAGGCCGTGTGGGGAGACTTAGTGGACGCCACCCATGGGAAGCGTCTTCAGTCCCACCCAAGTGATCGGGAAATGGGCACAGAGTTTAAGTAACTTCTCATGGTCCTAACTGTAACAGAGGTCAGATCCGGACTTTAAATTCAAGGGGTCTGACTCCAGAAGCAATGTGTTTAACCACTATACTACCTCGCCTCTCAGAGACATGGGGTCTTTCCTCCGCTGCAGTTAAATAGACAGCATGTACCTTCAGACTCTCGGGCTCAGGAAGCAGCAGGGGTGGGGAGAAACTGACAAAGAAAAGGGTCCCCTTCTAGTCGATCCATTTCCTGGTTGCCATGAACTGTTCTTATTCACAGCACTCATCTTGTGATTTTTCAATTAAGGGCAGAACTCAAAATTTTAAAATGTGTTCTAATGAATTTTAGAGACTCCAAACAAATCAAACAGAACTCAACCCAAGCCGCGAGTGGCACAGAGGACCCAGTCCATGAGGTTGGTTGAGAGGCATCAACAGCATCGCAGTTACAAGGATAGTATCCGTCTTCGGGCTCGGCGTTCAAATGCCTGCCCTGTTACTTAGGAGGGACTCCTCCGTTTCTTTGGCCTCAGATCCCTCGCCTGTAAAATGGGGCTCCCGACATGAAGGAGGATGCAGGCCTTGCACTATGTGAGGATCAAGTCACTACACAGAAAGCATCTTTCTGCACAGTGCCCGGCACATGGAAGTGTGGTGTTAGCATTGATGGTCAACTGCTGTTTTCATGTCCTGTGACGTGCAGTCTGTCATCCCGGGTAAGTGGGGAGCTCGCACAGCTGAGTGGCCAGTGAAGGAACAGGTCGGCTAGTGTTCCTTGGAGAACAATGTTCTATGTGGCCATCAAATGACTAGCATTACAAAAATTACTGAATTTCCTATTACTGTCTTCTTTCATGCCCAATTTAAATCTTACCAATCTACCTAGATTCAATTCTCATCAGAGGGAGCCCAGAGGAAATATCCTCATAAAAACAGGATAAAAACTGATTTATCACTTCTAATTTTCCTTCTAGTGTTTTTTTTTCCTATCACATTTCCTCATAGCCCTTTTCTTAGAATGAAATTAGGAGAGGAGGGAAAATGGAAGCCTTTCCAATGTCATTTATCACTTCCCTCAGCCCACGGGAAGAAGGCTTTAGTTCTAGAGGAAGTAGTTGAGGAATTTCATCACTTTTTCTGGAAATTAAAGATAGAAAAGAAGAAAAAGGGATTCCGTTTCAGAAAACAGCAACAGTTCAACTCCAAGCATGTGCCAAGAGCTGGGCTCAGTAGAGATGATCTGGGGACAGGAGTTCGAGTCCCAGGAGGCCCCAAAGATTTCTGCCGCGGCTCTCAGTCTTTCACAGGCTCAAGTGTCACCCACCAGCCAGCTGGGATGCGAGTTGCTGGGCCTCTCGCCGGAGAGCCCACTAGGTTCTGTCCGGGAGGGGCCCAGGCATGTGTACCATAATCAGAGCACTAGATCCACGGCCTGCACCTTGAGAAACACCGTTTTGGAGTAAGAGCTTAGGGAATTACACGATGTGGTTACCTACCTAATAAGCCCCCCTCCAGCATCTAAACAAGATGCTTCAGTATTCTGGGCCCTTCTTCAGTTCAAGGAGGTGAATATTGATTTGACCCAATCAGCGACTCTTACTCTGTTCACTTGACAGGCATGTGCATGAAGAGGTCCATCCGGTCAACAGGATAAAATGGTAAGTCTTTTGGGAGGTTTTTTCCCTTTGGGGAGAGAAATGGTTCTTTGCCTCTAGATGAGAATTTTGGGGGAGGGAATACTTGGAGCTCCTGAACCATAGTCAGCCTAAGCTGCACAGCCACGACACTGAGCCTGTCGGGGAAGGAAGATGGAGGAAATAGGGGTTCTCGATAACGTTATCAATGATTACAATGATGTTTGAACTACCTTCCTCTAGACTTACTGACAGAGAGGACAGGCCTCATATAAGTTACTGTTAATTAGATACCATTATTGAAAGCTTAGACAGAGGATACACATTCCACCTCACCCCCACCCCCAGAATGCTGTAAGGAACAGACCACAAATCAGAGAGCTTGCTGAATGAAGTGAACACAGCAGAGGGCAGTGATGATGCCATCACCACGGTCTGGGAAGTTGGGAGGCACCTGATCTGAAGGTACAAAATGTTTGCGTCCGAAGAAACTAGCAGTCGTGTCAAAGTGGATTCTGATCTGGCTCTAGTTAGAGATGGAAGGAAAAATCCAGTGTATGGCCTTTTGTGGGCAGTTCAGAGTCCTTCAGTAAGGGTCTCTGAGGAAGAGATGAAGTGGCTGAAGGTGGCCCAGTGGGAACGGAGAAAGAGAACAGGTTTTGCTGAGAGACGCACTGATGCCTGGAAGATGAAAACAGAGTTCACGCCGTCTTTTAATTTGAAATCTGGCAGTGGTGGCAAAGTCCTTTTCTGTCCCCCAAGCTGAAGCAAGTTTATGAAGCAGCAGGAAAACAGGAAAGGTCTCAGAAGGTGAAGTTAGTAAGCCTGGCGCCTCAGGCCTTTGCAAATGTGCCATTAATTATTTCTAAGTGAAAGAGAGGCACACCTGTCTGCGGAGAGCAAATAAAGGTGGCGCTTCCGGCAGAGGCTCAACTTGGCCCAGTTGATAAGGCAGAGAGGCCACTAAGCCAGGGGAGAGGAAGGTGACCGGGGAGAGGAAGGTGACCGGGGAGAGGAAGGTGACCGGGGAGAGGAAGGTGACCGGGGAGAGGAAGGTGACCAGGAAGTGGCCGGCAAAGGACAGCGGGCGGGAAACTGCATTTCCGGATTCAGCAACGGCGTCAAATTCCTGGGTCAGTTGGTGGGTTACCAACCCGGAGCATGACCAGACCTGTCGGCCAAGGTTGGGGATCCCCTGTTGCTGAGGAGAACCTGACCCCGGCGGCGAACAGCTTAGGAACGACTGCGCTCTGGGGCGGACCAACTGTGCACACTGCCCAGAAGTGGGTTCGCATTGCTCATCTCAAAAAAGAGGACTAATCTTAGGGAGGACAGGGATCGAGGTTATCCCCCCGGAGGGCGATGTGACGCCTCAGCATCCCGAGGTGACGTTGTGGGCACACTGTGAGGAGGGAGGGGTGTATGCCGCATCTCCTGCCGCCACCTCCTTTCTCCAGGGGGCCCTGGACCGGGAGCCGATGGCGGGGGTGGGGACCCCAGGTCGGCGCAGGGGGGATCTCTAGCCCGAATGGCACAATGTGGCTCTTGGGCACCCAAAACATGGGGATGCGGTAGACTGTTACTGATGCCACGGTTCTCTCTGCCTCCTGTCACCACACACGGACTTGGTGAACGACTTCCATTTTCTCCTGGTACCAGGAACACAGATGGGTCACGGGGCTCCTCCACAGCCACCGCGGGCGGCCATTTTGCTAAGACCAAGCCAGTCATAGCGAAGTCACCATCAAGGACAGTCATTAGATTGGATGGGCTGTGACTCCACTCTGGCCAGTTACACAGGAAGAAAGACTCTCTGGACAGACTTCCAGGAGAAAGAAGAGATGCGTGCAGACACCATCCTTCTGCGTCTGTTTGGACTCTGGAAGACGCTGTGGGAAGGCGGCCCCGGGGCGGGGGAGGGGGGTGAGCCGCCTGGCGTCTCTACCGGAGCTGACCCGTGAGGACCCAGGAGAAAGACTGACGGAGCCAGGGCGACCCCGAAGGCCGCGCGGAGCCCCGGGCGAGCCTCGGGTTGCTGTGACACCCGCTGTCGGGGGGGGACCCAAGCTCCCTGAGTCTAAGCCGTTATCCGGGTTCCCCGGAGCCTGGGGCGTCCGCACCCTCCACGAGGCAGAGGGACGGGTTGCTGCGTGCAGAGCCCGTAGGGCTTATTTGCTCAGCACCCCGTTCCTGGAGGCCTGAGGCCGGGCCCTGCCACCCGGAAGCTGCAACAAGTCACCTCAGCCTCTTGGTCTGGAAAGACGGGGACAATCGAGCCGCCCCTGCTAAGACGGCCGCGAGGCAGGACGTGGCGTGTGCACAGCGCGCCCTCGCTCAACGGTAACCATTCTCTTACTGCAGGAAACATTCGCGTTTCACCCGGAAGGAGAAGCTGTGGTTAGCGTCGCCGACCAGCCGTCTGATTTGAAAACCTCTCTCCCACGTTTTAAATCAATTTTTTAAAAATTGCCACTTATTCCAGGCGTCGCCGCATCAGAATCAGGCTGAAGCAGCAGCAGCCCGGGGTTGAGGAGCTCCAGGGCGCGGTCCTTGGCCTGGGTCCCGGCCCAGCGCAGCCCTCCGGCCTGGTCGTCGGGACGCGGCGTTTCCCGCCGCTCCGGCCGCCGCGTTGTCGGGGAGCCCGGGGAGCCCGGGGAGCCCGGGGAGCCCCGCTGCCTCCGCGCGGGCGGGCTCCCTGCGGCCGCACCCCTCCCCCCGCCGTGTTTCCCCCCCAGCGGCCCGGGGCCCGTCCCCCCGCGGGCAGGCGGCGGCGCGTTCCCGGACGCGCAGCCCCACAGCCCCGCCCGGGACCGGCGAGGCGAGGGACAGAGGGGGCCCTACAACCCGGCACGTCGGGCTGTGGGCCCCGAGTGCACGGTGACGAGGGACGGTGACGAGGGACGGTGACGAGGGACGCCGGCGGGGACGCGGCACAGGCCGCGGACCTGCTGGCGCAGCTCGCTCGGGAGAGACGTTCGCGTGACGTCGCGCTCGCACGGCCCCCCCGGACCTGCGCAGACGCGCGTCTCCCCAGCCCCGCGGGGCCTCCACGCCCCAGCCGCCCTTCAGTTGCAGGGTCAAGGCTAACCCTCTAGCGAGGGGGACGGAGAACCGAGGTCATTCACAAAAATCCCAGCTCGGGACTTGGGGCACGTTCCCGAATCTTCCCGCCCACTCTCCCCTGCCCGGAGGGGGGAGGGGGAGGGGGAGGGGGAGGGGGGAGGGGGAGGGGGAGGGGGAGGGCGTGTGTTCGGGAAACGGGTGCCCAGAGCACACACTCGGAGCGGGCAGCGCTCACCCAGGGCCCCCGCGGAGCAGCTACGCCTGCGGACCCTGCAGGCCCTGCTGCGGGCGAACCAGCGGCAGACAGCTGGCTTCACATGGAGCCCACTCCACACGCGTCCAGGGCACACACTCCCACGTGGCGGCGATCGTTCGCACGTGAAACGGGAGAGTCGCCATGAGCGAGTGTGGCGCAGAGCCCGTCTTTGCTCCTGCCACGTGGCCTGGGTGACAGAAGACAGGGTGCGGCCTTCTCCGTTTCCTCACGCCCCTCACGTGGGACTCGCGGGCTGCGATGAGGCACAACCGGCCTGTACCTCTTCCGCGAGCTGCTGCTCGTGTTTCACGTCTCCCCGTAGGTCAGAGCCTGGGGAGCTTGTCCTGACCCCATGGCCACCGCGTCCCCAGCTGTGTCCTCCCCGACCATCCTGCTCAGGCCCAGCCTCACACCCTTTATCCCCATTTGCGACTGCCTCCTGCCGCCTCTTCACACCCCAGAGCTGTGAGCTTGTGACATCACGGGCCTGGGTCAGCCCGGTGGCTCCCACCTTGGAGGAGAGGCTGACGGGATGTGCGAAGGTCCACAGCAGGCACACCTGCCTCGATGGACACCTAGTTCTGACAGCCTGAGCTTCTCACTGGGAAACACGTGTCCTGAAGACACCCTTAAAACTTAGAAAACAAAACAAACCAAGGAGAGTTCAGTGAGGTCCCTTACTGCCATGATCCCCACCCACAGTTCCCAAAGTCAAGATGGTGCCACATTAACTTCATCTTTCCTCTCTTGCTGTTTTCTTGAAAATCCCAGATCTCCACACCGTTTTACCCTCATTTCAGGATGCATCTCTAAAAGCTTGTGTTTTTACTTAACCAAAACACCTTCATCATACCAGCACAATCCACGATTTCTATCATTTATTACTTATTGTTCAGATTTCTCAGATTGCCTTAAAAATGACTTTTTACAACAGATTTATTCCAATTTAAAAAAAAGTCATCTTTTTTTGCTTGATAGGTTTTGGGTTCCCTCCTACCACTTTTTCTTTTTTTATGCCACCATCTTGTTAAGGAACTGAAGGTATTGTCCTGGAGCATGTCCTCTGTTCTGGGTTTGTCTCTTTCCTTAGAGGGTCATTTATCTGCCCCTCTAGCCCCGTACATTCTATACATTGGAAGTGAACTCTAAGTGCTAAGAGTCAGGGTCCTCTATTTTGGGCAGAAAAATTTCGTAGATGGTAACGTGTCCTTCGTGAGACACCATATTGGGTTACATGTCATGTCTGGAAGTTGCAGAGACATGCTTTGTTCAGATAGTCTGCTGCTGGAAGGGATTTGTGTGTGATTTTCTCAATTGTTCAGTCACAAATAACATTGCAGCGAATAATCCTGTGCACAAGATCTAGCTTTGCTCCCGAAGGGACTATTGCTTCTTTGATGCTGACACAGATTTTTTTCCATGACCTCAGAAGTTATGTTAGAATTTCAACAATTTTCCATGACATATTTTAGTGGGTTTTTCCTGCTCAGGGTTACAAGTGCTTCTAGAAACTGATTTGATGACTTTAATCAGTTTGGAAAATTTTCAGCCTCACATTTTCAAATATTGTTGTGTTTACTCTGGCCTATCTGGACATCAAATCATCTCTATGTAAGACCATACTGTCCCGTCACCTATAGCTCTCATGTTCTCGTCTGCATGTCCATTGATCTCTCTGTACTCCATGTGACATATTTCCATATGGACCAATATTCCAACTCAGTCAGTTTCTGTGCAGCCATGTCTAGTATGTTTTTAAAAAATATAATTTATTGTCAAGTTGGCTAACATACAGGGTATACAGTTTGCTCTTGGTTTTGCGGGTAGATTCCCATGATTCACCGCTTACATACAATGCCCAGAGTTCATCCCAACAAGTGCCCTCATCAATGCCCATTACCCATTTTCTCTTCTCTCTCCCCCCATCCACCCTCATTTTGTTCTCTATATTTAAGAGTTTCTTATGGTTTGCCTCCCTCTCTGTTCATTAACTATTTTTTACCCTTCTTTTCCCACTCATTGTATTTCTAGTTATTGCATTTACTAGTTTAAAAAAAGCTCATTTTATTCTTTTCAGTAACTCATGATTTGTTGCCCCAGTCGTCCATTTCTCTGTTTTCTTAAACATCCAGGCATAGTTGTCATAAAAAACTGTGCTCAGTCAGGGGCACCTGTGTGGCTCATTTGGTTAAATGTCTGACTCTTGGCGTGGACTCAGGTCATGATGTCATGGTTTGAGCGTTCAAGCCCACATCAGGCTGTGCACGGACATCATGGAGCCTTCTTGGGACTCTCTCTCCCCCTTCTCTGCCTCTTCCCCACTCATGCTCTCCCTGTCAAAATAAACTTACAAAAAGATGGGCTCAGTAACTCCCATATTTAGAGCCCTTATTATGTGTCTGTGCTTTATTATTATTTTTCTTGTTTTTGTTTATAAAAGCTCACTTCTTAGTGGGATCTGGTATTTGATAAAGTATCATTTATCAAAATCATTTGAAGCTCTGGATGCTCTTAACTTCTATACAGGATTTACATTCGCTCTGGTCAGGTAAGCAGGTGAACCAGGGTCACCTTACTATATTTTTGGGGATTTCAGATGGTTCCAAGCTCAGCTTCAGTTAAAGAGAGAAAATGTTTTCCCATGTTTTTAGTCGGTGCTCTTCTGGGTCCCAGCCTGAGCCTTGAGGAGTTTACCTGGGTCCTTCATGCCTGCAGGACTTAGATTCCAAATTTCCCGTGTGCTGTGTGATCATCACCACCATCGATCAGGTTCCAGCTACTCAGCTGCTTCTTCCCAAGCTCACTGGGTCTTTTGTGGGAAAAGCAGCCTCCAGTATTTGTTTCCTAATCTTACCACTCTTGTGTGTCTGCTTTCTTACTCCTAATTCCTCAAGATTTTAAAATCCTTTCTCCATATGTCGTGGTCATTCTTGCCGGGATTGTGGGTCTCAGTAACCTACCTACTGTTGGTCGAGGTGTAGACGCTCCCACCAACTTGTAAAAGGGAAACCTAATCCTCCCTAGAGTTTTGGTACCGATTTCCTGACTTTACATTTTGGGCTGCTTCTCTCTGTGCCCTCCCCGCTGTGAAACTGCCCACCTCTCAAAGATCAGCAGGCTTTGTTTGCACTATCTGGGTTCAGAGCACTGCTGTGTCCCTGACACATTGGCTGCAAGTCCCTGTCAGGTCTAGGAGGACATCCATGAGAGTCCAGTGCCAAGCCACGTACATAGAAGTTTCTCACTAATGTAAATGCAGCTTCTTAATCAACTTATTGAAATTCTATGTTAAAACAAATGTGGATGCATCTGTCACTGTGACATATTTGATGAAGAGCTTTGTGAAGCCCAAGAAATCACACATATTAATGTCCCCTCAAAGGACATGTCCATTATACCGTAACCTGTGCATCTGAGCAGGGAACTCCACCCTGTATCAGCAATGCTCTAACTATAGGCAACCAATTTTTGTTTCTACTTTTGTGCTATGCCTAAATTAATTATAATTTCTATGCTTCAGAATATTGCTTAGGGCCGTATTTTCATTCAACAGAATAGAAAGGTATGCACTTAAAGCCAATGGTAGAAAAATGCCATGTCCCTCAGATTGTATCACAGCCTGGCTGTCTTTAGAGCTGGCTTCTGGTAGGGGGCTGCTAACCTACGCCCTCTCACCATGTCTTCTGTGTTTTCTCTTTTTACCACCCACCAGCTGAAGATGGCATTCACTAAATGAATTGTCTCGATTGGTGAAGCGTTGAGTCACACACAGAGTTGGGACATGGAGGCTTTTCTTTCCAGGAAGCAGCTTTGTAAGGGCCTGCATGAGCTCAGTGGGCTAAGACCCAAGAGGCTGAGCGGTAAGCACGGGTGTGTGTGTGTGTGTGTGTGTGTGCCTTTTGCTCCTTTGTCTCCCATGTATGGTAACGTACAGTCTGAATGGACCGTCTACCATATAGAGTCATGAGGGATGTCAGGCACCCGCGCATAGCCAGGGGGCCTTCCCGTGTCTTGAGGTTTTTGCTACATTCCTTAGGGAGGGGCTCTACCACACTGGGGTACCCTGACACCAGAGCATGGAGTCTCATCACTGATCCATCTGTTGATACGGAGGCTATGCTGCTATGGACTCTGTTGCTATTTGACGAGGAAAAAGACATTTGGAGCAAGCTGGCAGGCTAAGGGGAAGGGCAGCCACGGGACCATCTGCTTATCCACTCACCGTTTTGTGCGTATTCAAGATGCTTGGGTTTTTTATGGCTCAATTAGATGCCGCAGAACGGAGCTGATGAACGGCCGTCTTGCCCTCCAAGAGCATTGGCTTCGGTGCCAGGTGCTCAAGAGGTATCAGGAGACGGAATTAATGACGTCTGGAAGAGGTCAGGCTGGAGTCCAATCTACTTTTCTTTATCTGATGGACAGGTCAGCTGAAGGACTCTTTCTACACACACCCCTTTTCCCAACCATTTGGATGCCTCCCACCGAGAGGGTATCAGTAGTTAGTCAAAGGTATGAAATCCAGTCAAAACTAACATAGAGGACAACACTAGTACTTTCTGAAATAATGGACAACTGCCCTTTCCCTCCCTCACTTTGACGGTTTTGTAGAAAACCAAGAATGAACCCTGTGTCGCTATTTTTTAGAAGGTCCCTGGTGATGTTAATAAGCAGCTAGAGTGAAAAGTTCCAAAATCTTGTAAGAGGGGATGAAAAAAAGTGTTTCATATGGACAATGAGAGACACATAAAACTATTTCATGTTTGTATACTGCTGATGACAAACTAGAGAGATTCCAGAATGAAATCCTGACAAATTGTAATAGTCTAAGGCAGGGGAATTTTGTATGCCTTTTTCTAATAACCTCCTCCCCACCCTTCAATTTTGAGCCAATGAGTAATAGAAAAAAACTCAGGGACCACTTTGCACATCGTTTTGGATATAATCTGTATAATGGGATTTTATAAGATCTGAAAAAATCATAGCTGCCTTCTAAAAATGGGGCCCATTAAGTGTTGTAAGCCTCCCTTCATCCCTCAATGCCTCCTTGACATTTGCAAAATAATGTAGAAATCATCTCCCTCTCTGTTACGTTCCCCTCTCTCTTTGATATTTGCATCTCAGGAGAAGCATTTGTAATTCACACTTTTCTTTTTCATGATAAGAACAAATCATTAGCCCCCTGAAGACTCTTATCAGAAAACTTGGCCAAAGGGAGACTCCTTTTCCAGGTGGGAAATATTTGATTATCCTTCACTCTTATACATTACTCCTCACGCCTCCGTGGTCTCAGCCTGGCCATTCATATTCACAAAGGCCCTTGTAACCTCTTGGGTATTCAAATTTCCTCTGTTCAACCCCCACTTTTGAAAGCAGATCTCATCTCTTACATCACTGTCAGGTCCTCTGTAAGGGTAATACTTCATTTTAATAAACTTTAATTGCTACATTAATCCAGTTCATTATCCATGTGGATTGCCATTTACTGCTCTTTTAAAAATCTTTCCATCTGACTCTGTGTACACAGCCTGTAAACAAAAGCAGCTGGTGAATTTGTTCAGACTATCACTATTTGAGATGTGCCACCTACCTCTGTTCCCAAATTAATTAGGGCAGATGAAATCACGTACCTCCCAACGGACAGTGTTAGGGCCTATGCAGGGGGAGTCTTACTGAAGGTTTGTCATTCTGCTCCACAATGGCCCGTCCAACTCCACGTTTTTCAGGTTCAGTTGTGATTACTCAGTTGTGTCTAGGTGATGATAGATCAAACCCTGAAGATATTGCTCAATTATGTATTTTCTTTCTCCTTGACAGAGAAACTTCAATCAGACACCCGAGATGGAGAATGCCAGGCATTTCTTCCCGATGTACATCCTCACTAAAAGCAGCAGCATACTTATCTACTGAAGTCACGATTGCAAATTTGTCTATTGAAGGTCACTAAGGACAAGCCCTCTCAAAAGGGACTTTCAGTTACATTTTTGACAGCGATCCTTATGAATTGTTTAATGAAATTGATTAGAAGTAACAGTGTACAGAAACAAAATCATAGAGGGGGATAAAAACTCCATGGTGACATTTCCCCTTCAGACATGTGTAAGTGATAACCTTTCCTCAGAAACCATTGGAATCAGAGTTCAGAGAATGTGATTTTCCCTTAGAGACCAATAAACTCCCCTAACCATCACTGTACTTTATTATCATCCAGGGTTTTAATAAGATATCAGAGGATTTTAACCCTAGTTTCTTAACTTACTTTTAAAATGTGTATGAAGATGTCCTTCTCTTAGACTGTAATTTATAGAGATTAAAAGTGGTTTTTCTCCCATTTTCCTGGCCTTCCTGGGTCTTTGACAGACTGTGCCTTGAGGCTTAGTAGACATAACAGGAGGGCCTGGAGTATGTGAGAGGCAACAAACCAAGAAAACAAGGGTAGTGAAAAGAAACATTATGTTGCTCTTTTTATTGCATTGACTAGGTCGTTCCGAAACTGAAATCATTCTTGATGGAGAAGCACTGGTAGATGACAGTTCTAAAACTTTGTCACCCAGCTCTGGAAGAGGCAATGTAATACTCTAACAAAATGGTAAATATATGAAGTTATTTTTTCCTTTTTGTTTTAATACCATCATTCACTTTTTTCCTTTGTTCCTCTTTCTGGCTGCACCATATGGTACCAAATCATAACACAAAGTGTCCGAGGCCGGCTCCGGGAGTCCCTGAAGGATGGACGGGTCGGCGAGGGAGGGGTGAGAGAGGCCCGAGAGTCTTTCTGGTCACCAGGCAGGTGTCTCCGCTCTGACTGGGGCACAACTTTATTTTATAATTAAGTGTTTGGGGGACGGCACAGCAGTGGCATTTGCCTTAGACAAGGATTTCTGATAACAGGCTTCTTTGATAGGTAAGAATTTCCCAGAACAAAGATTTGTAGAAGACTCCTGCATAACCTTATCAATAGTGATTGAGGCAGGGGATTTAGAGGCTTATCCTATGGGGAAGGAAGGGATCTTTAGCACACCAAAGTTTTTAGCATAAAAGGGTGAAGTTACTTCTCTGTGAGCAGGGGTCAAACAGGTCTTTCAGGAAACACCTCTGCTCCCATAATCACAAAAGAAGAAAAATCACAAAAGAAGTTCCTCAATAGGTTCCTTCACAGGGAGCAATCAGCATATACAAGGCCAGAAAATGCTCCAGGCAGAAACAAGTGGGTGGGGGTGCATATCTGCCCTTAACTCTAAATTAGGCTCTTTGTCTCAGGGCCAGACTCAAGCCCCCTTTAGTATGTAAGTCTTGGATCTGCAAGGCCTATAGGAAGAGACTTTGACAATCATCCACAATGTTTTCATCTGAAATCTCTTTGGAAAAGGCAGGAATATGCTTTTCCTTATGAGGAATCTGTGTGGGGAATATCGGTCTGATCCAGAATATTGTGAGGCCTGGTCAGTACCAGCAGCCTCATTTCCAACATGAGCCAGTGGTGGCAGAAGGAGGTCCCAGGGTCCGTTTCTCATGGCAGGAGCTGTGCAAACGCTGCCATTTCCTCGCTGTGACTGTCACCCAGTCAGGCCAGTGAGGCTTCCAGCAACAAAGGACATCAAGGAAATTCTAAGTGTTCTGTGACTGTCTCCTTCCTTAACATTAACTTGTCAAAGCCCAGCCCATTGATATGTATGGTAGAAATCACACCCATTTCACTTGCCAAAACAAAACAAAAATGTGAAAGAACAATACTCAGTTGGGAAGAAGTGCTGGGGACTTTGGCAAAACCATCAGCACTTGATAACTGGGTATCGAGAGCAGACCTTGGGCCAAAAACACAAAACCCATTAACAACGGCCTCATCCAAGGAGAAAGGACTGGTGGCCTGTTCCTCCTGTTTGAGTTGAGAGATTTCTCTCTGTCTCCTCTTTCTGGGCAGTTGTCCATAGCTGCCTGAATACAGTCTTAAGGAGAATGCTTAGGGGAGGGGAGGGTTTCACAGGAAATAACATTAGAACTGGTCAGGGTTAGAAAAGTCTGGGGAAATAGGTTCACAAATTCCTTATACTTGCATAAATGGGTTAGAAAAAAAGCTTAGGATAGAAAGCCACCACCAAGGGGTGAAAGTCCCCGAGGTTAGCTAGTGAGATGTTGTAATGGGACCACTAGTAACTTGTTATATCATCTGCAGGAAATTTCCATCTGGTGGCAACATACTATGTACTTTGATCACAAACCCCACTTGTCCCCCATACCCTCTGCTTCATACACTTAAAAGTCAATGATTAAATCTGATTGTTTTCTTCACCTTCACCATGTGGGGAAGACCTTAAGAACTCAATAAAATATGGAGATAAAACTCCTTTTCGGGCTCTTGTCTCTGACATTAGCCTCTCTCATATTTGATTCTGTGTCTGCTCTCTTGCTGGACCAGAGAGAACTCCAGACTCATAGTCTGTGACAGAAAAGGAGATCCTCTCAAGTCGTAGAAGCAGCACACCTTTCTCACTGGACTCTGTCTGCATCATGGATCATCCACGTCTTGCGGCTTATTTGGTGAGTTCGAGGGCTTGCCTGTATCACTGGTATCACCACTGGTTGCATCTTTGTGTTAGAAGGTAACCACATGCTGAACATCTCTCATTTGACAAGAAATCCAACTTCTTCTAAAGTATTTTTAATTTAGAATCAATCTTAGAATTTATTTTCATCTCCAAGTATTAGTTTACAGCCTTAATATCCATAGCTATACAGATATGTATATGAAGAGTAAGACTGAAGAAAATAATGTGTTCAATCGGAATCATCAAACGATTGCGCAACTGATGTTGAATGAAAAATGAGCTCTGCTGCCTTAAGTAAGTTACCCATTGTATGTAATAATTGCATCTTGACTGGGGCTTATTCTGATTATCGTTGCTACGTGATAAACTACTTGAAAACTTAAGGGCTTAAAACAAGGACATGTATTTCACTCACAGAGCTGCATTTGGGCAGCGCCCAGCGCAAACTGCTTGTCCCTGCTCTACTCAGTCAGCTGGCTCAAAGGTTGGATGCTGGAATAATCTTAAGCCCTCATGGGTCTGGCATTCAGTGCTGGTTGTTGGCTGGGATCAAAACCAGAACACCTGCATAAAATCTTTCCATGAAGGCTTGGCTGCTGCTTCATGGCATAGTGGTTGGGTTCCAAGGGCAAGCTTCCATGAAGACCAGAAAGGGAGTTAGAAAAGGTGGAAGATTATGGAATCTACTCCTGAAATCACTGTTACTAACTAACTTGGATGTAAATTATAAAAGTAAATTATATAAAGTAAAAAAAAAACTTTAAGGTGGAAGAATTTAAGACGTAGCTTAGGAAATCACAAAGCATGACTTCTGCTATAGACAGACTCACTCAGATTCAGAAGGGGGATCTATACATCCCATCTCTCAATGCAGAAAGGTCAATGTCACATTGTAAGAAAAAAATATGGAATAGGCTATATTTTCCATCTTTAGAAAAAATAAATACTATTTAGTACCTTTAGGAAGATGGAGATAATAGGCACTCCAATAATGTTCTGTATTTTGTTGCTAAGATGAGGAATCTCAAATAGCCAAGACAAGGCAAGTGTCTTCGACACTCAACAGACTCCACCCCCACAGTTGGCTAAGGCCTGTCCTTTCTGTGGTGTCAACAGCTTCGTTAAACCAAAGAACTACATTCTAGTTCTTTCTAGATTTAGATTTAAAAATACCTTTTGAAATGCGAACCATATTGTCTGGGGAATTACATCGGTGATAGAATGTCAATATACAATCTGTTTTAATGAAATCTCAAATAGAAGGGACAGATTTGCTTGTGTTTTATAACTCACAAATTCGTTGCCCGTTAAGATATTAAAGAATACGGTGTTTCAAAAAAGGAGGAAAAAGATAGTAATTAAAACTTTTTCAAGTTCTTATTTTATCAGGATGGTAGAATTAAATCTTCATGGAGTTTGTAATCAAAATGACAAATGTTCAAAACCTGACTGGCATTTTGTAGTTATGCTATTAAGAGAATAATCACAATAATGGTAGTAATTGAAGAGCCAAAATTTAAGTCCTCCATTAAGAGCAACCTCGGGCTGCACGTAGCCCCAACCCCAGTCCCAATCTCAGACTGTTCAAGGCTGAAGCCGTCCTGGGACCACCCTCGGGTCAGCTAATCAAAACACATTCCTACGGTCCGAGTCAAGGCCGGGAACTGCAGATACAAACTAGCCAATTTCTCACCACTTGCCTGAACCCCACGAGGGCCCTCTGAACTCACCTCATAATTGGTCATTTTCAAAGGATTCTCAAGAGTCATGATTGGGTCCCACCGACAGTAACGGACGCCTCACAGATACTGAATGGTCAAAGCTGTGATTGTAACTGGTGCTTATGTGATGATGCTACACGTACTGTAACACCCCATCCCTTACTCCTTAAAAACCCTGTTTGCTATTCTTCGCTTCACCTTCTGCCATGACACCGGGTGTAGCCCCTGCTCGAGCTTGTAATAAAGACCCTTTTGTACTTGCATCGGTGCCGGCTCCTTGGGGGTCTCAGGGACTCACAATTCGGGCACAACATAATAACTGTTTCCCTCCTAAGCTATTTTGCTAAGAACTTTGTGTGTATGATCTTTTGTTGTTGTTGTTTTCAGTGATCCTAAGGGAGGAACTCTGATTCTCTTCCTTCATAGACATCGCACACTAAGTAATGGAATTACCTAGTATACAAGTTCCTCACATTTCCTGAGTAAGTACCCTCATCCTTAGAACAGGGGCATCATTCCCATCCGAAGGAATATAAATAAGATCACATATATGAATTATTACAGCACACGGTTGGTACTTAATGAAGCCTGAACTTTCCTTTCTCTTGAGAGATCAAGAACTCAGCTCCTAACAGGGTCTCCTATGCACTAATAGCATCTAATTGAAGCAATGTCCTTATTTTCTAGACTTGATGGTATCCAGGGCTGGGAAAGGTCTTCAGTATGGACCTCTATTTGTGCGGCTGAAGAAACCCAAGGTGTCCACGCCTACACGAATTGCCTAGAAGGACAAAGCTGGAGGCAAACCCCAAGACCAGTGCTCTGCTAGGGAGTCATTCTGCCCCTAATTTCTTTGACAAGTAATTGTATTTTGAGGAAAAAACAACAACAACATCAGCTAATGACTAGATCCATAGAACTTCTTGATACTTCATGCTTTATATTGATAATTTTATGATTTAGTGTTTTAGTGAAAAATTATTAGGAATACCCATTTACCTGTATTTACAAATGCCTAAAACTGAAATTTCATACCATTTTCAATGATCGTTAAGTTGCTAGTCAGTAACTCACCCCACTAGGGTTCATTATTACACCTAATAACACTCATGCTGAAAACTCCTGCTTAGACTAATTACTCTCATAAATCTCTTTAGCGAAGTATAAAACTCTCATTACTTAAATGATAAAACAACTAATCTTTGCTCGTCCTTCTGAGATAATAAGATCACCAAGACTACTGCAGTTGAATGATGTTTTAAGGTAAATAATAATATCACCAGAGGCAAAGCCCTCAAGGGCTCACGGTGATGCCTGGAAACTGAAAAGGCAGACGTTTTGGAGACAAAAATGGGGGTAAATATGGAGTATTCACATGGAATTTTTAAGGAGATTATTGTCTACTTTAGTCTGATTTTTAAATTTTCATTTTACAGGGAAATCCTTGGGACTGTTAGATTTGTTGTCAATAAAGTTGCTGTAAGTGTCCAGATTTTCCTTCCTTCCTCTCTTCCATCCATCCATCCGTCTGTCCATCCAATAAATGTAAGCCCTGGCGATAGAGCCACAAATGAGAAAGGCGGTCACTCCCCTTCCCAGAGCCTACAATCCAGAAGATGGGCAAAGACCCACAGAATCCAAATACTGGGACATGAGATGGCTTTGTGGTACTTTTCCCCACGAGTGCACGCTGTCGGCGGCTTCTTCAGCCATTGCCACTGCTGGGCACTCACAGCCACCACACACTGAGCCAAGTGGCTCCAGGGACAGCCTCAAGAAACACATCGTTAACTTTAGGTCCATCCTGTGTCTCTGTTCCTTCACTGAAATGACCACTGTGGAAGTGTATCAGCCCAGAGACAGAAACCACACCGGCTACTTGAATAGGAAGCATGACAATTCAATACTAGATTTAAGTCGGTAACAGCTAACAAAGGGCGAACCACGGGAGTGAGGCGACTGGCGACTGGAGACGGCCAGGGCGGAGGCAGCTCCCGCTCCCTGCGGCTGAAGGGCGGAGGTAGAAGGGTGGGATGATGTAAGCTTAGAACCCTGGACGCCCCCCTAGATGTCCGAGGGGGCAGAGCTTGGCGGCTTCTCCTTCCCTGGGCTTGGGGCCGGGGGGCCGGGGGGCCGGGGGGCCGGGGGGCCGGGGGCAGTTCCTGCAAGTGTTGGAAAAATCACAAAGGGATTCACTCACCTGCTAGTGGGAACTGCAGCCACGCACGGACCCCTCTCCCGGTGAGGGACAGGCTGAGGGACAGGCTGAGGGACAGGCTGAGGGACAGGCTGAGGGACAGGGAACGCCCCGGCCCCCGGAACGCAGCCTCTTGCCAGCACCCCCAGCAGCAGAGCAGCTCGGAGGCTCCCGGAGCCCCAGGTCCTGCGCTCGGGGCAGACTTAGAACGAGCGCCACCGACTTCATCACAGGACAGGTGAGAAACCAAGGCGTCCCTGGATCGCGCGGCCCTCTGAGCCCCTTCCGATGCCTGACAAGCGCGCCCTGAGCGTCCGTGCGGTTCGGGGAGGACCCGGCCGCCTGCGGGTGAGACGGAGTCTTTCCGGGCAGCTTCACGCTGCGCCCCTTGCTCGCTCCCCTTATTACACAGGGTGACGCAGGTGACCCCCCCGGAGAGACACGGTGTCCTGCCTGTGCGCCGCTCACCCCGCCCACCTTCAGGGGAAGTGCTGTGTGTTCGAGATGCTTCCAGGCGCACCGGTCGTTCTCTTTGGTCGACACCATGGTAAGAATTGACGGGGAAACACTTTCTACCAAGAGAGCCTCCAACATGCCTTTTCGCTCTCGACTGACTGGGAAACGGGTCTGATTCCAGCTGCTGGCTGCCGCCTTTTAGGGGAAGAGAAGAGGCGCACAGTCTGGCAAAGAAATGGGAATAGTTGAGGGTGGTTTTGCAGGTTTTCTTTGAAGGAAGGACGAAAAGAATGGGTTGGGCTCAGAATGACACAGAATGCCTTTTGGGGAAGAATGCAGACACCACAGAGTAATGATTTGCGTGCACTTTTGTACACACGTTTTTAAATACGAGAACTTTGGTGCGTGTGCTCATGTACTCCAATCTTCAACAGCAAAACACAAGTAGCATTGAGAGGCCTAAATGAACTTAACCAGCTTTTCCGCTTCTGAACAGATGCCTGCGCTGCGGGAAGCTAATACCTAACCAGCTCTCTCTGCTTCTGTAACAACGCTTAAGGCTCGCGTTCCCGCCGCCGGATTGCCCAAGCGACTAGCTTCATGTTCCCCCTGTCACCCCACCACCCCACCTTAGCGGAAGCCAATCCGAAAAGGCCAGCGGATGCCCCCCACCTTGCTGAGGGAAGGGCCTGGAGAGAGAGATGTTAACCTGTTAGTCGCCAAACAAGACTTCAAACTCGCTCTATGATAGACTGAATTCAAAGGTACCCCAAATGTTATAATTGGATCCCGCAAAAAACCTGATGGCGGGAACCAATCACATATGGTAAATGTTCATATTTGAATGTTAACCAATGGCAAACTTGTAACCATGGAAATCTCCTGTCCCTCCCCATGACTTGTTTACTTTTGTCTATAAAAAGGCTACAGAGGCTTTGTTCACGGCCTCTTAGTGTCACTGGCAACGAGTGCGCGGAGGACCGGGTTCGAACCTGCAAATAAACAACCCTTGCCGCTTGGCTTTGACTCTGGTCTCTGGTGGTCTGATTTTGGGGTTCTCTCGAATTCTGGGCGTTTCAGCATCATTAACTGTCAGGTCTGCAACGGGATGGTAGTGTCTTACAAAAGCACTAATAGTGAACTCGCTAGTCCCTCCTGGGCCCTGGGGCCCCAGATTAGTGTGTGAGTGAAGTTCTTTGCTGTCCTGAGAGCCTCCCTTACATGGTCTGGTGCCTCGAGCAACACCTTGTGCTGCTTCGACACGGGGCCTTGCCACTAATATGCTGTTCACGTCAAGGTGCATCTCGCTCTCCCTGCTTGCACGAGACCCTCAAACCAGTGCTCCAGCTCACGGGTTATCACCTCAACAGCCTCCTTCCTCAGGTGCAGCAAAAATAAATCATCTAGGTCAGTATTTCCACGCGTTCCTGTGTGTTCTTATACAGTATGAAGATTCATAGGCAAAGAAAACATTCTAAAATAACACCTGACCTGGAAAGTACAATGTATGTGTTACGTTTAAAAAATAAAGTGAGTCAGGCCTTAGGAAAAGACCATGGCAATTGGCGTGTGTTACGGAAGGCAGCAAGAGTAAAGGAGCAGAGAACATCTTTCCAGTTCAGTCCCTGAGGCCCAGTGATTTAAATATAAATCACTTCTATTGTCAAATACCCTCATAGGGAATGGAGAACAATGAAACTTAATTCTATCAAGTTTAGTTTTGAAATACTTATGGTAAATCTTCCAAACATAATTCAGTCATGTGATCCTGTTTGGGATGGTATGGCTTATAAATGTGGCAACTGTACTGAATGATAACCATGGTTTGTTTGGAAAACCTTGAGGGCCAGAGAAATTCAAGAGATAAAGATAGAAGCAATAGATAGATTTCTCTCCAGTCTCCATAGTCTTTCTTCACTTCAGGTTCTGCATCCCAGACAGTGTTGCTCCAGAGCCCAGACCTGCACTGTCCTGCACAGCAGACAGCAGCCACAGAGCCAGGCTCCACCGTACACTAATAGCCAGTACTTCCAGCTAAGAGCACCTGTCATCAGAGCTCAGTGTTGGGTGGGTCTAGTTATTTCTAGGAGTTTTATAACAGAGGCATATGAACACTAAACCAAAGAAGATAGAAAGGCAAAGTAGTCATTTTCCACCCCTACTGCTATACTTAAAAGAAGCTCTGCAGTGATGTATTTACTAACAGCATTAATTATAGCTTGACTAGATGGGACCTGAGGTGTTGGCGGACGTCAGGGAGAGGACACAGTCACTGGTAGAACCATGAACTGCACCTGGCCAGTCAGAGGCTCCTGGCCCCCGCCCCGTCCTTGGAATACACGTTCTGACCACTGCTCTCAAACAGGAAGCAACGTGTTATTGAGATCATCTGGACTGTATACATGACCGAACCCCATTAAGGCCCCTACATCAACCCTCAAGACTCTGGCAGGTGTGTGTGGAGAGCCCCTCATCTGGAAGCCGCCCAGGAGGGGCATCATATGAAAGCGCCCCTGCCTGTTAAGCCTGCCATCTCTCTCCTCCGCCTCTCCCTGTGCTTCGAGGATCCCATCAGTTTCAGATTTCACACAGTGAGCTCTGGGGGCTGTGAATCAACAGAAGGCTCATCCCCGAGTATCTGAGTATATAAGATGCCGAGAATGATGATCGCAGCAAGTCCACCCACAGTCTTCTTGTCTGAAGACTGTACAACTTCACAGAAGGGCACCGAAAGTGAGATGCAAAGATTTCCCAGGATTCAGGACACATTTATATGTAACAAGTACTGAGGTCAAAGTTTTGCTAGTTTTCTTGCTACAGACAGTGATCACAGCTTTATCTCCAGGCCACCTGGGACACAGTTAACTCATCGTCCTGCTGCAGAAACACTTGATAGACGTCAGCTACTGCCTTGCTACCTGCACGCACAGCAGACTGTTCTCCACAGCTCATTAGTTGGTACTGATGTTTAAATTTTTGATTATTTTGAGAGAGACAGAGACAGAGACAGCAGTAGTCAGAGACGGGCAGAGAGAGGGAGAGAATCCAAGCAGTCTCCAAACTGTCAGCACAGAGCCCAACGTGGGGCTCGAACTGTGAGACCACAATCTGAGCTGAAACCAAGAGTTGGATGCTTAACCGACAGAGGCGCCCAACCCCCTGGTACTGATGATGCTTAATACAAGATGAAGACAGTAGTTTTTATTGATCTACCCAAAGTCACAACCACCTGGAAAGGTGTATACTCTTATTCGCAATATTACTGATTGGAAATGGAGGCACATAAATTTAAATACCGTCCAAGGTCTCACGGCTAGGAAATCAATTCAAGACTTGTTAAAGCAAGGGGAGGGGCCTCTTCTCTCCCCACCACACAACCTCCCAGGGAGCCAGGCTCCCTTGCTCTCCTGTTACATTACTTGGAGACATCTCACATCAGTACATTGAAGATCCAGCACCTCCTAAGAGCGCAAGAGACCGCAGGCACTAACCTATTCACCACGGACACTTAGTGCAGAGCCGTAGGGAGCACCAACAGAAGCAGGTGTTGCTGATGTTCGGCGCATTAACAGACACCTGTAGAAAAAAATAACTCCAAGAAACGTGCTTAATCTCCCTCCATGTGCCTCTACAAATCCACCTTCTTCCTCTAGTTTACCAGTGAGTTGTCCCAGCCAGTGCTCCAAAAGAAGGCTTTCTACCTATCTATCCCCGGAGGCCAGCGACCACACTGCTGGATGAGGGAGATCAATAGCTAAATAGGATGACACAAAATTGGAGACGGAACACACCCAGGTCCGTAGGCCGTCCTCGTGCTGCTCACACGCAGCAGACGGCCTAAGAGGAGGTGACCATGTCGCCTTTGAAGCCCGAGGCTTTCATCCGCTGTGGTGAGGACAGATAGGCAGGTACGCAGGCAGACCCAGCTCCTCTGTGGGCCACTGCGTGTCTTTGTAGTGGACATTCTCTTCTCAGATAGCAAAATCCTGTTTTATCCCCTTTGAACCAGAATAAGACACCAAACAGCCTTTTCTTAGGCATGAGGCTGTCATAAATGTCAAAATGAGTTCAAGATCCCTGGAAAATTCTTATAAGCCTACAATTCATTTTTCTTTCTTCTAGATTTTGACCCCAGAACTCCACATGCTTATTTCATAAAACATGATTTTCCTTTATGACTTGCTTCTGAAAGTTTGGTTTTAATGAACTCCCACACAATGGCCTAGTTCGGTATTACCCCTGTGGCAGGTGTCTGAGAAATTTCTATGGAGCTGTAACATGAGAATATGTTCTATTATCCAACAGCCACTTGCTGTAATTCAGGCAGTTTGATTTTTTACAAAAAAAAGGTAATGAAATGCGTAGCTAAAACAATAACTTATAATCTGTGCAAAAGCTAATTTGATACACAACGTAATGTTTTGATCCTATTGAAGCATATTATAGTGTCTTGTGAAATCCTATTTGCAAAAGTAATTTAAGTTGCCTCAGACAAAAACTCATACGTGAGGGCCAGACTCAAGAGCAACATTGGGTCAGCCTCTGAGGCCCACGGAGGCAGCCGGGTTGAAGAGAAAGAGGGCGTGTGACTTGTCTGTCACCCAGAAGGTAATGAAGTCCCTTCTCAGGGTTTCTTGTTTCCCAACCATGCCCAACACCATGTTGCTTGCTTTTTAGAACAGAGAAAATGGAAGCTCGTTCTTCCTGCCCCGTTCACAGCCTGCCCTGGCTTTCTCCCACACTCCCCTCCCTCCCAGGGACCTCTGCCCTCCTTGGGGCTCAAGGCCAGGAACCGGGACGCATTTCCTCGGTAACTGTGCAGCCCCACCCTAGTGCCCACCCTTGGAGGACGGTTATGGCCATTACAAACCAGAGCCCTGGTTTTACTCTTCGACTGGACAAATGTTTATAGTTCCTCCCGTGTGCTATGTCGCTTGGGCGGTGCGCTTCTATGTTCTCAGAGCCATTGTGCTCTTGCACCGTGAACACAGCACTGCCCCGTTTGTAGGCTCGCCCACCTCCCCCAGAACAGTGGGAATATTGGGATTTCTGATGCCACCCACCCTCCTTCAGCTGTCTTGCAAATTTATGCTCTCAGAACCGTTTTCTGTGACCCTGACTCTGTGTCTGAGACCAGTGCACCTTCAGGGTCAAAGCCAACACCATAGCAGTCAATAGAGATGAGAGCACTCCACTTACTAAGTGAGATTTAGACAAGTGAGACACCTCCAAAGACATGAATCGTCAAGAATGGTTCGTAACCCCAAGAGGTCCAGACCCCCATCCGCTCTACACGTCTTGACCCTGTGGTGCGGTATGTGACTGTCCCTCACTGCCGGGTGTAAGGACAGCCGTGGCACTCGCTGGCGCTCCAGGCAAAGTGAAGCCCCAGACATCCCAGACCTAAGAGAAGCAGGTCATTTGAGGACACATTTGTATCAACATTAATTTCATTCTACAATAACTGTGTTGCGCACACTCTACCCCAGTCATTTTGTGGCTAGAGCAGCACCTCATGGTTTGTAAGAACAGAGCCCCAGAGACCCGTTCCAGGCCAGGTGAATGTTTTGATTAAATCACCAGAGGCCAAACAGCTCTGATTTACCATAAAAAACATGCCTTCCATGCAGGACGTTTACATGCTAAGAATTCATGTCTACTTAGGAAGATAATTTACAGGTTTTTACCCAGTTGATATAGTTAGGCCCTGCTATGTCATAATCTAGATTTTAAATTTTGGGGATTGCAGCTACTAAATAGCTGAGAATCAAGATCAGTTTATGAGCAATCGTTATGTAACTAAATCCACCAGTGTCTCAGCAAGTGCTCAGCAAGCTTCAGCCAGTGGTGCTGACAGAGCCTCCAGCATCCGTGAATCTTCCTCCTCAGATCAAAGAACCAGGACCCAGTTTTCGTCCTCTGGGCCTCTCCCCGGTGTCCCAGGCGGCTGTCGTTAAGCCTGTGTGTGATGTGTGTGTTCTCCAGCCTCGCTCACAGCGCCCCTTAGCAGCCGCTGAACCTCCCAAGTTTATGGTCAGCATCTCCTGAAAAGACACCCTTGGGGTGGGCACAGCCTGAACCAGAATCGTCCCCCATATCCTCGTCCCTCTGACGTCACCCCTCCTGCACCTGGTCACCTGGGAGCACAGCCTAGAGGAGCCTGAACGGCCTGGGCAGAGGCAGCGGGATGGGTCACGTCGGGGAGCTGGGCCCCGAGGCCCCCATTCGTCCCTCACCCACTTACCCAGGCACACCTCTGCCTCCTCTACCTTTCTCGCCTCACTGTGGTGACTGGGGGAGGCGTGTGGGGTCGTCGACGAGAGAGCCAGGGCCTCGCGGAAACGGTGGGAACAGTTCCAGGAGTCTGTGGACAGGGAAGCGGGGCACATAGATGGGGGACGGCTGTCCTCTAGGGAAGAACGGGGAACCTTCGTGGAGGCCACAGGCCAGAGCGGCATCCCCACGGAAAGCTGGGGCTTCCTGAGAATAAGAGAGGGTGCTGTTCGCCGCCGCCGCCTGCTATCACAGCACCCTGGTCCCGGTGCTCATACCGGGTTACAGGTGCAAGGTGCGCGGGCACCGTCTCCCAGAGCAGAACAGGCGGGGACGCCCCACAGCCGAGGGAGGTGCCGACCACAGGGCACTGGAGAGACTTAAAATGTCTAGTACTCATCAGTTTCAAACACAGCTCGACACCTTGTCAGGTCAACACGTCCTCAAACTTCAGCCAGCTTTCCTCGGTTCCCATTCCACAGACGGTGTGTCCGGCTTCCCGTAAACCTGACGAGTGCTGCCCAAAGGCTAGAAAAACACAGTCTGAACAGAGAAAGGCAGTGCTGGGTCCAGACTCAGGTAGGACTCGAGTGAGGAGGTTCACCGGATATTTATCAGAATTATCAGATACAACTGATGAGATGACATAGATCATGCAGTTATAGTAATTATGATCAGTACTTAGAAGGCTCCAATGGAAAAAGGAGACAGGCTGAAAAACAGGTGTGAGACAATTGCAGAGATGGAAACTCCAAGAAAGAACAAAAAGGAGCCAAGACCACAGCAGCAAACAAAGCAGGTCTCTGATGGGCTCATGGCTGATCCAGCGTTGCTGAGGGAAGAATCCGTGAACTTGGAGGTAGGTCAGCACGAGGTCCTCTAACCCAAACAAGAAATAAAGAAAAATCACAACAGGAGAGAACAATCAGAGATGGAACACAAGTGTGATTGTAATACTCGAAGGAGAAAAATGACAGAGAAGGACAAATGCATAGAATCATCGCGGCCAGGAGCTTCTGAAAATCCTAACAGACGACAAAACACAGGTCCAGGAACCTCCGAAAACACCCACCAGAATAAATACCAAGAAGAAAACACCCATAGAAATAACCAACCAGCCAACCCAAACCACACTCAAGTGCATCATATCCAGACTGCAGGAAACCAAAGAACTAAGTCCTAAGCGAATTGGGGGAGGGGGACTCATAGAAGAATCAAGAATTACAGCAGCCCTTTGGCCGGAAACCATGTGGGTGAGAACGGAGCGGAGTGGGAGCTTTACAGCAGAAAGGAGGCTCAGGTTCTCAGGTGTCCCGCTCATCCTCCAGGACCCTCATCTTCACGCACTCCTCCTTCCGCTAATAGTTCTTCTGCTAAACAGCCACTTCTCGGAAGCCTTCACTTTACTATTACTCTTAGTTTGCCAATATCCTTGGCTCTCAAGTGGAAATAAAAATATCTTCCTCACTCACAGAAAGTCGTTCCTACTCAATGAAATAGAAACACTTATAAACTCCTATGACCAGAGCATTACCATTTAGTTAAATAGAACTGCCATTTTCTAATGGCTGTAATTGAGAGATTTTTCTTATGAGTAATATATTCATTTGATTGCAAGTGTATTTTTCATATTTTTAAGACTAACCACTCTTTGAAAAGAAGATATATAGGCTCATAGAAGTGAAGGGACGCCTGGGTGGGTCAGTCGGTTCAGCTTCCGACTTCAGCTCAGATCATGATCTCATGGTTCGTGGGTTCCAGCCCTGCGTGGGCCTCTGTGCTGACAGCTCAGAGCCTGGACCCGCTTTCAGATTCTGTGTCTCCCTCTCTCTTGGACCTTCCCCTGCTCACACTTTCTCTCTCAGAAATAAATAAAACATTAAAAAATAAAAATTAAAAAAATACAAGTGAAAAGTCACACTTGAGGCGGCTGTCGGGCATGGCTGGTTCCAGCTCTGTTTCTCTGTGGTGGCTCTCCCAGCTCCACCCGCCTGCCTACTGGCTTCATTCTCCAGCTGGCTCATGACAGCCATGTGCTGCTCCAGTTCTAGGATTCACACAAACATCACCTGGATCAGGAGAACGTCTCCTCTCCTCAGTCTCCCAGAAGAGAAGCCCCCGGAAAAACCTCCCGTAAGTGCTATTGGGAAAAAAAATTGGGTCATGTGTCCACTGGTAAACCAACTCTCTTGTTCAGAGGAATGCCATGCGCTGATCTACTCAAGTCTGGGATTCTGGTGGCCAGGAGAAGTGGGTCACTTTACCTGGGTCAAAAACCAAGGCCACTCCTGAAGCTGGACCAGAGGTCAACTGTGCCGAGCACTTAGAGGTCACTAAATTAAGATCGGGGTGCTCTTCTGGGAGGGGCTGAGCAACGGGGGTGCAGAACGGCCAACGACAAATGCCACCCTGCACACAAAATACACATCTTAGCAATTAAAACATTTGCCACGGGCTCGGAGTGTGGTCATGATCAAGTTACTTTCCATCAGTCCGATTTCCAAGCACAAGGCCCACAGGATCTTGGAGAATCTCAGGCCCACACAATACCTTCCCTAGCACTAAACGCACACGTGAAGACCCCTGGCACGGGTAAGCGCGTTATGCATTTTCTCATTCAAAATGGGCAAGCGCGTCAAGATCTTTGGATAAACAGCGCCAGAGTCACCACGGTCAAGTTTGCTACAACAGTCGCAAGCCCCTCAGGAATGATATGTAAAGCCAGGGCCTGACGGCTCAGCCCAGACAGCACTCAGCGACATCGGAGGGAAGAACACAGGCTGTCGTTGCAAAAACCGTGGCTGTCCTAAGGATTTTACTGAGCATATGGAACTTCAGGTCGTCACGTATAGGAACTGGTTTTTGTCTATAGGTCCATGTAGACACACATTATACGCACAGCGCGAAGGACTTCCTTAGGAGACAGAGCCGATTTCTTCCTCCCACGTGCAAATGAGAGCAACCCCCAAGTAGAGCTCATCGCCTTCTGCAGGGCTTAGTGTAGCTGGACCTCAGGCAGGTTAGCGCGTGGCCTAGAGGACAGTGACCAGCGTCGTCTGCACCTCAGAGCCTGGAGGCCGCTGCCCATATCCAGCACCTGAACCGCTGCTCAGGCCGTTCACTTACCCTGAAACAAATCCCCCAACTACTGCCCCTCACATGTCACATGATCCTTCTATCAACACATTCTTCACAACGCAGCTCAGCAATCACAGCCTTGGGGCAGAACTCCTGGAGGCCAAGGGCATATTGAAGGCCCCTTCCTGTCCCCCCCATCACAGCACGTGCCAGGGTCCTGGGGTCCATCTAGAGATTCCCTTCCCCCTCTAGTGGGCGAGCTGCCCTACCTGATGAACTAGCAGCCCTTAGCACCTCCTAGTCGGTGCTCAAAAGTGTCTGAAGTGAACCTGTGAAATCAAACTTTAGTGGCTGCTGCTTTTAGGTTTTACCAGAATTATTGTATTCAACAGGAAACACCTATTGACTCAGTTTCTACACTGTGACCATTAATTCCTCTGCTCGCTCCCCTCCCCGCTTCTATTATACACAGTGACCAATACAAAATTTTGAGCATACCTGAAAACTGAGATTTAGGTTTACTTGTCCTTAGAATTTTGGAGATCAGTTGATTTTGGTCTTTATGCTATAAACCGGAGAATTTTTGGCTGTGTGCTTGGGGACTGGCACCTTTGTTTTCTGAAGCACTTGAAATTTGTTTTTAAGGTTATTTATTTTTGAGACAGAGACAGCATGAGTGGGGGAGGGGCAGAGAGAGGGAGACCCAGAATCTGAAGCCGCTCCAGGCTCTGAGCATCAGCACAGAGCCCGACACGGGGCTCAAATCCATGAATGGGGAGATCATGACCTGAGCCGAAACCCAATCCCTGAGAAACAGGGCAGGAAGAGAGGCCCTGGGCTGCAGAGGCCGTGGGTGCCCAGGCCGGCAGGGGAGGTGCACCAAGCTGTGGGACGAGTCCCACGGGAGACCCCAGGGGACAGCCTGCATTCCGCTGCCTCGGGCACACGCGGCACAGTGCAAATGCTCAGTGCACGAGAGGAGCATCCTCAGAGGAGGATTTTGTCAAGAACTTCCTGGCAGTGGGGAAGAGGAAGGCGTGAAGGTGTCGCTTGTGGGTGAGCACGGAGAGAGCGGAGAGGTTGTGACCAGGCCGAGCGTGCTTTCTTTTGAAGAAACTGAAAAGTGACCAAAACCTTTAATAGTAAATATCAGTGTCCGTGAATTAATCACACGCCCCTTCGGCAGTGGTAGGTCCACGATGTGCAGGACGTCCAGCAGACAGCTCTTCACTTCCTGTCCGTGATTTCAAGTGTAGCCAACTTACAGTCTTGCATTAGCTTCAGGTGGACAACATGGCGACTCGACCTTTATGAACATCACTGAGTGGTCAGCACCGTAACTTGAGCTCCCATCTGGCACCATGCAAACTTGTTACGATATTATTAACTATTCGCCCTATGCTACATGCTGCGTCTGGGTCTTATTTTACCGCCAGAAGACTGTGCCTTTATCCGTCCCCACTCCATCCACCCTTCCAGCTGCCTCCCCTTGGGAAAACCACCAGATTGTTCTCTAGCTCCAAGTCTGTTCCTGTTACGTTTGTTCATTTATTTTAGTTTTTGGATTCCACATATAAGTCATAGGGGATTAGTCTTTATCTTTCTCACTTAGCATAATACTCCCTGGGTCCATCAGGTTGTTGAAAATGGCCAGGGCTCGTTTTTTTATGATTCAGCAGGTGTCTGTTATATACGTACTATGTCTCCTATTACCCATTCCTCTAACGGTTCGCACTTGGGTTGCCTCGGTATCGGCTATTGAAGATAACGCTGCCATAAACAGATGGGTGCATTGTACTTTTTCCAAATGGTGTTTTAATTTCCTTTAAATACCTAGAATTGGAATTTCTAGACCATACATTAGTTCTATTTTTAATTTTTCTGAGGAACCTCCATACTGTTTCCCACAGGGGCTGCACCAGTTTACATTCCCAGCCAAAGTGCAGGACACTTTCCGTTTCCCCCACCCTCGCCAAGATTTGCTGTTCCTTGCCTTTTTGAGGACAGCCATTTTGATGGGTGTGAGGTGGTATCTCACTGCGGTTTTGCTGAACATTTCCCTGATGATGAGCGATGTTGAGCATCCATGTGTCTGTTGGCCATCTGTAGGTCCTGTTTGGAGACATGCCTATTCAAGTCCTCTGCCCGTTATCAAATTGGATTTTTTGCCCTTTGTTTTGCTGATGGCTTCCTTTGCTGTGCAAAGCTGTGTAGTTTGTTGTAGCCCTCATTTGTTCATTTTTGGGGTTTTATGCATGGGGTTTAAATGTCATGCAATTAAGGTTCCTAATACTAACTTGTCAGTTTAAATCCGGATTGTGTCATGAGATGCTGACAGATGTCAGCTGTATGTCATCTATGAACCTGACATGTAAGTCTCTGATGACTTTCCCCTAGATCAATAATTAAAATATTTAACAGACAGAACTAGGTGGTTTGTGCATACGTATCTTCTAATTCAACATCGAATTCTCTCCACTGGGATACTTTGGAAATTGCATCCAGAATCAACCTTTTTTAGAGTTTCGAATTCCTCCTGAGACGTGGCCCGGTTGAGAGTTTCTGACCACAAGGACATGCACACTTTTATCCTGCGGGATCTTCAGTAGCCTTTCCTGCAGCCAAGTTTCAGCGTCAGGCTGTGCTCGGGGTTCTTCTTGCTGCAGAATTGCTCCCACAATGCTCCCCGGGAGCTCAGGAATGACAGGTGTACGACTACTTCCAGAGGCCCGGTGTGCCTCCTGTCTGGACATGGAGTCCGACCCTTGGACAAAGCTAGTAAGTGCGGTCTCATATCAGCTCACTATTTTACATTTTAAAGACACCTGAGGCATGTTAAGTTGAAGGTCATGTTGTCCATTGAGTGACTCAAAAGGAACATGGTAACCAATAGTTCCCTTTTATCTTGTAAAATAATACTTGTTCATTTTTCTCTTGTTAATCTGTGATTACAGGTCCATTGTTTTCACTGGGCATCTACACATAACGCCTTGGATGGCACATCTCCATTCACCCCACCCTACTTTTCCCCTTTAATGGAATCCCTTGGATGGCAGGATACTTTGGGTGTATTTTCTGTAAGCTCTAGCCAAGTGTGGAGTCATACTAGGTTCTCAGCAAATGTTTGATGACAGCAGTAATCCCAGGAATCAAATCCAATCACTGCTTTCCTCTGGTGTATCTTGAAACAGAGAGAGAACTTCAGAATAACATGTCTTCTCTGGCCGGTGGGTAATTTAGGAATTTAAAGACTATGAAATTAAAACCCTAAACACTGCCATATAGGAGCTCTATAGGGTCTCAACCTAGAGATGCGAAGACTCGCTTGTCCACACCGAAGCAGGGCCTTGCCTACTCTGATTGCATCTTTAATGTGTTTAAAGGATCCTGGAAGGTCTTGAACAAAATAATCCATTACAGACTTAACTTAGATTATCTCCAAAATGTGTTGGGAGTTCTAGGGGATAGAAGGCACTCATCCATTTACTCATTGATTTATTCAACACGCACGTATTATTATTACGCTCAGGCATCACGTCAAGTGCGGGGGCTGCAGAGATAGAAGGTTAATGCTCGGCTTTAAGGAGTGCGTTCTCTTCAGGCATGTGAACCCTCCTCCCTGTCACGAGGGTTTGACTGAGCTGTAGACATACGGATGGACAGGACACGATGACGGGAAAGCCAAGGGGAATCCACGCTGACTGAAGCCTCAGCAAGTCTGGGCGGAGACGGGTAGAAGCCAAGGAGAGGACAAAGAACATTCTTATCAGAACAACAAATAAAATTTGCCCTTGGCCTTTCAAGTCCCTGCAGATTAACGTTTGTGTTTCTAATTCTTGAAATCAAACCCAGAATCTGGAAGAGCTAGTCAAGTACAAGTACAGAGAGACTGAAGATCTCCTGACAAAGTCTTCTTTCAACAGGGGTGGAAACGAAGGCCAAGTTCTACAGGTGCTTAAAGGCCTCGTAGTGAACGTGCAGACACGAGGCACAGGTCTGGTCCAGCACCTGGTCCCGCGGCTTTTCAGGTCAGTTACTCTTCTGGTATAAGTGAAGCTGACTCAGGTCAACTACTATTTGTATGTGAATTAGGGGGTCCTTGCTGGGGGTGGGTGGGAACCCTAAGATGTAAAAGACAGATTCTATGTGTGTCTTATGTGGATCCCACATCTCCTGACCTTTGAGATTTGGATAAGTTTTCCACAAACCACCATTTAAGGAGGTAATTCCAAGCCCTCTTCACTAAAAAAAAAAAAAGAAAGAAAGAAAGAAAGAAAACAAGAAAAAGAAAGAATCTCAGCATTCTGGAGGTGCTGATCACCCCAGGCTCACCTGTGCCCTGCACTTCTGCCTCCTGTCATTGGGGGACTGCGTCACCCCAGCATCTAGTGTTTCCTGATTTCCTTCTGCATCACATCGGACCAAAATATAAAACTCAAGCCTTTCCTCAATTTTTTAAAGAGCCACTTCTCAAGGGCTAAAGGTGAAGCAGACTATGCAGAAAACGTGGCATCGGGCTGAGGAGGTTCGTGTCTGGGCAACAAGAATAATTGAACGTTGGATGTCCTTGTTCCTGAAATGCCATCAGCCGCCTGGCTGCTGGGAAGGCCGATTTGCTGATTCAAATGACACAGTTCCTCTTTGTATTGTTCTCCCTCCCAACGCGGCGCCTTGGTCTCCTCTGATCTGAGAGCCCCTGGTCTTCGCTCCTGCAAATATAGCATCTTTCTGCCCAAGGGCTTCCTCCCGTCCAGCAGAGGCTGCTGTGCTCGGTCAGACTGTGCTGGGAGACACCCCTCCTCAGGCGCCCCTCAACCAGCGGCTGACGGGGGTGTCCCCGTAAAGGTACCGCAGGTCCCCCTCCTCCGGGGGGCGAGGACTCAGCCTGGGCTTACAATCCCCCCAGCAGGTTTATGCGCTACTGGGGGACGCAGAGTTGATCACTTCGCTCCCGATTTCTCAGCCCACTCCCCACCAGTGTTAGGAGTTCACCTCCCACGTAAGCCCCTCGCTCTCCCATCTCTGAGTATCTGCTTCGTGGAGAAAAGAGCCCTTTTCTTCCTCTGTGTTTTTGTCAGAAAAGTTTCCTACGAGAAGTGGCTCATTTGGGGAGAGGTGTTCAAACATCAGCGACTTGGGAAGAGTCAAGTCACCAAGCCTCGCTCATTTATGCAGATCTTCTCACCCAGAGGGCGTTTTGTTTAGAGCAAGGCTACTTGCATCCCGGGAGGAAACCTGTCTGGCAAGAGATAACGGCTTAAGATGCCAATGCCACCGAGCACACAGTACTCCAAGCTCTGCTTTTCAGGGAAGCCCATTTCAATCCCAAGGTAAAGTTTCTCTCCTCAGTGTAGTGAGCACGTAGGAAACAGCAAGGCAGCATCTAGCACGGGCCCCACACTGCGAGGCCCAGGGAGCAGGGGTGGGAGTGAGCCACGGGTGTTCACGGCTAAGGGACAGGCTGGAGTCAGGGAGTTCGATTCAGTGTGTTGAGGGCTCTGCTAGGTGATGCCCAAGGGCTGTGCAAGCAGGGGTTTTCGCATGAAAGGGATAGTTAACAATGGCTCGTTGGAGGAACGGACTAACACAATGAGGGCCTTCTAGGGGAAAGGTAGCATTTCTGGACTCCTTCCTGAAACTGCAGGAAAACTTGGGTCAAAGTTCTTTATGGACAGAAGTCAAACTTCAGGTCTCAACGCCTTAATCCAGGGTGTTTTAGAATGTTAGAACCAGGAGGGTAGTAGAGGTCATTTAATTCACTCAGTGAGAAATAGCAAAGGGTAATGGAATCTGCCGGAGTCACATAGTGCAACCACCCAGAGCCTATCTTACTACATGTCATATAAAGGACCTTCCCCAACACACACACACACACACCTCGTCATTCTCCTCTGTTCCGTGACCAAGTGCAAACTGCAAACTAGAAAAAAAAAAAAGCACCGCATTTGACTACAGTTTCCTTCAATTTCTCCAGGGAAAATTAGTGTAAACAAACCATTTAAAGTACTAGGAGATCAGCGTAGGACACAATGGAATGGAATTCACAGCAGCCTAGATGGTTCACATGAGTCCACAGATACTCTCTAAGGGGGGAAACTGAAAAACTGCCTTGATGTTGATGGAGTAAGACACGGATTTATACCTTCCAGTTTCCGGGGAACTTTGTTTCTCCCTTTTTCAGGGAATTTCCCAATAGAGAGTGTTTGAGAAAGATAACCAACTTTTCTAGAGTTTTTTGTAGATCAAAAGAGAATGTAGAAAGTTTTAGTTACAATGGTGGCATTTGAAGAACCAAGGGTAAGACCCCTTCACCGGGAGGGAAGCGGTTTCCAGCTTTGGAAAAGCAGAAACGGCTGTACTAACAGATTCTTGAGAAAAGGTGTATTCACAGTAGCAGAAGCTGCTTTTAACAGCTTCTGATCTACTTAAACAACTGTGAGGGAGCGTTGATCAGATTTGTGCAGACAAAAATATAGGGAAGAGCGCCCTGATAAGGCTTGTAAAATTGTAAGCTGGGGACGAGAAGGATAAGCATTTTTTTTTCATTTATGAAGAGTTAGAACTTCAGATAGCCAGCTTGTCTTTTAATTTAACTTGATCTCAGTCTGGAAGAGAGGGCTCTTTTCAAAGGGTTTGCATCATGAAATCCACGTGGAATAGAAATGTCCCACTCCATGAGCAGAGTGGCAGGTGACTATGTTGCTGTAGAGAAGTGAGGGGTTCGTATGCTAAGATGGTAACTGGTTTGGCCAAGGGAGGGAGCACTTGCTTGTCTGTAATTGAAGATGGTGCCTTGAAGGGCTTTGCTTCCAAGTCTGGAGTGATAGCAGGGCCGTCACTCATCTCCAAAAATCAGAACGGTTTTGAGCCAACAAGTAGCAAATCCAGTTTCAAAGTTTATGGTGCCAGGGGGAGGTCGGTAAGTGGAGGGGACTCTGAATGCCCAAAAGTTAGAACTGGGCCTTATTCATCCCTTTATTCCCATAAACTGTGCCTGGTATCAAAGCAGGTAAGAAGCACCTTGCGGAATCCGTTAATGGTGACTGAGCGCCGGCCATGGGCCAGATCCCCTGCTGGGCTGCGCACTGAAAGTGTTACATTCTGGTCAGGAGAGACTGAAGGGCAACACAGGGCAGTAGACGCAGTGAGCACATGCAATACCGCCGTACCGTGGCTGGACCCCAGGAAGAACATTAGCAAAAATGATGTGAACAGTTAGAGCACAGAAGCCACCAGGGAGGAGCCAGCTGCTCGGCTCGCTGAAGGACTGGTCCGAGGCCGCCAGGAGCGGCGAGAGGTCAGGTCGTGCCAAGCAAGACCACCACCACCACAAACCTAAACCACCACTCACAGGTCTGTGCAAAGGCACTGTGGAGCCACGTGATAACCCGCATCTGGAGCGTCGTCAGAAATTAGTGCTAAAGACAAGGTGAGGGCAGGAAAGTGCCTCGGTGAGTAATTTTGGCAGGGAAATGGCTGGAAGGTCCTGTTTAAGCCAGGTCGAGGACTGTCCTTGGCAGATGAAGTTTGTTGCTGGCGGTTCACCGACGAGCTTTCCTCGTTGCCCACATGTCTCCGTACAGTTTCTGTGGCCTGTCGTGTCCTGACAGGTTCTTTTAAGAATTTGGGCTTGACAAGTTGCCGAGAGAATTGAATTCAGACAGTCAGACAAAATAATGACGGACCCTGGACTACAGAATCCTGGAAGAAGATCTGAGCAATATGTGACGAGCCCCTCCCCTGGGAAAGACGATCGTCCCTGACACTGCGAGGCAGAGGGAAGTCGTGTGAGGCCGGGGGTGTTCTGACAGGCCGCAGTGTCCGTTCGTTTCCCCGGGTTTTATGGGAACATGATCTTCACCAGAAAGCTCAAGGCAATTTTAGAGGGTTATACAGCGTGCCCCCCAAATTCATGCCCATCTGGACCCTCAGAATGTGACCTCGCTTGGAAGCAGAGTTTCTGCAGATGTATGAGTTAAGTCTAAGGAGGTCCCGTGGGATGAGGATGGACCCGTGTCCAGTAAACGGTGCCCTTCCAAGAAGCAGGAACACACAGAAGTGACAGAAGCCATGAGAAAAGAGAGGCCGACTGGAGGGAAGGAGCCACAGTCTGGGGGGCTCGGAGCCCCCAGCCGCTCGGGCCAATTCCGCTTTCAGCGCTTCTGATGGGAACCAGCCCCGCCCACACGCCGATTTTGGACTTGTAGCCTTCTTAACGAGGAGCAAATAAATTTCTATCATCGTAAGCCACTCAGTTTGTGGTAATTTGTTACAGAAGCCCTAAGAAACTAGTACAGTGATGTATTTTAACAAGTTGAGCAGTTTAATAATTACTCATCAGCTAATTGAGCACATGTGGCATTTCATCAGTTATGCATGGGGTTTCATCAGGAACGTTCGATTTCCAGATGCTGGTCCTGGGGTGACATGAAACCCAGGAAATGGCTTCGAGCAGGAGTTTGTAACGTTTAGGTTTTCTTGGTGTCTCTTTTTGGTTCATCAGCTGGATATGCTGAACAGCAGTTCCACTGACAACCACAAATGATGGCTACGTTATTTAAATCATGCGCTGATGAACCAGCAAGATGCTAAGGATCCTTAGATTCCAACGAAGCCAACCTGGAGCTCCCGAAAGTTCACCCAGGTCGGAAACGAGCTTTCATCCTGATGACAACTGTCAGACTTGGTGACGTTGATTTCCTCACTTGGTGGCTATTGAGGGCACAGAGACAGGAGAGAAAATTGCAGAGCCCACCCAAGACGAGGAGCCGAAAGTCAGGCAGCCTCTGTGCCCCCACTTCTCTGTCATACTCAGACCCAACTACGGTGTAGGTGTGAACCAAAGTTATTCCCAGAACAAAATAGCAAGAAAATAATCTGTCACCATCTTTGTTTTGAAGAGAAGGACAAAAAAATCTTCCCTGAAATTCCTTAGCTATGGAACTGTTCTCTCATGTTATTTGAGGCCATTCAAAAATTTCAGGACAATGTTTAATTTTAAGGTGCCTCCAGGTTGAGGCAAAGGCAGATCCTCTCTAGATAAACACACCTTCAAACGAGTCTTGAATTTGAACTGCTCAAGTTCACAGGAATATGAGTTAATAGCAAAACAAATTCGAACACACACAAAACCAGTCAGTAGATCTGCAAATACTTCAGATACTGGAATTACGTATTGGGGAACATAACATTTGAGGGTTTACCTTCTTTGACAAATAGAAGCTAGGTTAACGTAAGTTTAGGGGGCCATTAAATATAACCAAAAAATGCCTGACAAGGGGCGCCTGGGGGGCTCAATTGAGTGTCCAACTTCGGCTCAGGTCATATTTCACGGTTTGAGTTTGAGCCCCACATCGGGCTCCCTTCTGCCAGCACAGGGCCGGCTCCAGATCCTTCATCCCCTTCCTCTCTGCCGCTCCCTCACCCGCACTCTCTCAAAAGTATTTTTAAAGAAATCCTAAGACTTTAAAAATAGTAAGTTTGAGACTTCAAGGAATAAAGATCAAATGATACACAAATGAAATTACTGAATTAGAATGTAAGTATGAAAGAATTACCCCGCAAAAGCGCACAAAGCAACAGGGAGAGTATGTTTAAGAGAAGACAAGTGTGGACGTGCTCCATCTGAAGAAATTCTGACATTTCTTTAGATTCCAAAATTAACAGAATGGGTGAGAGGTGAATTTGCAAGGTTTTGAATAGCTTTAAATAGTATCAAGAATTTTAAAATACAAAGACATTTTAAAATGACTTAGTGAATCTTTCAATTCAGAACACATAAAATATTCCAAAGGGGTTACATCAAAACAAATACATCTGTAATCATTTGGCAGTACAACTGCAGACACTCAAGGGAAAGAGATGGTCATAAACACAGTGAGAAATCTCACTACCTGTCCAGGAACCAGCAGTCAGGTAGCACACTGCTCAATAGGAGGAGAGAAACCAAGAGAGTATTTTCTTAAAAGAACAAAGAAATGACTGTGAATTTAGAATTTTATGCTCAATAAACCTCTATGTCCCAAGCAAGTGTACAATTCACCCATTTTTGAGAAGAACTGAAGCATTTTTACCACCAATGGTTTCTTACCAAATTATTTCAAGTACAATCAAAACATCCCAGATAGAAGGTCTTAAATGAAAGACAGATTGATAGAGGATTTTAGTACGTGGCTACATCTGCTTAAACACTGTATGAAGACAATATTGCTGTCTTGTGGGCTTAGACAAGATAGAAATGGGGCGCCCGGGTGGCTCAGTCAGTTAAGCGTCTGGCTTCGGCTCAGGTCATGATCTCACGGTTCGTGGGTTCGAGCCCCACTTCAGGCTCTGTGCAGCCAGCTCAGAGCCTGGAGCCTGCTTCAGATTTTGTGCCTCCCTCTCTCTCTGGCCCTACACCTGCTCAGGCTGTCACTATCTCTCTCCCTCTCTCTGTCTCTCTCAGAAATTAAAAAAAGACAAGATAGAATTATAGTCCTAGACATATTAATATTTTTGAAGAAAGGTGATTGAACACTGTCTTTAGACTCTATTAGGTATGCCCCATTAAAATATCTGGGATAATGACTAAAAAAATAGAAAACCATTTATATAATTTCCATAATACTAGCTGAGGACAAAAGGGAATGACTCAAAAATTAATAGAAACCTAAGTAATAAAAACAGTGCAAAGAGCAGAAGATGAGGTAGAAATATATTTAAGATATTTTTAACTCACAAAAAATGAGAAGCACTAACCTAATTAAAACACAAAAAATACTAAATGCAATGTGGCACTCTGAAACAACAAAACGTTAGTACAGACGCTGGTGACATGTCAATAAAGTCAGAAAATTTAGTTGACCATGTTCTAGTAATATCAGTTTCTTAGTTTTGACAAATGTGCTGTGGTTGCATAATAGGTTAACCTAGAGGGAAGTTGGGTAAATGGTATATAGGAATTCTACCATATTTCTAAGTTTTCTGTAAATCTAAATTTATTTTGGGGGCACCTGGTTGACTCAGTCAGTTAGCAACTGACTCTTGATTTTGGCTCAGGTCATGATCTCATGGTTTCATGGGTTTGAGCCCCACATTGGGCTCAGCACTGATAGTGCAGAACCTACTTAGGATTTCTTCTCCTTCTCTCTATCCCTACCTCACTTGCATGCTTGCTCTCAAAATAATAGACTTAATTTAAAAACCATACGTAAAATTTTAAAAATAAAAATAGCCCTAATGGCTTTTTACAAAACATTCCAGCTATCTCTGTTTACAAGAGACACAACTAAAAACACTCAGAATAGTTGAAGAATGAAAAATTTTATGCCAAGTAAATCTGGAAATACCATGTTGCTATTGTAACACCAGACTAAATAGACTTTAAAGCAAAAAGCATTACTAGAAATAGTTACTCCATATTGATAAAATAGTAAATTTTCAAGTTGATAAATAACTTAAACCCCTAAGCGTGTAATAACATAGCCTTAAAACTTAAAAACTGGCAGAAGTGTAAGGAGAAAAATGACACATGTGCCACACTAATGCAAAGTTTTAATAACTTTAAATTCATAATTGATGGATTAAGCAGAGTAGAGTTGGAACAGGTACCAACTATTTGGTCGATTCAATACCAACCTTGATGTAATTACATGCTGTATGTAGGGCATTGTGTTCAGCAATTGGAGAATACCCAGGAGTATTTTAGACATTTTGAAATATTTGTGTTGTTCTAGTTACCTGTTGCTGATTTCTAACTTAATTGGTTTATGGTTAAAAAACAATGAATCCTTTGAAATCCAGAGAGTTCCCTATGGTTTAGTACAAAGCCAATTTTCATCATTATCCTATGTCAGCTTGAAACCAAGGTCTATATAAAATATTATACCCAGCTTCGACAGAAATTTATAGATAGAAACATTTACATTAGAAACTAAGGATGAATGTTAGTGTGCTAACATATATTTTAAGGGATTAGACAAAGAATAAAATAAAAAAAGTAGGCTCCCCCCTTCCCCCAATCCTGCCCCAGTAATGTCAGTGATGAGATCATCACTGTGATGGGTTGGTAAAGTATCCTAAGGAAAAAGGACCTGAAAATGTTGTGATAATATGACCACCTCCAAAAAACAATCTCCTAGGTAACAGTGGTTTAGATAGTACCATTCACACACTAAGGGGTTGGTGGGAATCTACCAGAAAAGGGACTAACTTAACCTGGAGTTTGGGGAAAAGATCTTTCTGGAGAAATCGGATTTAAACTGAGCAATCCAGGGTGAGTGGGATTCATCCAGGGGAAGAAAAACCCTTAATGCAACTTGGCAGGAGACAGTCCCCAGGCTGTGAGGTTCATTTCCCTTCCTCTGACTTCAGGAAAGTTGGAGGGCACAGCGTCTAGTGAGCCCTGAGAACCAGGGACCCAGGAGAGCCAGCCAGCGTCAAACTCCCTTCCTCAGGAACAAGGGCCTTTTTTCGCCTTTCAGTGCCGTACATTTGAGAGTCACAAGTATTTGTCCTTAATTCCATGTTAGGAAGAAGAGGATTGAAAGTTGATCAGTCAGGACTTTGTTTCCTAGCTGATTGTAATCATCCAGATACATATGCCTGCTTGAAATTGGTCACGACTGAGGGCTGCAAAGCTGGAGCCTGCTGGCCTCACAGAAATTTCATCCAGTCTTTGATGCAAGGTACGTTAGCTCTCATCTCCAGTGCTAATATCAGTGGCTATGCCATCGAGGGTGAATCCTGTCGTTTCTGTTCCTCAGTTTATTCATCTGAAAACAGAAGAATGGGCTGCATCATGAGACCCCTCTGAGCTAACAAACATCTGAATTTATCCCCTCTGAAGGGTAGCAAGGACCCCCTGTGCTGGGGGTAGATGGGCAGCTGCGACCACAGGAGTCAACCAGCCAACCCTTGCGGGCCCTCCCAAGACCAGGCACTTCACAGCCCCCCCGCCCCCTCTCTGGTTCACACAACCACCTTCTCGTCCTGTTCCTGGCAGAGCCCTGAAGCCCAAACACGTTGGGTAACTTGCTAGAGATCACAGGGTTCATCCGGGGTAGAGCCAGGGGCGACCCAAGTACCCAGACCCTTCTGCCGGGGAGGGAAGAAGGATGGTGCATGAGAGACACCTTTGCCAAGTCAAAGATGGACAGAGTCAGAGGTAAGACAGGCCTAGGACACGCTTCAGGAGTCACAGTTGGGCTTATGGATCCTGTGGCCCGCATCTACAGAACACACCTCCAGGGGGAACTATCTGCACCAAGTGCCTTGTGTAGGGCACCCTCGGCGGCTTCCAGCATGGCATCCCCGGCCCCTCCCCGAATCGACTCTTCGCTCTCATTACAGGAATGTAACTCCACTTGGATTTGATGTGGAGGCAGGTGGTAGGAGGTAGAAATTAGTGTTCATCTAGAGACGTGTTTAGTACACTTCACACAGAAGAGAAAGCATTCAGTTCAGATTTGTTCAAGATTTTCATATTAATGCCAACACACATATACACACAGACACACACACACAATCTCAATTGTCTTAGATCCACGGGCAGGAACGATCCTGACCCATTCTTTTCCGCACACAGGAAATCTGAAGACCTGTGCACATTCTCATCTCTGGGTAGCTTCTCTGAGCACCAGTCAGTCTCACTTGTGAGGTGAGCTCTTAAAAGGGGGGGTCTGGAGTCTTTCATCATGTAGAGAGCTTGCTGTGGTCATAGATCATACAAACACTGAATTAGCATGCAAAGGGCATTTGAGTTGAAGAAGGGTTGATTAATAAGTCTCGTGTTGAGCATATGACTCTTCTGGAGAGGACTGTTTAGGATTTGCCTTCACACAAAAACCAGAAGATCCTCCTACTTCAATCTTTGATGTGTGGAGAAACAATGCCCTTTATCTAGCTAAGCTGTGTCAGAATTCATTGTGTATTCATTTAATTCATTTCTAGGATGGTGATTTAAAGTCCTCAGTTTAGAACGTGAGCTTGATGCACATCCCAGCCTGCAAACTTCTCATGACCTTGAGCCGATTAATCTCTCAAGTCTAGGTCTCTTTATCTGTCAATTAGGTTAATACCTGTGGTCTTAAAGAGTCATCATCAAAATCCAAGGACATGATATAGTAAAACGTCAGTAAGTTTAATGTATTAGCAATACCTTTCTGTGTTCCATAAAAACAAGCTCAGTGGTACAGAAGTTCAAAACAAATATATTACCTTTCCATCAAGGCTTATTTCTTACACCAGCTTGTAATTGACTAGCTTGGACTTTGAAATTTAAAAATTAAAAAATATATAAGTACACACACACACAATCTTTCGTCACTAATTAATGAAGTATTTTCCAGTATTGCATGGAGCACTGAGGAATCCACCTTCTTCCCTGGAAGAGGGAGCTGATGCTCTTTATTTGCTGTCACTGCTGAGCATTCACAGAAAACCACAGATTCTCTTCATTACGGACTTGGCCTCTGTGTGCCCGAGTCAGAGGACAGTGTGTGTCTGCGCCCTTACTTGAAGATGTGCAAAAAGAGGAGGCACATCTTCCTTGGCCACAGAGATGGGCAGAAGGCCTGGAGCAAACACTCTCCACGTTTCATACAAAGGTTTCCATTTTGAGCAATGATTTCACCAGGTCACACTGAACTCTGCCTTACACTTCAACACTGGCACTTGCACCAGTAAGACTGTCAGCACTAGCAGAGATGGTCTGAACCCTTGCTGTGTCGTGCGCACTGCGTCGGTGTGTCTGTGGAGGTTTCCTTACTTGACCGTTGAACTCCAGGAGTCAGGTGGCACTACTGTCACCCTTATAATGGGCGAGAAAATTGGCTTAGTGAAATTAATGACTTGCTTACACCGCAGCCCTCCTGTCCCTATTCATGGTATTACTAAGTGTCCCAATCTGTGCTCTGTGCAGTACGAAGGTGACAGAGGCCGCAGAGCTGCGCCGTCCGGTGGACGGAGCCGAGCACACACAGAACAGCACAGGCCCTGTAGGACAGAGGGAGGTCATGAAAGCAGCCTGATGCTTGGGCCTTCCTCAGGCCCGTGCATTTAACCTGTGAAGTGCCCCCCAAAACCACCACGTCTTCTCTGCATAGGACTTTCTGCGGGTCACTGCCGCTGCTTAGACCTGTCTAGTCCCTCCCCTGTCCCATCTTGTGCCTCTTCTCCCTGCATGACCTCACGCCTGCATGTACTTGCAGACTCAGAGCTGTTCTTCCCGGGATCCCTCCTTGGGAGGGGAGCGATGCTAACCCCAGCTAGACCACTGAAGCAGCTTTGTAATCCGCAGGGAACCTCTCAGCCTCTGGCCTTTGAGAGATGGGTCCACCCATGGCAACCGTTAGCTATTTCACAACATCAGCTGTGGATTTTCCACATGAGACAATAGGCCAATTGCTTGTTAGTTTCCCCTTTTAGTTTTAGAGGGCTACTCCCTCTTGACAGGACTATTATTTTCGGATCTTGATTTAAAGAGCATTGCATCAGAATTTCAAAGTAGGTGTTAGCCACAACTGAGGAAAAGAACAAACAGAACTCTCTACACGTTCTTCTCTGCCTATTTGGTCTTATTATACTTTACTCCACAAGGACTCGGTACAATCTTGGTTTCAGCAACTCACAGAAGTCCCCGGGCACTCAAGGGCACCAGAACGTCCCCGTCGTGTGAGGAAGAGCACCACTTCCAATTTTATTTTTGGCTTATTAACAGACACAGTGAGGTTGACAACCTCCTCCCCCTTTTCCTTGTACATGTTTGTGAAAAGGAGTGTGCAGGAGACGGGCCATTTTGGAGCCATGGGGAGCCAGAACGAATCATCACATCTTGGCCTTTGGAGAACATTGCTGATTCCAAGATCTGTTCAGGCAGACGTGCCTGGGGGGACACGGCCTGTCCCCTGCCATCGGACAGCCCTGTTCCTGGCTTAGCTGGCATCCAAATTTTCGTGGTTGTCACTGAATCCTTTTCTCCCCTAAGATTCCTTAAAGTGAATACAATGGAAAGCAAGCAGATAAGATTCCTAAGTGACAGTTTCAATAATGCTTTCACATTTCCTAAGTATTGAGGGAGAATAAAATTCTAGATCTTTTCCATATAAAAACAACAAGTATATAATTCACCCGATCTACATTTGAAAATTTCGGGGATCCTTGAAGAATTCAACCACTATTCCTTGCTTGGCTATCACTGTATGAATAGTAACCCATAATGTGGATTTTAATACTTTGAGAATTTGGCCTTCATAGATTTTGGAGGACAGTAGGGAATTTGGCCATAAAGTTCCATTGTTCTTGAAGAGAACACGTACCACCATCACGCACACATCTAAAGTCCATCTCCCATGTTGCTCAGAGAATCCCAACCTCTTTCACGGCATAGAATAGAAAAGCACAGGATTCCACACTGAGCCTACAGGTCGCTCTTTTTACCAGGAAGCTGTAGTGGTTCTCTCCCATTTTGAAGCCCTTTCTTAGGAAAAACTATGCAGAATGAAATAGAAATCTCATGCTCTAACAGAAGGGAGAAAATCTCAGGCTTCAAAGAAATATTCTATTAAGAGTGAGGAATGGAAGTGGAGATCAGGTGGTTAGGTCGTAGATCTCACACGCAGGGATTTTTTCTGAACTCCTTACTTAACCTTTTCATAAAGTTGGTCTGGAAGCATCATGGCCACACAGAGCATTCATGTTAAGCCCCTGTGTAGAGAGGAGAAATCCCACAAAAGACACTGTGAGGGCTTTAAGGAAAAACACAAACAGTATTTTTCTATCTTCTTCCTATTTTGGCAGACAAGGTTGTGTTTCTCAATGTCTCTCGCCTGCCCACACCCAGCTGAACCTCTGCTATGAAGTGCAGAGGAGATCCCGAGGGCAATCACCATGAACTCTTACACTCAGTGCCCATGACTGGGGCATTTCAATCCCTGACTTGTCATACTGACCCTTGGGCCAAGGGCGTGCTCCACCCTGACCAGAGCTTGTTCGCAGGTAGACACGGCAGCACAATGTGTGGCCAGCAGCCTTCATCCTGCTCCCACAGCAGGGCGCCCCCTCTGCTGAGCCCACAGGGACATGCACTTCGCAGCATAATGGACCGGACTAGACATAGGGGTCAGACTCCTTTGCCATCCGGAAAGAGCCAAGAAAGTGTGCCTTGAAGACAGGCCATCTCGAATTTGAATCGCCACAGTTTACCACCTGCCAAACTAGAAGTTTCTCGTCTACTTTCTCAGAGTAGCAGTTTGCTTTGTAAAATGGTCCCTCTGGTTTTTGCAGAGTCATTGTGAAAACAGGACAAAATGGACATAAGATGTTACCCATAGGATTCGCCGAAAAATAGCAGCCATAATTATTGCTGTTATCCGTCAGAGCAATTTAGTTGAACCAATATTCATTGCATGTTCTCCCTATAAGGGCACCTGGCTAGACACTGAAGGTAGTGACATGAAGATAAAATATCCCCCTATCCATGGCCTCAGAAAAATGGATTCTCATGAAAAACACTTCATCTTACCCCAACATAGTTCATTTTCTGTATCTACTTGGCTGGGCCACAGTCCCCAGATATTTGGCCAAATATTCTTCTGGATGTTTTTGTGAAGTTGTTTTTTGAACAAGATTACCATTCAAATTGGCAACTTTGAAGAAAGCAGAGGACCCTGCACCAAGTGGCAGGTCTTTTCTCACAAGCTGGAGGCCTTAATGATGATGGACGGATCTCTGCTGAGGAAGAGGAGATCTGTGTGCCAGCAGAGTGCTTTCAGGCTCCAAGCACAACTTCTACAGGTGGGGGCATGGCCTGTGGCCCAACCCACACAGGCTAGAGTGGCGGCTTCCACTATACCCCCCCACCCCCCACAGATACAGATACAGAGAGATGTGAACACATACACACTGGTAGCTGTCGATACTTGCCTTACACACTAAGTTCAGACTTGAGAGAAAAGTACTTAGAAAAAGGATGCTTTGCATTTAAATATTGTACCCAATCCTCCCTCCCCCAAATTCTGTTGTATTCCAATGACATAAAACTTTCATCTACCTTTTGACAAAAATCAGTCCAGAAAATGTTTTTTGCAACAATATGCAACCTATCCTCAGAAGTTTCAATATCTTTTCCAGTTAGAGATACAGTGTTTAAAGAATTTTCCTTAAAAAATTTTTAATGTTTATTTTTGAGAGGGAGAGAGAAAGGGAAAGAGGGAAAGCATGAGCTGGGGAGGGGCAGACAGAATCTGGCTGAGGCAGGCTCCAGACTCTGAGCTGTCAGCACAGAGCCCGACCTGGGCTCCAATCCATGGAGCAGGAGATCATGACCTGAGCCAAAGTTGGACACTCAACCGACTGAGCCACCCAGGCACTTCTAAGTTTTATTTCCTTTTCAATCACTCTGGATTCATCAGTTGTTCACCTTGATTCCAGAGAGCTGCATTTCCTATGAGAATTCTTTCAGCTTGTATCACTTCTGAAAATGAAACTTTGGAATTTATTCAGCCTTAAAAAGTATTTAGAGGAATATACATCTGCAAAAGTAGAATGAGTATTGTCAACGGCCAAAGCTGGAAGAATTCTAGAAATAAAGTCCATAAATTCTAAGGTATAAATACCCATGGATCCATGCTGATAAATCTAAATGATTGAAAATAAAAATGGAAGGAATTACTGTCTCATATAGAAGATTCCAGAAAAATCAGGGCGCCTGGGTGGCTTAGTCGGTTAAGCGTCTGACTTTCGCTTGGGTCATGATCTCGCGGTTTGTGGGTTCGAGCCCCGCGTTGGGCTCTGTGCTGACTGCCAGCTCAGAGCCTGGAGCCTGTTTCAGTCTGTGACTCCCTCTCTCTCTGACCCTCCCCTGCTCACGCTGTCTCTCTCTCTCTCTCTCTCTCCTAGAAATAAATAAAACATTAAAAAAAAAAAAAAGAAGATTCCAGAAAAATCATGTAGGTATTTGTTACCTGCAGAAGATGGACTTTGCTCCTCCCCTCTCCCCTCCACACTCTACTCCAACCCTGTGGAGGGTGAGCCACACTTGGGGACTTGCTTCCAAAAACAAGTATGGAAAATATGGGGCAGTAGTATAGCCTCATAGTAGAGACTTAGAAGACATTGCCTCATCCAGGCGATGGATGTTCATATCAGGAGGAAGTCACGGTGATCTCATGTCCCTTAGACATATGACAAGAATGACATTTTAGTTCTACAGTCTTCCTACTCAAAATGCATAATCGCTATATAAACGTGACAAAGACATTACATAAACCCAAATTCAAGGACATTCTAGAACAACTTACATCAGCACTCCTAAAAATCACCAGGTCATCGATGACCAGGACATTTGACAAAGAGAGAGTACTTTGTAGACTTGATGACTCAAGGTAGTAGGGCACCCTGGATAAGATCCTGGAGCAGAACAAGGGTATGGAAGAAAAACTGTGAGATCTGCATGCGCTGTCAAGAGTAATGAGCCAATGTTCATTTCTTGGTTGTAACAAACGGACCAACAGGATACAGGATAACAAGAGGGGAAACGGAGCAAAGTTTACATGAAATCTTTGTGCTCAATTTCTAAGTTTTTGATAAATGTCCAACGATTCTAATATAAAAAATTAAAATAAAAAAATACAGCTGTATGAACCATAGAGAAATATACCAAATACCAATTTGGAATGCAATTTGCAAGTATCAGAAAGTTACCAGTCGAGCACACGTAACGTGCTCTTCGCCTTATGCTTTCAGGCCTGGGGAGCCATCCCTTGAGGCACAGCTGCTCTTAAACACCAGATTTTAAAGACTATTGCATATTCGATTTTACCCAAAACATTTTATTGAGTTGCTTATTACATTAATGATGTTAGTTTCTTAACAAAATGGATCAAATCATTTACTGATTTTTTTTCAAAGTCAAGAGAAAAGGAACATTCAACAGCAGTGACGACAGGTTATCCCAAATAAACACCTTTGAGTTTTAACTTAAAGAACTGGTGTTCATTTTCACCTACTTTCATGTAGGGCTGGTATATGACTTTTTAAATTCTTCTGTTTAAATATTTTTTTTTAGAATATTTATTTTTGAGAGAGGGGGCAAGAACTGGTTAGAGGCAGAGAGAGAGAGAGAGAAGGAGAGAGAATCTAAGCAGGCACCGCACCGTCAGCACAGAGCCTCATATGGGGCTTGAACTCACAAACCTGAGCCAAGATCAAGAGCTGGACACTCAACCAAACGAGCCACCCAGGAACTGAAGTCTTTCTTCTGTTAAATTAATTTGTCTCTTAAATAGACAGCTAAGAACAGTATTAAACCCTACCTTTCCAGGCAAAGGGTAGGAGTCTAGATTGTTAGCTTTCATTTCCCAGTAGTCCATCGAGTGTCCCTAGGCCTTTCCTACACAGAGTCCAGTGTGATTGGCTTGTTTGTCTTTCACAAGCATCTCCCTTGATCTAACTTCCATGGCCTACTTCATTCTGCCAACATCTTGTTGTAGAACATGAAAGCTGGGAAGATGTGTGCACATTTGGATCCCACATGGGAGAGCGAGGCTCCACCACCAAACAGTTCCTCCCTCTTGTAAATGGGCCCCGACAGGAGATGCAGACTGAAATGACATTTCGGATTACAGTCTACAAAGATGACTGCCACGATCTGTTACAAAGGTAGAGATCTAGGCTAACGTACCATTCAGGTCACACCAAAGGGACTCATGCCCCAGCCCATATACCTGTCTCATGTGCAACAGTGATATATGATCAAGTACCAGAAGGACAGAGAGATATTGTTTTCTTTATTCATAAGGCAGTAGCATCTAAAATGAAGAGAAAGGTCATTCGAGTTTGGGTTCCATTGCTGCAAACGTTGATGGCTGTCTAATTTATATGGTTACTAAAATAACTATCAAAGTACATTGCACAGTTTATCACTGGATGTAAATGCTCAATAAAAATGTATTTCTATGGATCGGGTCCAAGATTCCCATCATTTGCTGGTAGAAATGGTTCCCTGCCTTGAGAATACGAGTATATTAAATACAAGGTATTTAAGCCTGAACTGTTCACGGTTTTAGGAATCCATTCACATGCCAGATGACACCTTGTTTCTAGATTAAGGTTTCTAAATTCATGTAAAGAATTTGTAGACTTCAGGGTAACCTTATAATTTACATGCTAAATAGGAAGCAATTACATACCATATGTTACAGTGGGTAATAAAAAGGAAAGAAAAATCCAAATACACTTAGGTTAGGGCAAGTTCTAGAAAACTTAGTATTGTTCTTCTGTGTTCACATGCTAAGGAGTTGATTATTTTCGGCAACAGCAGGCAGAATTCATTTGACACCCTTGGTATGTTCTTCCCCATCCAATCTTTTCAGAACAGAAAAAGGGATTGGAATTTGTTGACTCATGCTGGACACAAAGTTGAGGAAATAATTACTGGAAACTAAATGTAATTTCTTTTCTCCAGGATTCCTTGGCTTAAAAAAATCTGAAGGGCCCCTGGGTGGCTCAGTCATTTGAGCATCCGGCTCTTGATATTGGCTCAGGTCATGATCTATTTGTGGTAATCAAGCGTCATGTTGGGTTGGGTGCTGGAAGTGCAGAGCCTGTCTGGGATTCTCCCCCTTCCTCCTCCTCTGCTCCTCCACTTGCATTCTCTCAAAATTAATGTTTAAAAAATAAAAATGTTTGAATATCAATAAAGCAAATTAAACACTTCACATTAATGTTATAACATTTATATAACTAAATTTTATGGGAATTGGTATTTATCTATAAACTCAAAGGCCTTTCTTGTACCAAGAAAGAGAAATATTCATTTTTTTTAAATCTTTAATTAGCTTGGAATCAGTTGTGACAATTGTGATGGTTAATTTTATGGGTCAGCTAGGCCACAGAGTATCCAGGTTGGTCATCCAACGTTAATGTGTGTGTTTCTGTGAAGGTGTTCTGGGAGGAGTTTAACATTTCCATCTGTAGATGGAATAAAGCCGATGGTCCTCCCCAATATGGGTGGGCCTCACCCAGTCAGTGGAAAGCCTGCAATGAACAGGAATGTGGACTCTCCCCTCCCGTAACAGGGACTATCTTCTGCCTGACTGCAGGGAGTTCCAACACCCATTTTCTTCGGCCTCCAGACTCCAACTAAAACATTGCCTTTTTTGGACCTTGGGCTTCTGGCCTTCAAACTAGAAGGACACCACTGGTTACATGGACACTCCAGCTTGCCAACCGCACCTCGAGATCTGGCAGCTTCCAGGATGCGGTTCTTTCATTATAGCGCACCCCTCCTCTCAAAGAGACCTGTAAACATACGTATCTCCTCTGCAGAACCTGACCAATCCAACCACTCATACAGATCTAACCCGCAATCCCCATGCCACCATTTAGTCCATGGTCCCAACATCATGGAAATCCTCTTTTGGTTTGATTTACAGATTTATACTCTGTCACTAATTTTATGTCCAATCATACCTTCATCAGTAACATGCTTATCATGGTCACTCGATAGATGTTTAACAGTTAGATGTTCTTCTCCCCATCAGTTCAAAACACGTTATGCCACTCCAAGGAAATAAAGGTGGCGGCTGGGCAGGGACTTGACAGAGTAATTTTTCTACCTGAAATAGGCAAACACATGGCTGTTCAGGCTTTCCCTCCCTTTCCTCCCTGCCTTGGAATTCTTTCTACAAAGTAAGTTTTCAACAACATTCCCGCACAGGCAGGCAATACAAATGGATCTGGATCGTCTGGGCAGGGGGCTGGCCGAGGCGCCCCGACTTACCCCGGGGACCGGTCTTCATGCCCCAGGGGGCCCTGTGAGACAGCCACCTTCATACCTTCATTTGCAGTCCCAAGGTAGGTGTTTATTTCCCCGTTTTCACAAATCCCGGCAACCATTTAAATGGAACTGTTAATATCACCATTTACCTAATGCATTTTCAATGTCCTCCTAATTCTTCCAAACCAGTGAAAAGGCAAGATGAAAAGAGATTTATAAAAATTGCTGTGTATTATGTTACCTCCTGAGTGGTTTATTTGCTTACTAAATGGTCCTACATTTATAGTCAATCGTCACCAACAGATAACACATCAAAAGTAAACTTCAATTTCACATTGCAGAGAAGAGGTGATTCCAATGGAATGTTGTTTATCATACAGAATATGTTCCTAAATCCAGTTTATGGCAAGATTATGGCATTTAATTTACTTTTAGAGAGAGGAGTCTGCTGTCACGAGAAACGGCATTAGCTATTAGAAGAGTAATGGAGCTGTCGGTCTGTGCCGCTTGCAGGCAGCACGGCCACGCCACACTCGCAGCAGCAAGGCGGCCTCCTCGCCAGCGTGATCGGAGACGAAGAGGCCTGGGCCCGTCATCGGGGGCGGATCAAGACCAGAAGTGGACAGTAACCAGCTGTGTGGCTCTAAGGAGACAGTCAGGCAACCTCCCAGGGCCTCAGGTGTCTCGGCCGGGGGGGAGGGGGGGTCAGGAAAAATCTGGCAGTCACAGCCTTGTTAGATCTGAGGATCAAGAGGAAGGAGTTTCATGGTCACAGCTACCCTGAGGTCAGCAGGGAAAGGAGAAACGGCTGCAGGAAAGTAGTTGTAGAGCAGGGAGCAGAGATTCCCTTGGGGCCAATATCATAGGGTGTGTGTGTGGGGGTGGGTGGGGGTGTGTTCACACACAGAGGTGTGCTGTGGGAGGGGCCCTGGGGCCAGAAACCAGGTTTACATCAGGCCGTTTGTTATGTGCATTATTTCTGTAAGCATTTTGAAAAGGGGCTTCTGGCTCATTTCCAAGCCCGTGGAGAGAATGTAAGCTTGGACTTGAATAAAATGCCACAGTAGGCTCACCACATGCAGGCTCTGCTTTCCTGGGACCGGGTCATGCCACCCCGAAGCTCGGCCGTTTGCTCCCCACGTGGAGCCTCACGGTTAAGGGGAAACAGGAGGGGAGGCAGGTACGGACAGTCTCTCTTCTGCCTCCCACGGCTGATCGCACTATGTAACTCTGCCCCGTGCACCCTGCACGGGAAGAAAACCCGGCCGCCGAGGGGCTGCCCGCTCTCCGCAGCTGCTGCGAAGCACGAGCCAGCAGAGCAGCCACCGTGTTAACATGGTTTTGCTTCACATCCTGCCTTCCCTGGCACTGCCTGGGCTTGGAGACCCCCCAGGCCAGTGCTGGGGCCTTAACCCTCCGTCTTCCAGAGGACGATCTCAGACCTATGGAGACGCTCTGCTCCTTGGCCTCTACCGAATACGGAGTGAACGTGGAGTCCCCGCCTTTGTCCTCTGCCAGCCCTGGGTCGGAAATCACGGGAAAGGGTGGGGATGGGTCGGTCCCCGGCCATTTTCTGGAGCCCCGCAGGGGTAGAAGGAGGAGAGGGTGGACATGCGGACTTTTCTAAGGCGTCGTCGCATTAAGCACCGGTGCAGTCTGGCTGCAGTGATCTCAGGGAAAGGACACGTCCATGTCCAAGGACTGAGACTACAGGGATCCAGCGTCCCTGAGTAACGTCACGTCGCACACCTCAGAGCAGTTAGGCCCAGCTCCTTCTGCAGGAGAGGAGAGCATTCCCTTCCTCTCCAAAGCCCTATTTATATCCTCGGCTGTGGAAGCTTCCTGTGGGGTGTCCAGGTCAGCCTGCAACCCCATCCCCACTCAGTAACCCTCTGTAAACACAGGGAACGACTGGAAGTCATCCTGGCCAGGTAACTGGTGTCGGTAGAATCAGCAGTGACCCACGTAGGGTGACAGGCAAGGCCTCACAAGGAAGCGCCTCGAGAATATTCTCCTCGTGAATCTGTTTCAAGTGACAGGAGCTGGCGTTTATTGAGCGCCTACCCTGGGCCGGGTCCAGTGCTAACCACCTTTCACGATCAGCTCATTTGTCCCTCCAGCACTGCGTGTGGTCTGTTGTCCTGTTTTACCACCGAGGGAACTAGGGGAGTGTGTGGAGGCCACGCTTCTAAGGTTCCTCACCTGGCACAAGTGAAGGAAGCCAGTATGGACACCCCGGTCTTCGGAGGAGCGTGTGAGAGGGAACCACGAGGGGGGAGGTGGCCTCGCTAGGGCCGTGCCGTCCGAGTCCTGGTCACAGACCAGTGCGGCTGCTTCGCGTTGCTTTGGCTTTGAACTGGTTCTCTCCCTCCTGAGGCACTTCGTATCTTTGAAGAACCAGCGCAAGTGCGGAGATTCTCGTTGGTCAGAAATTCTCCACAGGATTTTCTTCTGGAAGATCACCCAGAGCGTGAACACTGGGCTGTCGCCGCTGCTCAGAGCCCTGTGGTTTGTAGGGAAAGAGCGGGCACCAGGGTCTGGAGGGTCAGAAAGACCCCCATGTGGCCGGTGGGTGAGGCCAGGTCCCGAGAGGCCACTTTCACTGGGGAGTGTGGAGAAGCAAAGCCTGGGAGCACTGAGTTTCTGGACAAGCGAAAAGTAGGGGGGAAACCTGCACGAATAGGAGACACTTTAATTTCAGTAACGTCTCCATGGGTGTACATCAGGTTCCCTGCGATATTCAAGTGAATAGAGACGGAGACTGTATTAGTTTTGTGTGTCTGTGTGTGTGTGGTTCAATGCAGCACACTTCTGAACATCAATCCCCTGTGGGCTAAATGATTTACTTAGTCTACAAATCAAGGATACGGCAGTCCAAGAATGTGGGTAGAAATCCAACATACAGCATTTACGAGCCTTATTTTATGCAAATTGTTTAATCATGGTCATATCTGCACAGTGTGCCTGGTGGTAACATGCGCTTTCGAGAAGCATGTGAGAATTAAATAGGCTGCTCTGCGAGGTATAGGTGGTCAAGAAAGGCACGGAGACCGATCCGCTAGGGCTAAGACGATCCCACACTGCCTGGTGGTATCAGGCAATTGCATCCATATACTTGTGTGTGTGTACACTTACGTATGTATGTATGTATGGCAAATAGTACTCCACCAGGTGCTAGTATCTGCCTTTGACCTGGAAGGTATATTGACGATTGATTATTCCACTGCTCCTGGGAGAGTCCATCCGTCGGTACAGGTATCACAGTAATCTAGCTCACTGGGAGTGAGCATGTAAATAAAGACATGTTCATGCCCAGCACCAATGGTAGAGCATTCTAGCTCACTCGGATCACAGGATCATCTTCTGCAGAGAAGTTAGCATGAGAGGGGGACTTATGATGGGCAAGTTACGTATTGGGGACAGAGTGAGAGTCACATGTCTAATCATGCCAGTCTAAGATGGCAGGTGCTCAGCTCTCCCTTGGGACGTAGCACCCGTCAGGATGGAGTGGGTAGGTTGCTTGGTAGATCAGTAGAGCAAGGTCTAGGACTTGTTAAAAAAAAAAAAAAATCTGGTCGAGCTTTAAAGGCGAAGAGAGTAATCTCTGGGTTTCATTCACCCTTTTCCATCAAAAGTTGGAGAGCTCCCCATATAGAAGTGCTTCCGTTTACCCACCGTCCTTTGCCTGTTTCCCTCCGTTGGATCGTGCCCAAGGGCACGCAGACGTACAGCGTTTCTCGTCGTAACCCCCAGTTTTCAAAGATGTTGTCTTCACTTTTCCCTAAAAGCCCCCACGAGCTGATCCAACACGAATCAGGTCTGGTCCTCACGCCTCTGCCGTCTTCGGCCCCGGGGCTCACTCTCCCCCTGGCTGACGTCTTTCATGGATTCCAGGTGGTCGTCATCTCCTGGTCCAGCTGCCATGTCAACAGCCGCTTCCTGCTGGATCCAGACTCACGGCGCCTGCTTCTGTGGGGTCTCCCGGTAGGACTGGGTCAGTACAGCCTCCCAAAGACCACGTGCTTTTGTGCTTTGTTTGCTCGTTTCCAACAGTTAAGTGGAACTTCTGGGCAGGAGGGGAACTTCCTTTTTCCTCTCTGCGCCCTCGTCCCTGCCCGTGATCAGAACACACACTGTGGGTACTTAAGTATGGAGTAGATGAATGTGTAGACCTCTCAGGTGACTTCTTCCATCCTTGAATCAAAAGACCTGAAGTCCCTTGCAATCTTTTACTACTGTCTTCCCCTCATTTATTCATTTGCTCGTCTGGGGATGATCATCTTAAATCCCTTTTCCTTTTTCTAGGTCTGCTACTGGATTACAATTTAAGATTTGGGGCCAGACGTTCATTTTAAGCAACCCCAGTGATACATATTTGATGTTAGATTAACCTATTATGATTTGTGGTTGTAGTGGCAGAGGCCTGACTTTTGAATATGAATAAGGTATCTGCACTTTTGTTAACTTATAGCAGGGTTATGTTTAACCACAAGAGAAAAGAAAAGCACCAATTATTCTCTTGGGTAATTTTAAGCGAATATGAATAGAAAACAGCTTTGTGGCATGAGTGACTTGAATCCCTGAATTGGTCTCTGCACAAACATTTGAAACAAAGTCATAACTATGTATTCATTAGAGAGACTATAAAATAGCAGGGTGTTAAATTTGCAGCCACCAGGCTTTGTCATCCAGGCTGCAGATTTTATTATCTGCTAGTTCATAGCTCGTCTTATTAATTTGGAAGCTTTTTGCAGAAAGAGAAATGGATTCCATTTCTAGAACTTGCAATTACGAATTCTGTCAATGCTTTTAGCTATTGGGTATTTATACATGTCACTCAATGGGGCAATTTGCCATTCTGGATAGACTGGCTTAAAGCAGCACTTTTCTCAACCCTGTTTTCCTTCTCCTCTGCAAACAGAGCAGCCATAGGCTTATCTATCTGCTCTATGTGAAATGAATCCCACATCGGGATACAAGAGATCTGTGTTTTCCTCAGACATAATTCTATTAGATAATTTTATGAACCCTCGTTGGGTTGAAATCACTTGGAATAAAGCTTTTGGGGACAGGAGTGAGGAAGATACCTCCTGCCATTAGTACGTTTGAGGGAGTATCACGGACAGCAGGCTTCCCGAGGCATTGTGGCCCAGCTTTCCAGGAGTCGTGAGCTCATGGGAAGGCTCTGGAGCAGGATCAGAGCCTCCGCCTCCCTACCAGTCTCTCTGGGTCTGTTTTTCCATGGCCTCCTCACTGTGCAAACCTAGGGACCGTCTAAAATATCGAGGACAATGGGGGTGGGGGGGACAGGAGGGGGGATGATGAGCACTGGGTGTTGTATGGACACCAACTTGACGATAAATTATTAAAAAATAATAAATATCAAAGACAAGGATAGAAAGGGTCTTTATCCCTGTGTGTTCTACTGACCAACCTTAATCCTAACTGTAGACATTCAAGAAAAACTACTATTGATGGGGTGTATTTATGTTTTCTGTTTGAGACCGTTTTACCATTGTGTGAGCAGCCACAGGCAGAATCCCACTTTCCACGCTTTTGTGTACTTTCATGGTCCCTTTACTTTCCTAAAAAGACAGACTACGGGCACGCACTCGGGTCTGCGCCCTGTGGCTGCAGAGCTCGGCCCCCTGCTTTCCAGCAGCTTCTTACTTCTAGCCTCGTCCGAATCAACTCTACAAATTTGAAAATAGCCAGTTTCTTACAGACGTTTGTCGGCAATTGTGTCCTTTCTACAAAAAGTATCAAGACATGAACTTCGATGCTTGGTTTTATGGTTTACCTCGAGATAAATGATTCTATCTGCAAATCCTAACGGTACAAATATAGTGTAGTCAGACCATGAGCCTCACCCTGAGCAGGTTAACATAAAAAAGAAACTGTTTTTAAACACATTATTGGAAAAATGCAGTAGTATGGAAAGTTTTTGTTTTGTTTTCAATGACGTCGAGAACACTGGGTTTGGAGTCACACGACCTGGGATCTTGCTTTGGGACTTTGAGTAACTTACTCGGTTTAGACGTCAGTTTCCAGCCTGCAGGGCTGGTGTGCAGTTTACGTAGATGCACGTGCTACCGACTGGTGAATCCTGTGCCAGTGCGGTCACTACAGGTCACCTTCATTAAACGCAGGCCTTTGCCTCACGTCCCCCCAGCTTCAGCCAGGTGAGCGGACTCCAGGCGTTTTTGTAAAGGACGTTTTTATGGGAGGTGTAACCGACACACGGGAAGCCACACAGACTTCCGGCATAGGATTTGCTAACGTCGGACAGGTACGCACACTAGCGCTTCATTCCCTGTTACCCCAGAAAGGTCCCGGGGCCCCGTTGCCATTCACGGTGTTGGCTTCCAAGGACCTCTTACGGTGCTCGTCCTTCTGTCTTGATTTTCTAAAGTGTGTTACTTTAGCACGTCTTTAACTTGCCACAAACCAAAGGACGACACCTTTATTCACAATGTTGCAGTGACCCTGCCACAGAAGTTCCAGACGGTGACGTTTACCCTCCTTTTCGGGACTGAGCCGGATTCTGACGGTGGTTATGCAGGTGTCTGCTCCCAGAGGACACTTAACGGATGGTGAGGGGAGGCCGAGTGAGAAGGACTCGCCGACGGCGTCCGTAGCTTGGGACCACGCGCTCTGCTATCCGCAGAGAGGTGCGCAGCGGCACCCGAGGGTAGGCGGACGGAGTTCCTGACAGCTCCCTGCTGGCCGTGAAAGGAAATCTTAACTATGTGTCTGAAGCTTGTATCACGTAGACAATCTCACGACGCCCCGCCCCCCCGCCATCTTTGGGGAGCACAGAATGGAGGAAGCTAACCTCCATCAGGATCTGAGGGGCCTTCCCGGAGAAGTGACAGGTGAGCGGATAAAGGCTGGACCATAGTGACACAGAGTGACGTCCTGCACAGGGAGGCATGAAACCCTCACAATAAGCCCTTAAGGTGGTAGTGGGAGCCGACACGTAGGTAAGGAAACAGGCCCAGGAGCGGCTGTGTACCTCATGCAGCTTAACAGACCAGGAGCGAAGCAGGTCGTCTGACTTCAGGATTTTTAAACCAATATCGGGTTATATGAAAGCTATGGGGGGAGGGGTCAAATTAAAACGTTATGTCAGCCTTAACTGCATGTGCAAAGGCCCTGCGGTAGGAGGCAGTCTGGTGCATTAAGGGACAGAACGTGGCCATGGTGGCTGGTGTGGCGGTGAAGTGGAGGAAGGTGAACCAGGGATGCCCAGTGGGCCTGTGAGCCCCAGTTGGAGAGGCCAGCGCTTTGCACCTCGTGAGCTCTGGGTCTTGGTGCAAGTGGAATTGGAAACAGCAACAGAAAAGGCAGTTATCTTTTTAGCTTAATCTAGATAAGGCTGGAAGCATATGGAGACTCCTTTATGTGTGACAGACGAGGCCAGACAGAAATAGACAATAATGCAAGAGACAGACAAAACTGAAGTCAAAATAAACCCTGATGAAGACCTTCTGGAACAATCCTAGGCTGGTAACATCACCCAGACGTGCCTGGGTACAGCTACCCTCAGGGGTCCATGGCCAAAGTCCGACCTACACCTGGGTGGGGATTATCCGCCTCAACCTGTACTTTGACTCACAGGTAGAGAGAGACACGACCTAGTACTGTGCACACGGCCTGTGGTTTATTTTCCACCGGGGGCTCAGCCCGACACCAGATCCCGCCGCCCCCGGTGGAGGGCGCCCCCGCCGCTGGGGTCCCGGGGGCGCCGCGCGGCCGAGCAGGGGCACTTGGGCCAGCGTCGCCCTTCGGGTCACAGGACAGAGGGCGGGCTCTGGGGTCCCTCCGCCCGGAAGCTTTCCCAGGTTTGCTTTCAAGGGGCAGCGAGGTCGGAGGGTGCTGCGATTGCACAGAGCCGACGCCAGGGGGTGCTCAGAGCCCAGCACAGCGCTGCGCCCGCCGCGGCCAGACCCGCACGGATCCGCAGCGGGAAGGGGCTGCCTCGCCTGCTGGGGGCGGGGCGGGGCGGGGCGGGGCGGGGCGGGGCCTGGGCCTGGGGGGCGGGGCGGGGGCGGGGCGGGGCGGGGCCTGGGGGGCGGGGCGGGGCCTGGGGGGCCGGCGCGGTGGTACCCTCCTGACTGCTGGCCTGCAGGGCCCCCTCAGGCAGCTCCTCCGGGAAGAAGCTGGGACAGAACCACCCTTGCGCCGCCCCCGGCTGTGCCCCGGGCGCCCCTGTCCCGGCAGCACCCGCCCTCGAGCTCGGACTCCTGTGTCCTGAGACCCCCACCCCCACACCGTTCAAGGCCCAGGACTCGAGGGCAGCGTATCCGCGGGGTCGGGGCGTCGCGGGGTCGGGCGTCGCGGGGTCGGGGGCGTCGCGGGGTCGGGGGCGTCGCGGGGTCGGGGGCGTCGCGGGGTCGGGGGCGCCCTGTGGCGAAGCCCCGCTGCTCGAGCGGAGGGGTGAAGACGACGCTGAGGAAAACACGCAGAACTTGCTCGCTGGCCCTGCCTGGGGGCTGCGGGTCCCCCAACACCCACCTCCCACAGCTCGACCATCTGGAACAGACGCTTTCAGCCCGTTTCCGGGTTTTCCTTGGTCCGCAACGAATGGAGAACAGCACATCTTCTCGGATCAGTTAGTGGTTCAGTCAAAGGTATGGAGTTGAACATCTTAATTTTTTTTTAGTGTTTTTTTTTTTTTAAGAGGGAGCGTGTGAACAAGCGCCCACCCGCTGGGTAGAACAGAGGGAGACACAACCCGAAGCAGGCTTCGTGCTCCCCGCCATCAGCACAGAGCCTGGTGCGGGGCTTGAACCCTGAGCTCACGAGCTGGGCGATCGGGACCCGAGGCGACGTCGGACGCTTCACCAAGCGAGCCCCCCAGGTGCCCTGAGTTGGACATCTTTCGTCAAAGTTCACCGAAGCGGATTTATTCTCGCTCTAGGTTAGCGGAGCCCCCACGCCAAGCGGACAGACATCTGTACCCAGAAACCCTTGAGCAAGAGAGCTGTTTGGAGGGCAACGAACCACACCTTGTTTTCGCCTCGTATGTACTTCCTTGTATTCAGCCGTGACACATACTGAAACGGGCCCAAATCCTTTCTGTGCCATCAACATGCCCACAGAGCCGCCACCTCCAGAAGCAACAGACCAGCACCCCGGGAGCCCTACACTGCAGGCGATTTTCCAAAATAAAAAGGAGCCTTTACTTTTTAAGCTTGTGCAAATATGGCATCTTGCAGTCTCTGACTAGAAAGTTTCCTTAACAGCATGCTCTTCCTGAGCGCGGTACTGTGAACGGTGGCACCAGCCTCAGGGAGGGTCCTTCAGCACTGTGGGGCCCACCCCGACCTAGCGAGTCAAATTCCGGGCCATCGTGGTCTTAGGAGCCGTCCGCGTGATGCAGCTGTGTCCAAAGCAGTACCCGCGTTTCCTAGAGCAGGCTCCACGTTATAGCTGGGAGACGGTTTCACGTGCAGGGGGAATAAAGTGGCACCCTGGGGTGGTGGAGACGAGCTCTAACCTGCCTCTCGTTTCTCCCTCGATGGTAACACATCTATTGTCAGCTTTAGAGAGGTAGATTTGCGTGGAGTAAACTCAGTTCTTCGTGTACAGTGGGTTTTGATCCGTATTTACACTGGTTTCCTTTCCTGCCCGTCTCTGGGGCGCAGCCTCCCCAGGTGCCTCAGCACCACTCGTCAGCTGAGGTCTTCCAGCCTGTGAGCAGAATTCTTGAGGACAGAACTGTGTCCTACTCACCACTGTCTCCCCTCTTCCTCAACCAGACAGATAAGAGGCTTCACAAATGTTTGCTCAAGTAATGAGGGAATCAAGCTGGGTAAATACACCCCTGCAGAGGCTGCCTGGGTGGATGGACAGGGGGTGTGGGTGGGGCCCGGACTTCCGCATAAAGATGAGGTCCACGGTGGATCCAACTAGACTCGCAGCAGAGCAGCTGTGGTGCTGGGCTTGTGCTCGGGTGCACGTGTGCCCCTGCCCTGGGCCCGGCCCCCCAACCCGCGAGCCTGCCCTGGGCCCGGCTCGTGTCCTGTCAGCCTCGGCCAGAAGGAACCTACCCTCAGTTCCCCGTCACAGTGAAGGCTTCCTGTGGGTCTCGGCTTCGGGGCCCCGCCTGCACGCCGGAGTGTCTCCGTCCCCACGTGGGGCAGGATGGGGGTTCGAGCAAGACGAGCCCTCGGGAATAGCCCCGGAAGCAGTGAGGGACGTTATCGGCAGACAAGCCTGCGAGGTTGTATATAACCTAGTACCTCGCGTTCAACTCGTGGGAGGAAAGCCAGAGCAAGAGGGATTGGGACAATTAATGAGAGAATACTAATTATGAACATATTGTTAGGGAGAGGAGCTGAACCTCTGATTTTAAAGCTTTAAGTTTTATGCCATTACTGGGCTCTGTCACCCTAATGACCCATACTCTTGGGCAGTAGCAACTGTTTAGATGGAGACTGTATCTTTACTTTGTGAAATATCCTTGATTTCCCTGGTCTTCTCTACTGGGAGACCTTGTGTAATCTACAGAAACCGACCTGGATCTCTCCGGTGTGAACTCGGGTCACGGATGATTTCCATTGTGGAAACCAAGGAACCTTTGATAGCCGCTGCAGCATCAGGACGTCCTGATCCAACATCAAGGTCGTGACCCCTACTGTCGATCCTACCCTAAGATGGGATTGCGCGGTTATCCCCAGAGTAACTTACTCCGTTGATCGGGTTTTTGGATCAGTGACGTACTGTTGACTCATACGTCCAAATCTAAGCTGCTCGGAGAGTCTTTTCTTCTGCAAGGTCACCCCATCCCAAGTCGTCGGCCCCTGTGCAGATGCGTCGTCCCTGATGCTGTACTGGCGGGGCCTCTTTGGGCCGGGTGCTTACGGCTCCCTAGGGTCTTCCTGACTTGTCATAGTCCCGCCCCTTCCTGGGAAGGTGTCTCTCAACGATCGGAAATAAGAGGCAGAGGCAGGAAAACCCTCGCGTGGCCTTTCCCGCGAGTCCCTAATTCAGAGAACGAGTGTCCGCCTGGGCCAGAGTTCCCAGCCGAGCTCCACACAGTCTCTACCACTCTCCGTGGCTGGAGCTGCGCTCGCCCAGAGAGGGACCCATTCTCCCACGTAGCCTTTCCTTCAGGGATTTTCTGCCCTCCCCCCACCCCCACCTCTGAAGAGACTATTTGCACCCAAATGTCTGACTCTGCTTCTGCCTTTGAAGAAATCGATTCCTAAATTTACCTAACCTCAATTCATAAATCTGCACGTTTCTTACTCTGTGAGCTCAAGTAATTTATTTTCCTCTCTAGCAGGGTCTATTTGCTCATTGATGAAATATGGGTAACACTACTTCAGATTACTGTAGGCAAACCGTGAGGGCTTCTCCTCTGCAGGAGCTTGGTAAATAGCTATTTCTAGGTATTATGTTTATTTGGGATATGGCTTTCCTAGTGCGATCTCCAAGAAGAAATCCTCTTCCCCGAGATGATCATATGCAGGGTGATCTGTGAAACATCGGTGGCCCACAAGCTTGGTCAGAAAGTGTACAATCCCCCCAAGGACAGAGGGGGCTTTGCACCCCACTCCCAGATCTGCTCTCCAGGAATTCATTAACTCAAGTCTCCCATCCCAGTACTAGCCAGGCCCGACCCTGCTTAGCTTCTGAGATCGGGCGCGTTCGGGGTGGTATGGCCGTAGACTCATTAACTCAAGTTCTGAGTGACCAGTATGGGGACCACTCTCATAGGCACTAGAGAAACAACAGCAAATAAGTCCCAGTCCCTGCTTTTAAGGAGCTTAAATTTCCAGGGAAGGATTTGGATCATTAACAAAACAATGAAATCAATACATAAGGGGAAGACATTTTCAACACAATAAGAAAATGCAGGATAATGAGGATCAAGGGGAACAGGGAAGAGGCATGTTGGTAATAAACTATGTAAGAGATGAGGAAGTCCTCCCGGGTACGAGTTTTCCCTAGCTTTGAGATATAATCGACGCGTCACATAGGTAACCTGATGGTGCCCCACATGATCCGATAGACACATACTGCAAAGTCATTACTGCCGTGAGGTTACTAGCATACCTACCATCTCGTATCATGACTTTTGTGGAGAGAATTTTAAGATTTGCTCTTAGCCATTTTCAAATATGTAACATAGTACTGTTAACCACAGTCAGCACACTACTGGATTCTAGAATTTCTTTGCCTTCTAAATAGGTGTCTTTTGAGCAACATCTCCTTGCCCCCCACTCCCCCCACCAGCTACCCTGTTTCTGTGAGTTTGAAGATTCTGGATGCCACACGCGATCTCCTATGTTAGGTGTCTGTCTGGCTTATGTCACTTGACAGAATGCCTTCAAGCTCCATCTGTGTTGCAGATGGTGAGGGCTCCCTCCTCTTTGTATCTGAATAAATAACGTATGCATGTGTGTGCGAGTACACACACACACACACACACATTCTGTATCTGTTCCATCCACCACTGGACACTTGGGTCGTGTCCAGATCTTGGCTCTTGCGAATGATGTTGCTATGAACACAGGGGTGGGGTGTGGCTGAGTGTCCAAGACCGTGATTTTCATCTCCCTCGCATACATGTACTGGTACGGAATCGCTGGGGAATAGAATCGGCTTGTTCTTCATTTGAGGAACCTCCGTTCGGTTTCTCACAGCAGTTGTACCAGTAGTTATTCCCACCCGGAGTGCACAGGGCCCTCTTCCGGACACCCTCCCGGAACTTGTGATCTTGATCAGAGCATTTTGGGCCAAGACAAAGGGAGTAAGGGTTTCCCCAGGAAGGGCCGAACAGACCAGAGGAAACAGGGCAGAAACACACTATGCGACCCTGGATGAGCTGGAGGTCGGGGAGGCAAGAACAGACAAACGACAAGGACCCGGAGACTAGATGGCGCGTCCCGTCACCGAAGGGCAGGCTCAGGGCTGCGGTGCGTCTGCAGCTCTTACTCCGTGGGCTGCAGCTGGTCCTTGGGCAGCCAGCAGGGCGGTACAACCCAGTTCTGTGTTCAAAGGGCCGTTCCAGGGGCGCCTCGGGGGCTCAGTCAGCTCAGCATCAGACTTCGGGTCACGATCGCACAGTTCGTGGTTCTGGAGTTCGGGCCCCCCGGTGAGCTCGCTGCCGTCAGCGCAGAGCCGGTCTCAGATCCGCCCCACCCCCCGACACCCTCTGTCCCTCCCCCATCTCTGCTCCTTCTAGGCTCTTGTGCTCTTGCTCTCAAACATGAACTTTGTTTTCATGTTTGAAAAGGTCGTGCTGGCTGCTCTGTGGGGACAAGGGGAGAATGAAAGCTGAGAGCTGGACAGGAACATAGGGAGAGGTGACTGGTGTGGCCCACGTACCAGTGGGTGTGGGGACAGGTGCTGGGCTCTTCCACAAGGATTTGCCCGTGGACTGGAGGTGGGCTGCTCAACACAAGACTCCAGGATCATCCACTGTTTTTTGGACGAGGCAACTACAGGACTGACGAGACCATTTACTGATTTGGGGACGATTGGGGAGGAATAGGATTTTTGAAACAAGTAAGCACTGGTTTTTTGCATGTGTTCAGTGATGTCCATTACTCATCCCAGCAGAGAACAACAGTGTATTGGTTAAGAGGATGGATTCTCGAGCCTCACTTCCTGGTTCGGATCCCAGCTTGGGCATTTACTTGCTGTGTGACCTCAGGACACTTACTTTGCCTGTCTTCAGTTTCCTCATCTGTAAAATGGGTTTAGTAGTATACTGGAGAGCATTTGAAGGATATATGTGAAGTGCTTAGGATGGTGCCTGACACAAGGTAAACGGTAGGTAGTAACAGGTCTCCACTTACGGAGCCTGTTCAGGAGGCTGGAGTTCAGAACGGGGTTCTGGGCTGCCGTCATTCGAGCACAGATGTGATTTCAGGCCGTACGATGAAGGAGATCTAGGGTTTGGCAGCATCACTGGGGACCATCCTGGGGCACTCGACGTTTCAAGTGAAGAACACGTAAAGGAATCCAAACTTACGAGTTGTGAAGTTCTTAAGAAGGAACCAACATTTCATGTGCGTTCATGTTGCTGCTTGAAAGCTCAGCCAGGTGGCTCGCTCAGCACTCCGGACAACGGTCGGGGCAGGCAGCAGATCCGGAAGGGACACTGGTCATTCCAGAGGGCGGCTGGCATGTCAGCATCTGCCCGCCTGCACTTCACCTTGGATTCCCATGGACAGGCAGGGGGGAGACTGGATTATTTTTTCCTGACGACCAGGGTAGCTTTCAAAACCTTTCCCTCCAGACCCAATGTCTGCACTTAAATACCCCTTGTTTCAGTGTGTTCCCTTTTCTATTTTAGGAATGGCTCTCGAATAACTAAGAATTACAAAAGAAGTCAGTTTCTATCTTTATGGGAGACCTCGGGTTTTTGTGGTCAAACAGATAACCTATCATTTGCCATTCTAACCCTTTTTAGAAGCGCGGTCCAGGGCTGTGGTGCTATTCTCCAAGTTAGGCAACCACCACCCACCCTCCACCTCCAAACCGTGTCCCTCACCGCAAAGACGATCTCCGTACCGACAGGCAGCATCTGACTCCTGCCTCACTCAGGTCCCTGTTACCCGCTCATAGACCTCCTCTCGGCAGTCACGTATTCTAGGTCTTTTCCCTAAATGGAGCACGTGCTCTTTGTCCTTCTTGATTCAGACATCTTTCACTTGGCACATTTTTCAAGATTCAGCCATGTTGTAGCGTGTATCAGAACTCACTCGTGTTTGTAGCTCAGTAGGAGCCCCCAGAATGTATACGTCACCCTGTGTTTATCCATTCACCTGCTTCCATCATTCAGAGGCTCTGAGTGATGCTGCAGTGAATACCAGCACACAAGTCACACTTCGCGTTCCCGTCTTAACTCCTCTGGGCATATACCCACGAGTGCTAGGTCACAGGGTCCTTGGGATTCAGGTTTTTGAGCTATAGCCCGACTGCTTCCATAGGAACTGCACCGCTCTGCATTCCCACCAGCAATATGCAGGTTCCAGGCGCTGTGAATCATCCCCGACACTTGTCCCTTCCCTTCCCTTCCCCTCATCACAGCCATCTCAGTGAGTACTTGCCACCCGTCACCGTGGTTCTGATGTCCATTTCCTTCATGACCGTAAGACTGGGGATATTTTCATCTGCTTATGGACTGTGTTAAGTTCTTTGGAGAAAGGTCTATTCAAGTCTTTTGCCTGTTTTTAAATTTGGGTTCATCTTTTTGTTACATTTTAGTTCTATGTTTTAAAAATTTTCATAATATGGACTCCAGAAAGTTTTCTCCTGCTCTATAGGTTATGTTTTTACCTTGTTCATGTGCAAAAGTTGGTTTTTATGAAAACCGTTCTCTTTTGATGTTACAGTTAAGAATTTGTTGGCCAATCCAAGGTTATGAAGATTTACTCCTATGTTTTCTTCTAAGATTTTTATGGTTTTACTTCTTGTATTTAGGTCATCCATTGAGATAATTCTTCTGGGGGCGCCTGGGTGGCTTAGTCGGTTAAGCGTCTGACTTTCGCTTAGGTCATGATCTCGCGGTTCGTGGGTTCGAGCCCCGCGTCGGGCTCTGTGCTGACTGCCAGCTCGGAGCCTGGAGCCTGTTTCAGTCTGTGACTCCCTCTCTGACCCTCCCCTGCTCACACACTCTCTCTCCTAGAAATAAATAAGACATTAAAAAAAGTTAAAAAAAAAAAAAGATAATGGTTCCGTATGAGAGGGTAGGGATCAAACTGCATTCTTTTGTGCCAGAAATCCGGTTGGCCTAGAACCGTCAGTTAGACTATTCTGGTCAAGTATCAACAGGTCATTGATATAGGGCTTTATTTTTGGACTCTCAATTGCACACCATCTGTCTACACATCTATTCGTATGTAAACACCACACAATCTTGATTATAGCTTTACAGTAAGTTTTGAAATCAGAAGTTTGTCCTCCAACCTTTTCTTCTCAAGATGGTTTGGGCTTTCAGAGCCTTTTTAACTTCTCTTGAATGTGAAGACTAGCCTTTCCATTTGTACAAAAAAAAGGCCATTAGAAATTTTGATAGAGATTACTTTCAGAGATTACTTTCAGTTCTATGATACCTTAATATTAAATCAGTGTAACCATGAACACAGGAGAGCTTTCCACTTATTTGGGTTTCCTATAACTCCTTTCAGCAACGTTTTCTAGTTTTTGGTATATTAATCTTTCACCTCCTTGGTTAAATTTACTTTTAGTGGTTTTATTCTTTTAGATATTATAAATGAAATCTTAAATTCCCTTACAAACTGCTCATTGCTAAGGTATAGAAACAAATGGATTGTGTTCATTTTAAATAACAATTCATTTATTAGCTGTAACAGCTTTCTTATACATATGTTGGAATTGTCTATGTATCAGATCAGGTCATCTATGACTAGTTTTCTGTTTATCATGTGCATGATTTTGTTTGTGTCTCCTTTCTGTGGTAAAACTTCCACTAAAATGTTGAACATTAGTAGTTAAAGTTTATGTCCTATCCTGGTCTTAAATTTTCATGTTTTTATTTCTGAGAGCAAGTAAGCAAACACTAGCAGGGGAGGGTCAGAGAGAGAGAGGGAGACACAGAATCCAAAGGCGGCTCCAGGCTCTGAGCGGTCAGTACAGAGCCCGATGCAGAATTGAACCCATGGGCCTTGAGATCATGACGTGAGCCAAAGTTGGATGCTTAACCAACTGAGCCCCCCAGGTGCCCCTGCCCATATCCTGGTCTTATTCCTGATTTTAGCAATCAAGTTTTCAGTCTTTCACCATTTAGTATCCTATAGCTGTGGGTTTTACATATACATCCTGTGTCCTGTTCCAGAAGTCACCTTCTATCCCTGAGTGTTTTTATTATGAAAAGGTGCGGAATTTTGTCAAATGCCTTTTCTGCATCAGTTGAGATGATCATGTAGGTTTATATGCCTTGTTCTATTAGTGTAGTGTATTACCATGGACTTCCTCACATTGAACCACTTTGATTCATGATAAATTCGACTTGGCCCTGGTCAGTATGGGTTTAACATGCTGATGGATTAAGTTTGTTAGAGTTTTCTGAAGAATTTTTGTATCCATGTTTACAAGTATTTGCCTATAGGTTGCCTGTATTTTCTGGCTTTGGTATCAAGGTAATGCAGGCTTTAGAGAATGAAGAAGGCAATCTTCCCTAATTTTTGGAAGAGTTTGGCAAAGATTGGAGATTAAATATTTGTTAGAATTCACCACTCTAGATTCTCTTTCTTGGAAGGTTTCTGATTACCAATTTGAAATCTTTCTTACGTTATAGGCATCCATGGCCATCAATTTATGAGTACTTTTCTTCTTGTATCCCACAAAATGTTGTCTTTTCATTTTAAAATTATTTTATAACTTCCCTGGTCATCTCTTCTTTGACCCACCTGTTGTTTAAGAGTATGGTGTTTAATGTCCACGGACTGTGTGCTTGCCAGTTTTCCTTCTGGGACTCCTTTCTAGCCCTGTTCCACTGCCTCAGAAGATACTTGGCATCACTGAAATATTCTCTAATTTATTTAAGACTTGTTTTGAGATGTAACATATGGTATATTCTGGTAACTATTCCACATGCACTTGAAAAAAGGGGAACATTATTGGTTTGCCAGGATTCTCCCATCTACTGTCTCTACATTTTAGGTCATCTCTAAGTCACATGTGGAGCTTGGACTCATGTCCCCAAGATTGAGTCTCACCTGCTCCACCAGCTGAGCCAGCCTGGTGCCCCATCACATGCCCTTCAGATTACCGTGTGTCCCTCTCTTGTTCAGGGGCATGTCCCAGATCTGGAGGATCATTACTTATAGTTGATAATATTTCCCTACTGGCCGCCTCACACTAATATTTATAACCTGAAATCCACGCTCCCGATGCCTTGGCAGTCAGATGCCGGCCTGCATGTGCTGATAGCAGTGTTCCCTCACGTGTACGTCCCGTGCTTACGAGAGCAAGAGGCTTTCCTTTTTATTCCAGCTCTCACACCGTCAACCAGTCTGCTTTGGTCATGTCGTGAGGGCAGGGGGTTCAGTTGTGTGCTTACTGGTGCATTTTGATGTTTAAAATGGCTTCCAAGCCTAGTGCAGAAATGCTGTCCAGTGTGCCTCAGAGCAAGAAGGCCGTGATGGGCCTCGGAGACAATACATGTTGGACAAGCTTTATTCAGGTAGGAGATATAGTGCTGTTGGCTGTGAATCCATTGTTAGGATTACTGCATATATTAACTACAGTGTCTTTAAACAAAAACAGGTATAAATACCGATCAGTGGATAATAATGGTATTACACCACACTCTTGTGGAATCCAAACCCTTTATTCCTTTTAAGACCAACAATTCGGTATTTGCCAATTCAGTATTCGTGGTACATTTATGGATAGCTCCTCAAGGAGAGTCACCTGTATCTCAGGTGTAATTGGATTGTACCTTTCAGCTCTATATTAGTAGCAGTTTCTAAAAGTTCTATCCATTATTGAGAATGGTATGGAAATCTCCAACCATTCCTGTCAAATTGTTTCTTCCTTCAATTCTGTAAACAATTTGCCTCAGTTTGAAACTGTTGAGTAGATAACCTTCTTGGTCTCTCTCCAGAGTTTTTGGTTCCCATCTATTTTGTCTGGTATTACCTTGACCCCCTTCAGCTGTCTTTGGGTTACTAGTCACAGGAGATAGCTTGGAAGTGGGGGGGAGAAGAGAAACCTATTTTTGTCTTTGGATTTACACTTGATCTTAGTCTAAAGGCCGAGAAGTGAGGTCTTTTGTCTTTGGATTCAAAGTGGAGCTCTTGTAGACAGTATATAGTTGGATATTTTCAAATCCAGCTTTCAATCTCTGCATTTTTATCAGGACTTAAGCCTTTTACGTTTGAACGGATTATGGATACAAGGGCTTACATCTGCCATGTTGACATTGGCTTTCCACATGCTTTATAGCTTCTATGGTGGGTGGCAGTTAACTTGAGCTCAAGAAGAACCAGGAGAAAAAGCTTACAATCTCAAAAACACAACCACCTCCCCCTAAAACCCCTATACTTATGACAAAATCTTCTTTTACCTTTAAGCAACACTAGTTTATAAACATCCCTTTTTTGAGCTAAACGCCCATGGGAGGTTAGCTCTGGTTTACTACCTCCTTGTTCCTTAAATAAAAGCTGGAAGTTTAAGGATCTTCACCAGTGTAATTCATCATCCAGTTACTTAGTTTCCTTCTTAAAAGAGCATTTGAAAGCTAACATCCCTGGAGCGTCTACTGGGCTTGATGCTACGCTTTCGCATTTTCTCATTTGGATGGCAACCGGCATTCAGCAGGTAACATCCATCAAGTGCCTGGGGCTTGAGGAGACTTAATACATTTAAGAATTTTTTTTTTTTTAATGTTTGAGCTAAAGACAGAGAAAGGAAGCAAGCACAAGCAAGGGAGGGGCAGACAGAGAGACCGGGAATCCAAGGCAGGCTCCAGGCTCTGAGCTGTCAGCACAGGGCTTGAACCCATGAACAGGGAGACCATGACTTGAGCAGAAGTCGGACACTTAACTGAGCCACCCAGGCGCCCCCTTACTCACCACCCGCCGGCTCACAGAGCCCGGCAGCTTCTCTGGATCCCACACCCGCACCCCCTCATGCCAGGCACTTTCATCCTTAGCCGGTTCAGCCACTTCCAGACCTCCTTGTTACCAGCCCATGGGGTTAGGCTGCTGCCGTTAGAGCCACTACAAGTTAGGAGCACAAAGATCGGGACACCGTCGCGAAGGCTCCAGTTGGAAATTCTCAGTATGAGAAAGCTTTCCCAGCAACAGTCATGTTCTCTGTTGGGTCAGCTACTTGGTGGACAGCCTGATCCTGGAGACGGGAGCACATTTACCAAGGATCAGGAGGCGGGCGTGGGGAAGCCGGAGGAGCTGAGGGAGGTAAAGAGCTCTCAGGGAAGTCCACAGTCATCAGTCTCACAAAAACGTCACGTCACGTTGCCCCCAGGTCACTTTGCAGCGCTACACTGCGGTCCTTCTCCGGCATCTTCGCCTAGTAGGGGGGCTGGGGGGGGCTGGGAGGGGCTGGGAGGGGCAAGCTGGAGGACACGGGCTGCTCCGTGACCTGGCAGACCAAGTGCAGGTAGTGCTCGTTCTGAGGGGATGTTCCGGCTGGAGGGGGACACAGGGCCGTCGTGTGTAGTCGGAGGCCTCGGGGGACACGCCGCGCTCAACAGAGGCGGGCTCACAGCGGGCACCCCAGGAAATACTGGGCTGGCCTTTGTGCTCCTTCATCCTCCCTAATGTGAGGTTGCACGACGTCCATCTGTCACCCCCACACACACCCCCTTCCGCTCCCCTGTGCCTGAGGGCCGTGCTGCCTCTGGCTAAGCTGTTACTTGGCAGTTCGCTAATTAGCAGCAGATCACACTCCAGCCAGGCTGACTGGCTCCTGGGCCTTTGGCTTTTTAATCCTGCACCTGCTGAGCTGCTAACTGCTTGGGGCAAAGGAGTCAATAGCAGGCTCTGGCTGACAATTCCTTGTTGACGCAATCCAGCAGCTTCTGGAAGGTTCCAGGAAGACTTACTCCACCAGGGCTGACTGAAGGGACAAAAATGTTCCCAGGAGTTTCCTCTCCCTCAGATCTTTGCAGCTGCGTCGAGAACTACAGTGTAGACCAAGGTAGGAGACAGGGACTCCCAACGAGAAGACACGTTACCTATTATGCCGAGATTGCACGTTTCCGGGACAGTACAATGGAGCCCCTTCAGAGCTCCGCTGACAGTGACTAGCCCAGTACTTAAGACTGCTCAGAATTCAGGGTCGGCCACACCACCTGGCACACGCAGAGTTAAAGAAATTTTCACCACCATGTCAACAAGGAGATGGTGTAGACGGGGCCATGAAAAACAGTATTGGAAGAGAAGAGGTTTGAAAGCAGAAACTTCGCTGGTGTGCCTGTGTACGTATGCCCTGCACCCAAACCACATCAGCTGCACGCCCAGACAGCAGGGGGCTCCCAAAAACACGGCCCAAGAACACATGGGTACGTACTTCAAGTCCAGTAAACGTAATCTCTTTGAAAAAAAATACTTGTTTTTGCGAAAGAGGGTGTCTGGGGGGAGGGCAAAGAGAAAAGACAGAGGATCCAAAGAAACAGGCTGTAAGCTGACAGAGAACCTGATGTGGGGCTCAAACTGGTCAACCAGAGATCATTGTGATAGGGACCCCTCCCTAAGGGGAGAGAAAGGAGAGAAGACTTCAAGGTCACCTAGATACGAGCCCAGGTGCCTACATTCCCCATGACTTTGTAAACTGAGAAAACTTAATCAGACTGCGTTTGTGTGTTACCATCAATGGGAGACAGAAATAGAAAAAGAATTAAACTAGGCCATGTGATGTGGACTGCTCGCATCTTTGGGCACGAACCCAACTGAACGGTGCCGGCCATGAATAAAAGCTGCTTCCTGGAAAGAAGAGCCTCGGTGTCACGACTGTGAGAGAATCCTGCTACATCATGGCCTCATCCCAAGTTGGGTGCTCAACTGAGCCACCCAGGCACCCCTGAATGTCATATCACGGTCCTTTCTTAGTTTTATTGTAGAGGACTGTCCCGATAAGCATGGCTTCTCAAAGTGGGGAGATGTAGAATTCCACGCGGTCGGAACTCCTGTTCACCTCACCACGTAGGCTCAGGATTCAGGTTCTACGCCCGGCCTGCTGTCCGGGTGGGATCCACAATATTGCTGACTTAACTGCGTGTTGTACCAGATGGAAGTCAGGTCTGGAAAACTATCCCAGGATGAAAGTTGCATGCTCCCACTGATGTTCCCGGAATGAGAGGATTTGCTGAAAAGTTTACTTTAAAAATGAAGATCAATTGTCAAATAGATGAAACAAGTAGAAAAATCTCTAGTTCTTGGGATTCCAGCAAAGCTTTCATACTCATGTATGCGCATGCATGTAGCTTTTTCTTAGGAGGCATCTTGGTCTCTGCATCAGATTTGGTTGGGACAACATAGAGACTCGAGCCTCTGACTCAGTGCTGAACATGGCCCCCCCCACCTCCCCCGTTACTGCTGGCAGCTACAGGTCCATCGGGCGTTCTGGAGACATTTCCGAGGGTGAAGGAGTCATTATATGCCAGTTTTGTGGCAAAGGGAAACAGCCAAAGCCAAGAGCAGGGAAGAATTCCAGGTTCTTCTAGAAGCTTCTGCTCAGCAACAGTTTAGGTCACATGTATTTCCCCTGGTCAAACAAGGTCCTGAATCCAGAGTCTATGTGGCCACAACATACATCGTTCTTTTTCTGGCATGTGGAGTCACACCACAAGCAGGCATGTGGATCTCCAGGTAAAATGCTAGACCTCAGTCACCTGAAAACCAAGTTTTTAGTCTAAGTGAGCCTTGAATTTTGAATGGAGCATCATCATTGCATTTTTACCAGTTAATTCTGAGGACCCTAGCAGGGATGGACAGTCCTGAAGAGCGTGGTCCATGGTGGGGACCAGTGATACAACCTACTACGAGTTTCTCTGATGCTATACATTTGCCATCAATTGCTAGGTTTGTCAGGGATTGATCAGAGCTCAGGGAATCTAACGGCTTCCTCTTCTCTGCTTCATGAACTTCCCTCTGCACTTAGGGAAAGCCAACTCGTGTCCTCTCAACGCCTGAGTTATGATGACCCACAGGCCTCCCTCCAAGAATTTAGCTCCTAGAAGCATCGACAGTGCTCACACACAAGTTGCATGTGAACAGCAGCACCACCCACCACAGCCGCCGCCTCTCCCCTTGGAGATCCCACTTGCTCGCCACCGCTGCTGCTCCACCAGTGTGTACCCGGGGAACACTACATGCCCAGCGTCCGGGGACCCAGGACCCCCGCCCCTCCCCAGCAGCTACACGTCACGGCACCAGCAAGAGGCGGGCGAACCCACCTCTCTGGGTTCTGAGTGCAGCTGACACAGGACTGGGGCCAGTGGTCTGTCAGTGTCTACAGAGCCTTTCATGAGAACCTATTTACCAGTTTCTGACCTTCAACTTCTCACTGAAGCAGGTCAAATCTAGACCCAGGAACTTCGGGCTGCTAGGTGTGCAGTGACCCTCTAGACGATGTGCACGGCACACAGCCCTGGGGCCCTCGCTCCGCCCAGGTTTCCAGCACCCTCGAGTGCTAATGCCTACCTGCTTTCTCTGCCTTGCACGCCCTCTGCTGCCACTGGCCTTTGACACACTTTCATTTGCCTCCTGCAGTTCCGAACTCCGGATTCCCTCTCCCTATGTGGTTCTTTCTACCCCCAACTTGTAGTGGGCTCTGTGGTTGATTCCCATTATCGGTTTGCTTGATGAAGAACAGCAAATTCGATGGAACAAACTTAAGGGCAATCCAGCCTATACCACCTGTGGTTTGTTTCTACAGCCGGTTCCTGGGAAGGTGCTTGAGGTTTGCCAGAAGCTGGCAGAAAAGGTCTTTCTTGCTCTTAAGAGAAAATAACAGGGTTATTATTTCTTCCTTTTTACTTTGATCAAGGACGCCCACAGTGCTAAGTGCTATCGGCCACCACCCCGCAGCCGGAGGAGCTGGAGACTGGACACAGCTGGTGCTGGGCACTGTGGCAGACAAGACCACACCGCGTCCTCCACGGCTCCCCAAGGCCGGGTCTCCGCCCGGCGGGAGGCTCACCCTGCTCCCAGACAGCTTGGGGTCCTCTCTCGGACGTACCTGCTGCCCCTGCCCACTTCCACTTCCCTCTCAATGCAGGCTGAGCCGTCTTCACACACCCCTGACCCCCACTCCTCCCCGGCCAGCTCCCCTGCGACGTCAGATTGGGTTCAAGCGTCACCTTGAGGGCAGCGCCCGTGTCTGGCTCAGGGCCCTGTCCTTCCAACTCTTCCCTCTCAAGCCACGGTCCTTGCTACCTGCTCTGCACCAGCTGCTACGGGGGTTCTGAAGGGGCGGGAGCTGCTACGGGGGTTCTGAAGGGGCGGGAGCTGCTCTGGCTCGTCCAGGAGGACGTCATGGTCACAGTGCCAGCCACGGAGCAGGGGTCTCTCAGAGCTCTGTTGAGGGAAGGGCTCCGACTCCGTGCTGTGAACGTGCTGGCATTGGGCACCCTCAGCCCCCGAGCCTCCACTCACCTGCCGCTGGTGAGGGTGCCACTTGCCCTCAAGTCCACCCATTCAGGTTTCTAGCACATTTTTCCCCTCCCCCCCCCCATCCAGCTCCTGCTTCTGGGCTTCCCATACCCACACTTCCCTCACCTTCTGCCTTTCCCCGTGCCCTGTGCTTAGCCTGGCACCCATGTCCACTCCCCGAGCATCTTGGACCCACCTCAGCCTTCACCTGCCTGCTTCCCAGCCCTGGCAGGGTCACAGTCGTTGCCCCGTTTCCAATTTCTGAGGTAGCTGCCAAGTAGGCAATAAAGTCCCTCTGCCTGTCCTCTCTCTTCCGTTCCATCTAACGAAGGGGCAAATAGACCGATGGGGTCACGGGGGCTCAGACCCCAGCGACCTGTTTTGTGAATATTTTAGTGGCACCTGCACTCACGTAGAACAGATGAAAAAGTTAAGAACATTGGAGAAAATGTTCTTTCTAGAACATTCTTTCTTCATACTAGAAAGAAAAAAATAATCCTAGAAGTTACATTGATTCTCACACATGGAAAAGGGGTCTGCACAGTGACACAGTGCCCATCTGGTGACACGAGCAGTGTGGAAAACTGGTTGGTTTTTCCCACGTGCACTCTACAACGGTCCTAAGAGCTACCCGCACAGCATCGTGAGAGCAAACGCCCACTTCATTGCATTTCTGTACTTATCTTAGAGGAAAACCGCTGTGAAAATGTTGATAATCCCTGCAAAGCATGGAGACTCACATCAATGAGTAATAACCAGGGTATTATTTTCAGCAGGAAAACCAAAGTGGTTTTATCATACAATCATTTAAGGCCAATAATTTTTACTTTCTGTCCAACGCCTTAGAGGTACTGGCACTTGAGGTACTAGAAACTATAGAAAATTGGACTCTCCTAGGTTACTCCGTGCACGCTCAGAAAGTCTCATAGTGACCCTGCCTACATCCTCCATCAATTAGAACACCGTCAGCTTTGCTTCACTGATCTCTCGGTCGTCTTCTCTCCCTCTACATGGTCTTGTTTGGTACGTTCAAGGAGAAAGCGTCAATCCTAACTGTTTAGAGTGGAAAATTAGGTTCTGAGATCGAAGCGTGTCCTGGTTCCACAGGGTAATAGCTAACAGTGTCAGAACTTAAACATCAGGACATCGGAGCCAGAGCGTACATGGCTTCTCAGTGATACCAGGAATGCCTGCCTATCACGAAGCAATTTACCACAATCTGAAATGAATTGATACATCAGTTAACTGATATTGGCTCAGCTCTAATCTTGCACCCATCCTGTGCTAACTCCAAAAAAGGGTGAAACTACAAAAGTAGGATTACTAGTGAGTTTCACAATGGCAATCATTTCTAAGCAGCTTTGTGATCAAATAAAGCCATAAACTTCTCTAATTCAAGTGTACAACTCAATGACTTTTAGCCTATTTACAGAGTTGTACCACCATCAGTGGCAGTAATTTTTTAAATTATGGTTTAAATCTGCTTTGTCCCCAGTGTCTGGAAATAGCAGCTTGGAATATTAGGTCTTAAATATTTCCATTTATTCAACATTTTTTAAAGGAGCTTACTGCATACCTGGTGTGTCTAGAGATACACAACACGAAGATGACCAAGTTTATTCATTTAGTCAGTAAGGTCTTTATTGAATGTCTATTCTCTACCAGGTGCAATTCTTATTACTACAAGTTTTTTTCTTCCTGAAAATATTCCAACAAATTCAAAAAGGAGTTGTATACTTTCTTATTGTTGAACACCCTCAATGGCTTAGTATTTATGTAAGTACAGTTGGTTTGCCTGATTTTACATGATTGATTTTGGGGAGAACTGAAGAATACAGGGTACATGTGTAGCATGTGGTCTGGTCTCTTCTAAAGTAAGAGGTACTAATGAGACAGCATCTCATCAAGGCAGCTCTTCTAGATGTTAGGACTGATGTGGGAAGTTGCTTTTAGAAACAGAAGTCATAATTTCAACCTTAGGGTCAGGAGGTGGAAATTCTTGGTCAGATCTCAAGCTTGAAATTTCAAAATAGAACTTCAGCTTTTAAGTGAAAGGAAACCAGATCCTTATGGTAGTAACTAAAATCTGGGACCATTTGTTGACTTTTGTAATGCTTTCAAACAGTCATGAAACTAAGAAATAGAAGCAGATGCTAAATTCTTTGCAAGAAATAGGAGTTTGGCGATTGAACAGAGACTTGAAGCTGTAGCTTTTGTTCATGAGCAAACCTGTTTCCAAAGTCACTGTGGAACTATTCCAACTTTCGTATTATATCCCTCTATTGTGGAGTGAGTGGTTATGGTACACAACAGCTTCATCCTAAAGCAGCAGGAAGAGCAGAAAAATAACCTCCAATGTTATAAAGTTAGAAGTCCATTTAAATTCAGCTTGGGATAATATCTTAGCTCTCTATTTCCTGGACTACTAAAGTCAGCCCCCATTGCTGGTGTACTGTCAACCTGGACCCCTCAGGAAAAGTCCATCTTAAATTGAACTATCACCTTTCTCCATGTTTGTTTATTTCAGAAAGTATTTTTAGGTCTTTCTTCCTAACTAGAGTACTAAATGTCCCTGTATATAGTCTCTTTCCATCAGAGTCCATTTGTTGTAAGTTGTCCAGAACCATTTATTCGACTCTGATTTTCGTCAACAAAGAGTGCCCGGTCCATGCACAGAGTGAGGAAATCGGCCTCCACGTTGGGGAAGGGCTCACTCTGTAGGGTTAAACTCAGCTGCAAGCTCAGCAGTGGCAACACAAGGAAGCCTTGTTGAGTCATTATCTGGGTTTTTGGATTTCTGGTTATGGAAGCAACCTCATTCATCAGGACAGGTCACTTCCTTAGTCAAGTTTTAGAGGACACATTTTGAAATGGCTGGACTATGCATCCCTCTTTTTCCCAGCAATTTTCTCTGTACTATGGAGTGGGACTATCATAGGGGGCCAGTCTCTAAGGCTTTCAATCAAGAAGGACTATGGAGGGTAAGGAGACCACACAGTGCTTGAAGTCAGACCTGGAGGGAAGCTCGAACTCCACCATCTTCTAGTGTGGGCTCTGGTAGGGAAGGATCTTAGCCTCTGTGATGCTGGTGTGAGGACACCACCTCTACTCCAGAGCTCTTGAAGGCTGTAAGTGAGGGGTCATTACTAGGATTCTGAGAGGAGGGTCTGGCATATATTAAGCGTGCAAGAATCACATCCTCCATTATTACATTAATGTCATTCTTGCAAAGAATGATCAAATGGGATCTTGGATGTCCTCATCAGCATGTAGGTGATAAGTGAATGGGAGTGTGACTCGCAAAATTATGTGTAAGATGCACATACATGTATTCAGCCATACTGTTCATAAGAACCTAAGTGGTCTAAAGCCTTACTCCTCCAAGTATGGTCTATGGACCGGGAATGCCATCCCCTGGGAGCTTGTGAAGAAGGACTCGAAGCCCACTCCAAGTTTCCGGAATGAGAATCTGCATTTGCCACAGGGTTTCCACTTAAGTGACCGTCACTAAGCCGTTTCAGAGGCAGTTCTGTGGGGGCAGGAGGTACCGAGGAGGAGTTTGGAGGCCTTGCCAACAAGGTTTAACTTAGGTTGTGTCTTGAAGGATGACCGAGGTCCAAGGACAAGGGCACCTCCCAGGGTGAGGAAGCAGCACCCTCAAAGCAAGAAGGGGTGAGATTTTGTTTTCATCTTAAGACCTGGGATTCATAGAGACAAATGGTTAGAAGCATCATCAACTGGACTACAGAACATGGAACAGAACACGAGGAGAGAAAACTCAGGAGTTTAGCTGGTAACAAACAGGGACAGGTCCTCAAGGCCACGGTGCTGAGGCAGGGTAGCCTGTGTAACGTGAGGAAGCAGCTGTTTGGGGGCTGAGGGAGCTCATGTGAGGAACAGTTACAAAAGATGGATGGAAGCCTGGAAGCCTGGAAGACAAGTAGCCGAGAAGCTGCTTAGGCAGGAAGAGCCCGGGGAACGAAGTGAGCCTACAAGTGTGAAAAAGGAAGCAGAATCAAAGTGCCTTTCTAGGTAGAAACCATACACGCCTCAGAATTGTTCTAGTGACAGAGTCGGGGAGGACTTAGATTATAGGTGACCTGATGGGACGGAAGACCAAGAGATTCAAGGTCATGGGATTGCTAGAAATAGGGCAGATTAGGAGGTAACTAGTTCAGATTGGAGTCTGTTTGATTTCCGGACCTGAGGGCCAGTGTGGAGACACACAAGAGGCTGCACAGGAAGGTCAAGGCAGACATGTCCATTATGGAGGCATTTCTATGCAGATCAAAGTTCAAATTGTTGACAGGAATAAAGGCAAATAATAAACACGTGAAGAATAAACCAGACATAAAACACTGGAAATCAAAGATGGGGGAGAACAATACCAGTATTCCACTACTTGGCAATGAGAAAGAATGAAATGCTGCCATTTGCAACAACGTGGATGGAACTGGAGGGTATTATGCTAAGTGAAGTCAGAAAAAGGTTTTCTCTCAGGTGGAACTTGAGAAACTTGTCTAACAGAAGGCCATCGGGGAGGTGAGGGTGGGGGGCGAAACAGTTACAGAGAGCGAGGGTGCCAAACCGTGAGACACTCAAATAAGAGAACTGAGGGTTGGTGGGGAGGGGCATGGTGGGAAGGCTAAATGGGGGATGGGCATTGAGGAGGGCACTTATTGGGAGGAGTACTGGATGTTGTACGTGAGCGATCACAGGAACTTACCCCCAAAACCAAGAGCACACCGTACATACTGTATGTTAGCCAATTTGGCAAGAAGTTACATTTAAAAGAAACATCAGTATTCCTCAACAGTAAGACACTCCTTATGGCCACTTCAGGCCTACCTGCCCTTAACCTCACCATCTTCCCTTTCCTTTTAAAAATTTCCTTTATCAGGGGCTCCTGGGAGGCTGAGTCAGTTACGCATCTGACTCTTGCTTTTGGCTCAGGTTAGGATCTCATTGTGGGATCGAGCCCCTCTATCAGGCTCTGTGCTGAAAGGGCAGAACCTGCTTGGGATTCTCTGCCTCTCCCGTTCATACGCTCTCAAAATTAACAGTGAAAAATGGTCTTTAGTATTCATGATGAACTTCAAAGTCTCCAGGGAATTTTCCAGGCTCAGAGCTCCGCTGGCATTGGCTCTAAGCTTCAGGCCGTCGTCAGGAGACCAAGGAGGCATCCACACCTCGTTCAAAACTAGAAACCACTTTTGTAACCATCATCAACTACACAGAACCTCAGGACCTAATGTGTGAGGTTTGTTTTTGTGTAGACCCTCATAATTTAGTCTCCTGAAAGCTTAAGCAGGTAGTAAGTGGCTTGTATTTGGTGCATTGCATATATATATATATATATATATACACACACGTGGTGCTTTTTTCCTATCGTGACTTCCCAGGACTTAGCACCTTCATTTCTAATAACCCTGTGAGGGAAGCATGGTTTTCACCCCCATTTTGTAGGGAAGACAACTGAGGCTTCTAGGAGCTTTCCCTAGGGGGTCAAGTGTGTTCCCACACAGGCTGTAGATGGAGTTTCATCTCTTTTCTTCATGTGGTGCTCTTGCCTTTCACCTGTTAACAAGACCATGAAAAATTCAAGCTCAGGGTCTTTGTCCATCGGAGCCGTTGCCGGACACCACTGAGCAGGTGCCCTGTGAACTGCTACATTTCTCACAGTTCTGAGGGCTGTGAAGTCCAGGATCAAGGGGCCAGTTGATTTGGGGTCTGTGGAGAAGCTGTTTTATGGTTCACGGACCCCACCTTCTGTGTCCTCAACACAGCAGCAAGGGGGAGGAAGCTGTCTGGGGCCCTCATCGACAAACCCGCTTCTACACCAGCCATCTCCCAAAGGCTGATCTCCCCCCACCTTCACTTTGGTAACTAGGTTTCAACCTTTGAGTTTCAGGGGACTCAACCATCTGGACTGTAGTACTTGGAGGATTTATTTCCATCAGCTCAAGTACAGTGATGCAGTCATCTCATGCGATAGAAAACAATAGATGAATTTCTGCTCTGGTGAGGAAGCCTGTTAAGATGCTACCACTGCTGTTAGCCGGCCTTTCTCCTTGAAGCCACTTCATGGGTGCCGGCTTTTCATTAGCATATTGTACCCACATAAGGTCGATTGCTAATTGGAAGCAGCAGCACCTATAGTTATTTTTATCTCAAAACTGTATGACAGCAGGACGAAGTCTCTGCTTAGGCAGGCTGTTAGGAGACAAGCTATGCCCTCTTCCTAGAGGCTGTGAATTCCTCAACGAAGTTAACAGCCTTGGAGATGGTCTGATCAAAGGCTGAGTGAGGTGTGCACACCTGGGACAGCAATCAGAACGATCAGGGCAGTGGTGGGCGAGGCAGCCAAGTTGAGAAACGCCCTCGAGGGGTTATTTTTAAAAGCGCTATGTGGTGGGACAGGTATTACACCTTCTCATTTCCTTTTTCTACTTCCCTGATGACAAGTGATGCTGAGCATCATTTCAGGTGTCTGCTGGCCACCTGGAGGTCCTCTTTGGAGAAGAGTCTGTTCATGTCTTCTGCCCATTTCTTCACTGGATTCTTTTTCAGGTGTGGAATTTGGGGCATTCCTTATAGATTTTGGATACTAGCCCTTTAGCTGATAGGCAACCCACGGAATGGGAAAAAGCAATGACCTATTAGTTTTCTTGTTTCCTTTGCTGTGCAGAAGCTTTTCATCTTGATGAGGTCCCAAAAAGTTCATTCTTGCTCTTGATTCCCTTGCCTTTGGGAAAGTGTCAAGTAAGAAATTGCTGTAGTTGAGGTCAAGGAGGTTATTTCCTGCTTTCTCTTCTAGGGTTTTGATGGTTTCCTGTCTCACATTCAGGTCCTTTATCCATTTTGAGTTTATTTTTGTGTATGGTGTGAGAAAATGATCTGGTTTCATTCTTCTGCATGTTGCTGTCCAGTTCTCCCAGCACCTTCTGTTAAAGAGGGTGTCTTTTCCATTGGATATTCTTTCCCACTTTGTCAGAGATTAGTTGGCCATATATTTATAGGTCCAATTCGGGGTTCTCTGTTCTATTCCATTGGTCTATGTGTTTTCGTGCCAAGACCATTCTGTCTTGATGATGACAGCTTTGTAGTAGAAGCTAAAATCTGGGATGGTGATGCCTCCCCATTTGGGTTTTCTTCAAAATTACTTTGGCGATTCAGGGTCTTATCAAAACCATACTCAGAGAGCACCTCGCACCAGTCAGAGTGGCTAAAATGAACAAATCAGAGGACTCCAGATGCTGGTGAGGATGTGGAGAAACAGGCACCCTCCTACACTGTTGGGGGGAATGTAAACTGATGCAGCTCCTCTGGAAAACAGTGTGGAGGTTACTCGAAGAATTAGCACTAGAACTCCCCTAGGACCCAGCAATAGCACTGCTAGGAATTTATCCAAGGGATCCAGGAGTGCTGATGCATAGGGGCACATGTACCCCAATGTTCATAGCAGCACTCTCAACAGTAGCCAAAACATGGAAGAAGCCTAAGTGTCCATCAATAGACGAATGGATCAAGAAGATGTGGTTTATCTATACCATGGAATACTACATGGCAATGAGAAACAATGAAATCTGGCCTGTGTAGCAACATGGATGGACCTTGAGGGTGTTATGCTGAGCGAAATAAGTCAGGCAGAGAAGGACAAATATCATATGTTTGCACGTATAGGAGGATCAGGAGGAACTTAATGGAGGACCATGAGGGAGAACAAAGGGGGAAATGGTGGGGGAGGAGGAGGGAGGCAAACCATGAGAGACTCTTGAATGCTGAGAACTGAGGGCTGATGGGGGGGCAGGGGAAGAGGGGTGATGGGCATGGAGGAGGGCACTTGTGGGGATGAGCACTGGGTGTTATATGGAAACCAACTTGACAAACTATTTTTTTTAAAAATTCCGTTTTCTACTTGATTATACCCGAAAGCATACAAAACTGTATATGTTTTAAATCTCATACACGTAGAACAATTTTGAGCCAAGTACAACGTGTGATGGAAGATTACAATGTACTTTATACAGTTTTTGGTCCGAAGTGATCATGTGGTGGAGGTGAAGTAGAACAAGAATTTTAAGGTTTATTCATTTATTATTTGAGAGACAGCACAAGAAGGGGAGGGGCAGAGAGGGAGACCGGATCTGAAGCAGGCTCCACGCTCTCAGCAGAGAGCCTGATGCAGGACTCTAACTCACAAACCAGGAGATCATGACTTGAGCCAAAGCCAGATGTTTAACCAACTCAACCACCCAGGTGCCCCAACGAATACATCTTAAGTGTTCAAGATACACGAGTTAATTTTAATATTTTATAATTTCATGCATCATTGAGAGTTCACCATTGTGCCATTCTTTATCATTATAGAAGATTGTCACAGCAACCTTGTAAGGCAGGGGTCACTATCTCGTCTAAGGTAGGGCAGCTTCTCTCTAAATCTAAGACCAAAGGCCCTTAGTGCCAGGTGTAGAAGCAGAAGAACCACCATGGGAAGGTGGGCTCCACACGCTCCCTTGTAAACCCCATTCCTGCTGATTTCCTCATACAACATCGCACCAGCCAGAGCCACAAGTGCCATTCGGGTCTGCTACTTGCCTTCCCAGGGTGGTCTCAGTTTCCCCTTGTGAAAACTGAACAACCAACACCTGGAGGTTTCAGTTGCGATTCCACACACCTGAACAAGGGTTTCTAAGCTTCCTTTCACCAGCCACAAGCTGGAGCTTTAAGAATCCTGGCTGTGACCCCTGGCAGCATGGACTTCTCCCAGAAGTTCAAGATCACTGGACGTGCAAAGTAAAGATCACAAAGTGAAGCTTGAGTGACTCCGGTAGGGCCATGACAAAGCCTCTGGGGGCAGCGGGGAATAGTTTAGTAGCCCGTAGGGAAAACCCACTAGAAGGTCAACGCACTCCTGAGGAGAAGCCTCGACCAGCCGTGCTCATTCCCCAGGGTCAGCAAGCGAATCCACCCCAGAGATGGGCTGGACAAGTTTGGCCATCCAGCAGGCACCCAGAGCAAGAGAGGGATGCGGCTTTGTGTCAGAGCCAGACTGCATGTCAGCTCTGGAATCGGGGCCTGAGTTCTTGATCCTTATGTATTGACCTGCACGGGATACGTATTCGTGATGCACACATGGAGTCTTTTGTTTTATAAACATTTCTCATTCTCTAGGTTTTGTTCATGTAGAATGTATTGTAAATCAACACACACACTCCTCATAGGCCAATAGAAGAGAAGCAATCTTCGCCACCGGCCCGTTTGTATATTACGGAAGAACAAACCAGAGCTCGGGAGGGTTAATTCACCGAAGCCACACGGATCTGGATCGTGCCCTTCTCCACCTGCGCAGGGAGGGGAGCCTCTCCCTGCACGTGAGGGCATCGGGGCCAGGCGGGATGGGTCCCAACCAGCACACGGTCCCCGTCCCTGCTACACGGAGGCGGCGGGCAGCATCCTCTCTCAGCTGAATTGCTCACGGCGACACACAGGCCTTTCCTCTGGTTTTCCTGGCGAGCTAGCATTTAGGCCAAGCTCCTCTTCCAGAGGTCAGCCGGGAACTGGCTGGACAGACCTGGATCACAAGTGCCCCGGAGATGGTGGTCCCCACCTAGCACAAGCCCGGATGTGGGGGTGTCGGCAAGGCCTCCAGTCTCCCGCACTCCAGGAGGTGGCCTTCCCTCTGAGGGCCTTCTGCTATTTCCCAGAAAGCATGGATTCCGGTTCAGGCTCACACACATCAGAACTGTAATGAGACAAGGCCCCCAAAGAACGCAGGGGTTTTTTAAATGTGGTTTTAGAATTTTATCTCACTGAAATCAGACTCTTAAGCTGTCATAATTCAGCTCCACATTTCAAACGCAGCGAATCCTACGTAGTTTCCTTCTATTGTGCAAGCTCACCAAATTGCTCAAGGGAGAAGGGTAGGAGCCTTTTTAATTTTTTTTTTTGAGAGAGACACAGCATGAGCAGGGGAGGGTCAGAGAGAAAGGGAGGCATGGAATCTGAAACAGACTCCAGGCTCCGAGCTGGCTGTCAGCACAGAGCCCGATGCAGGGCTCGAGCCTCCGAAACGTGAGATCACGACCGGAGCCGAAGTTAGACTTTTAACCGACTCAGCCACCCAGGTGCCCCAGGGGAGGAGCCTTTGAATATCTGATTTTTCTGTGACTCACCTAAGGAATTTCAATTTGGGAAATTAGAAAAAAACACAGAAGTGTATGTGTTTGCTGGTTTCAGTAGGACTTCCTGAGAAGAGCAGTCACAGGTGTGTGGGCACTGACCCGGGGCACAAAGAAATCCTCGCTCCAGGGTCAAATAAAAAATGTGAGGGGTCGGTAGGAAAGCCAGCAGCTAGGAATTCCAGATTTGGCTTCAGCTTCCTTCACACTCCACTTCTGAGTAGCTGAAGACGGATCTTCTCTACCCCTCAACTCTTCCTCTCGACCTTCTAGGGCCACACTTAACAATTTAGCCAGGACGGTGCCAGGCCCTCAGCCACTCACTGCAAACACCCAACGTAGGTCACAGCGTTCCCGGGACCCGTAGGCAGGCAGGGAAGACAAACCGCCACCACACACCTGGTGGTGCGTTCACAGGTCCTAAGTCGCCTGCTCAAGTTCAGGGTCTCAATTTCTAGTGGAAACCATCAGCTGACCAGAATGCGTGGTTTCCCTGGTAATTTCAGGTTTTACAGAAGTAGGTGGGCATGGTAGGGTCTAATGCTTAGGGTTTCGGGGAGTCCTTTCTCCACATTCAAATGCCACAGGTCAAAGGACAGAACAGGGTTCAGGCTGTCCGGAGACAGTGCTGTGAGCCCTCGGGATGCTTGTAAAATGCAGGCATCCACGTTAAGACCCAGCCCGAGGAGCTCACCCCCAGGTTATCCAGGTAGACGGTGAAAAATGGGGTAGTGTATGGATTTTCAGAAAGGCTTGGGGTGCCTGGGTGGCTCAGTCGGTTAAGCGCCCAACTTCAGCTCAGGTCATGATCTCACAGTTCAAGGGTTCGAGCCCCTCATTGGGCTCTGTGCTGACAGTTAGCTCAGAGCCTGGAGCCTTCTTCAGATTCTGTATCTCCCTCTCTCTCTCTGACCCTCCCCTGCTCACCCTGTCTCTCTCAGAAACAAAACATTAAAAAAAAAAAAGTCTTGAAGTCTCTAGTTAGAGGAACACTTGGGCCAAGGGAAAAGGCAGAAACATTTGCTGAGTCTCCACTACACAGGTTCATGTGCTGGACTTACAGTAGTTCATCTCCAAGTCACACCATCCATAACAAATCTGACATTTACATATAGATGCCCATTCTGCCTAGTTTTTTCACTAAAATGACCAGAAAGGTCAAGATCTCAAATTCTTTGGGCTCATTATCACAGCCTTTCCATAGCCAAGGAAATAACCAGAGACATACACAAAGGAGATCAAGCATGTTCATCGAGGGGTTATTTATACTAAAGGGTGGAGGTGACAGTGAGACAAATCAAGGAAAACTGGTTATAACACAATGATAGGACGAACTATTATACACAAAGAACATTTGAGGAGAGGATATAGTTCAGGACGTTCGTGAATCAAGATACCATTATGATATTACTCCACTATTTTTAAAGTGTACAAAGGATACTCTGAGTATCCAAGCTAATTTTTTTGTTTTCACTAACTTGTGTACAATGTTAACTATTTTGTAGTGCTATTTTTTCCAGTGGTTTTATTGAGGCTCTTGATACAGTGATTTCGAGTTTTTGAAGGCTTTTCACTTATGTTCTCTTTAATCTCTTAATGCCATTTAGAGACTGGTCATTCACCTTGGAAGGTAGGGAAACAGGATCAAAGCCCACACAGGGAGTTGTGGGGCTTAAATTCCAGTGGGCTTTTTCTGGTTCCTTCTTGACCATCAAGGCCCTCTTTCAAGGACCTGGGAATGGCTAACTCACCATCTCCTATCATCTTAGGAAATCTCTTCACTTGTCTCCCCCTCTTCTCTGTTGTCTAAGAAATGTTCAAACATGGAGACCCAGCTCCCCACACACCTCACTATGGTCTCCCCTGAAATACCATTTCCCAACTCGCAGGCTGCCCACTTACCCACTAACAGGAACTGTGCCCTGGTTGGCATGGGCCAGCCCAGCTTTCTGGGAGAGTCTGACTCTGCAGGGGGAGCTCTAGGGCTGAAGGCCCTCGGGTAGAGACCTCAAGGTTTTCTAATCAATACTCCGGAGGACTGATCACTTGTTACTTTATCTTTAACGCTCACGTTATTAACGTCCATTTTAAAAATAGCATTATCTAGGAGCCACGGTTTAAGACCACTACTTAAGATACTTTCAAACACACTCATTGCCAGAGTTCTGATCACTGTTTAATTGTTCACAGGACCCAACTGATCAGCCGTCTGCAGAAAAGCAGTCAACTACTTCTACTTCTAGCATACCTCTTTTCCTAACTTAAGTGGAAGGAAATGCAGCTCTATTCTTCCCAGTGATAGAAAATCAAGCTAGTTTAACAGATTAAGATCACTGCTAGATCAAAATTTGAATGGTCTACATCATTCCATCTTGTTTCATGGAGTGTTAGCCAATTCTCTTCTGGCTCCACACTCTACATTGAGGTAGAAATTTAATATGGAGGCAAGCTGAGAGACAAATACAATGCAGAATCCTTTTCTTCTCCATTTCTTCTGGAGACCAAAATTTATGTATTGTATTGCACATGGAGCCCATATACACAGCCTTGTTCCTTCTGGAAAATCTTGGGAAGAATATGATCAAGTAGCCAAGTAGCCAGTGGGTTCCTGATCACATGAGTCCTCAGACCAAAGAATCTAAGTTTTGCCAAGGACTTGTATCCTTCGCTGAGTAACAGTAACAAAATACCAGAGACTAGGTGGTTTAAAAATGAATTATATCATTGTGGAGACCTAGCAATACACATATTGCCCTTCCTTGGACAGAGTGGGGCGAAGGGAGTGTTCTTTCTATGAATATTATTCCATCATGAGGGCCCCACTCTCATGACCTAACCTAAGCCTAATTAACTCACAAGACCCCGTCTCCAGAGAGCATCGCAATGGGAGTTAGGGCTTCAATGTAAAACTTGAAGAGGGAGTCACACAGACTTGCAAGTGCTATCCAGAGCTAACCAGATTCCCACAAGCGGCTGAATCCTGCCAAGTATCCAAAGCAAGAAGGTTTCCTTCCCCAGAATCGAGAGGCAGGCAGATCTTCCCTTGCTTTCGTAATGGTCACAAGAAAAATTATTCTTGTTCTGCAAACAAAGAGGAAAGCTCCCAGCACCTGTTTTCCAGCTCAGAGCCTGGCTTCCCGGAGCCAGCTGAGCCCTGTGGCCTTTGGTACTTGTCAAAAGGCAGTTGCTAGATCCTGACAAAGGGCAGAAACAAAGGCGAAGGAGACAAACACAAAGTGAATTGTCAAGAATAAATCAAGATTTCTTGTCAGTGTCAGAGCTAATTCCTTGGTCTTCTTTATCCTGGAGCAGATCATCAGGGACTCATTTGTATTCTGCGTAGCAACAGGCTCGGTTCCATGCACACTGCCGGTTGCAACAGCTCCCTGAAATTTATCATTTGGCTTCAAAAAAATTTTTACAAAAGTTGTTTAAAACTGCCATTAAAATAGTTAGCAGATTCTCCTACATGAAGTGAACAATGGCATTTATACTAGCAGACGATGTGAACTTTTTAGCACCTCTTGTTTATGGAGAACATCAGCAAGCAGCTCTAATTAGCTGATCAAAGCCTCAATCATCTAAGTTCAAGGATAGGTATCCCAGCAAAGGAAATAGACTTGCTCCTTTTTTCTCCTAAGAGAATCAAGGACTCAAGTATGCTTGTTTTTCAACATTCATCAGAGCCAAGACTGGAAGAAGTGTTCAAGGTCATGTTCCCAGCACACACATCTCAGATACTCTGCCTGTGATTATAAGTTAAAGTCACGGTTTCAATTTAACAGTATTTGGGTGTGGGTGAAAACGTTCAATGGCGTTGGAAACCAGATGGGTGTGAAATCATGTAGCACAAGTTACAGGCCTCAGGAGAGAAGTAGCCATGGACTCCGTATTTGCTTCAGCCCTAAATGCTCATGCTGAAAGGTCATCTAGGTGATGGGTTTGAGGTGGGGGGGGGGGAGTGTTGGGGAGGTGGCCAGGCTAGGAGGCTGGGCCCCCACAAGCAGGCCCGTTGTCTTCATAGGAGCATTCCCTCCCACCCTTCCAAGTATGTGAGAACACAGGGACCAAACAGCAATCTCTGAACCAAGAGGTGGCGCTCACCAGACGCTTCATCTGTCAGCACCTCGACGTTGGGCCCCTGAATCTCCAGGGAGGAGAAAGGGATGGTTGTTTAGAGGCCATGCCATCTGTGTGGTTTTGTCCAAACAGCCCAAACACAGAAGTAGACCAAGGAAGCCTCTATCAGATTATCGGCCACAAGAACTTGGACGCAGGAGGACTTGCTAGTTGGGCAGCCTGTGAGGAGTCTGGACGCACACATCGGACCCCCAAAGATTAAATCTCAATCTCTGGGGCTGGGACACAAGGATCGGGGGAAAGGACGTCCACGCATCAGGTTGAGAAATACCACACAGCTGGGGCGCCTGGGTGGCTTAGTCGGTTGAGCGTCCGACTTTCACTTAGGTCATGATCTCGCGGTTCGTGGGTTCGAGCCCCGCGTCGGGCTCTGTGCTGACTGCCAGCTCAGAGCCTGGAGCCTGTTTCAGTCTGTGACTCCCTCTCTCTCTGACCCTCCCCTGCTCACGCTGTCCCTCTCTCTCTCCTAGAAATAAAGCATTAAAAAGAAAAAAGATACTGCACAGTGGAGTTTGTCACTTAAGGCTGCTTCTGCGATAGTCTGTCCTGTGGAGGTTTCTGTAAATATGAGAAATGGTGGACTTGTAGTCCAGAACCTAAATTCCTCCATCAAGTTTTTCTCTTAAAAATCCTAACACACCAAAGGTCAACGTGTGTTGGCAATATCTAGTCTACTCAACTAATTGCTAGAATTCAACTCATGCTTAAATAATCCACCTGAAGATCTAAGAGCAGGAAAATAAAACTGTTTCCCTTCCCATTGTACAATATTGCTATTAAATTAGAACATGGTTAGTGATTAGATGGTCATTTCTGGAAGCTCTTCAGATTTGTTGCACCTTTTAGAGAATCCTAGGATCCAGTTCTTCAGCAGGTTCCTTCTTTTGTTGACTTGTTACCAGCTGCTGGAGGCACTGGAGATGCCACTGTGAACAAGACCAAGCTCTTACCGTCATTGAACAGATACTCAGGGAACGACAGCAAGTCACTGCCATCGCCGGCCTGCTGCCTCGAGTCCTATCCAGCCTCCCCCACCGTGCGGCAGGGTCCTGTGGGGGTACTCGCTGACATGTAGCTGCCTGGAGTCTACTCCTGCAGGTTCAGGATCCCAGCTGTCCTGGGGGCCTGTTAACTAGTATCCTGGCCACTGAGGCAGGTGGTCCATCACTGAGGAATTCTAGCACTGATGTCATTTCCACTGGCCTACAGGCAGCTCTGTGGGTAGGAAGGCTCGTCAAGGTTTACCTAGCAGTACACTCACTGTACACGCAGGGAGACAGGCTCTTGGAAGGATCATGTCTGCTCATTGTATGTGAATGTCACCTGCCAGGAATTCCTCTCCTTTTAGAAAAGATTAAGTTTCTACCAGTTAACAGTCTTAGGGTTAAGTATGATCTACTACAGATTAACTGGACATAAACTACTTGATTTACCTAGATCACCTCAAAGTGTGACTATTGAGAGCAAAACCAAGGCCAGTAAAAGGGAAGTTGAGGTAGGACATTTGGGATGTGGCCAGAGCACATACTATGATCCAGGAGCAGGGGTGGCCGAGCACAGTGTGGGACAAATAAGGCCTCCGTGATTGTTCTCTTCTTCCAGTTTTGAGGAGCCATTCAATTCACCTCAACTTGCCTGGCTCTGCTTGAGCAAAGTTTGGTCACGTGATTTCTTGGGTTCCGTTAGAACTAAGAATGCCTATGGATTGGGGGGGAGGGGGTCAACCCACATCTACAGATCAGGTCTAACTAAAAATAGGTGTTTTTACTCGAAAAGCCCACTAATCATTGTTGTTCAAGTAGCTGCTTACATGTTTGTCTGTTTCCACCATGTATGGAAGGTTACCTTAAGTCCTCAAAGTCGATGAGAGCTCACAAGTTAGCCACATAGCTAACTGAACATCCCACTATCAGAGTGACCAGCGGTCTTTTTTCCTGATTGCAGATTCAGAAGACTGAAGGGTTTCCTGGAACAGGGGACTTCCAGGGCTAAAACCAGGAAGAACTGGTCACCTTAGTCATTATCCAGCAAGTATCACTGTGTTATCTGCTCTAGGCATTTGCAGCCTACTCAGGAGACAAAGTTCTACTTATAGTCATTTATCGCTGAATTATGTGCTCAACTGGGTGATGCGATCTCCAAGTACAATGGGGATTCTGAGAAAGGTCACTTGTTTGCAGTCACTGCAAAGCTTCATGAGTTACGTGGGATTGGGTCCAAGCCTTATGACTTGTAATCTTGCTTCCTCCTTTCTAAGAAGTGTGGTCAGGCTTTCTGGGCTTGGTAATTTGAAAATGGTTTTGAATATACATTTATAACTTAACAGGAAGGGACAAAGAATGAGCTCAGAAGTTGCTATAAAAACCTTCTCTAACTAGTTAATGTTTTTATGAACATACAAAAAATACAATTCCTACCCCTGATACGTTCATGGTCTAGTGAGCTGTATGTACACTACGGTGTCAAAGTGCCTAGTTCAACTGTATGGGAGGAGACCTTGACAGAATCACTCAGCCATGGGACCGCCAAAAAAATGCAAGAGAAAAAAAAACCCAAGTTCAATAACTAAACTGATAGTAAACTTAGTATCAGGATCTGTTGAACAACCTTTTAGGTAAACCAAAGTAGTTAAATTCAAGAGACTTTGTAGTAAGATATTCCTTGAATGACAAGAAAAATCACATGCTTACTTTGGGGCACATAAAAGGCAATCTTATTGGAGAGCAGGGCTGAAGTCGCCTCTACAAGCATAGGACACACACTTGGCAGATTCACTGCTGCCTCGGGACCATGAGCTTGGCAATTTCCTGATTTCATGGAGTTTCAGGGAGTTAGGTTCAAGTTAGGTCACCAATTGCTTTTTATGTGTTAGTAAACTAACCACTCCCCCTCCCACCCCCACTGAAGTTCAAGATCTTTATGAATTCCAGTGGGTATTGCTAAAGATTGGAGACTGAGGAGTTAGGTCTCCAGCACTGTGCTAAGGGCTAGGGCCTCACTAATGATGAAGAGATGGAAGAGCAAGGTGGGTCCAACAGAAGAATTAATTCACCCTCTAGTGGGGTTTCCAGATCAGCAAAGTTCTGGATTATAGCTTCAAAGGAAGAAGATAAACAAGATGAAAGGAATAAAGTGTAAAGCCCCCTCGTAGGTCAGTGGGGAAGGTGATAGAGTTTGGGGGTCTAACAGGAGGAGGGTAGGAAGACTCCGAAAGTTAAGTCCCGTCTCACGAGCACGGACAGCATCTTTGCTAATGGTCCCAGAAATCGATCTTTAGATCATTGCCTAGCGGCTGCTCACAAGATTGAAGACCTCACACAGAGGGGAAGCGTGAGGTCGGTCCCCTCATCTAGATACAAGTTTGTTTCCTGAAACATCCTGAGGGATCAGAGATGATGATGGTCTGACTCCATCTTGTGTGTGGATTGTGCACTTGACATCCAGGCAGGCAGGCGTTTTCCTACCTCTGAATACCTGGACCATCTGCATTCCAGACTAGAGGAAGGGGGGATGGTGGGGGGTACAGAATCTTACTTCCCAAGTGGCTCCAAAGGCCTGTGAAATAACCATCTACCTTTCACTCTTTGAAGACTCTTGTCTACATTTGGATCGTGGTTCCCCCCCCTTCCCCAAGATTAGCCAACACTCAAACAGCACGATCAAGGAAAAATGCTATTACATAAAGCACTTCAGTGTTTTTGGAAGAGGCCTTTTAGGATCTATGCCTGGATGCATCGTTATCTGACTTCTAGGCTCACTCTTCCCCTTCTACCTGGACGTGCATGCCCGGGCGGGGGTTCTGCACACTGCACTGAAGCTTCCCAATCAAATCCTGTCTTCGCACTTTATCTGCTCCATCACCCCAGAGAAGTTATTTAACCTTTGGAATTTGGTTTTCTCTTGGTGAATGTTGCTTTTAATACAGCATGGAGTGTGGTATTAAGGACTGATGTATTTAAAGCACGGAGCCCAGTGCCTGACCTGTAGCTGGTATGTTTACATACCCTCCACACACGGGCAGCTGTGACTTTTAGCCATCAGATCTATGGTGCCCTCCTGAGCAGGTGATGTGGATGAAGCTCTTATAAGCACACCCTGAGCCTAGAGCCAAGGCCAGAAGCCCCAAGGCTAGGCCCTCCTAGGTTCACACCCATTACTCAGAAGCAGCACCAGCGCTGTTAGGATAGACAACGGTGCCTGGGTCCTCAGTCTGCCAGTTCCACACATGGTTACAGAGCTAGAATGTTCTCCATCAGGGCTGCGGAGGTCTGGAGTTTTGGCGGTCTGCCTTAGCAGGAGGCACTTCCTGTAGGTCCTGGGAGGCAGAGATGGTCATCGCTGCCAGCTGCAAGTTCCCCGTGCAGGAGTCTAGGGTGTGTAGTCAGACAGCCACTCCCAAACCCAAGGGCAGGCTGCCAGGCTCAGGCTGGCTCTAAGCTCATCAGGCTACCAAGGCTTTGTAAGATCAACCATTCTTGCTTTCTATTTGGGTGGGTGGGTGAGGAGAAAACTAAAACCTCTTCTTTGTTCCCCTAGGAATCCTCTATACCTTACACTTGGTCAGAAAGAAGCATGTTGGGGCGCCACAGTGGTTCGGTTGAGCACACAATTTCGGTTCAGGCCGTGATCTCGTGGTTGGCAGGGTTGAGCCCCACATGGGGCTCTGTGCAGACAGCTTGGAGCCTGCTTCAGATTCTCTCTCTGTGCCCCTCCCCAAATCATGTGGTTTGTCTCTCAAAAAAGGTTTTTAAAAAAGTTAAATAAAAAAAAAAGCTAAGGATGTAAAGAAAGCCTCTGCCTCCCACTCCCCGTCCTCACTCCAGCCGGAGTTCCGGGCCACAACCTCTGACGGGGAATCCGATCTGTCCTGGTGCTTTGCAGGTCTGAAACCGTGCGCAAGTGAGGGCTGCGTTCCTTAGGCTCTCTGCACAGTGACTCCCGTGAGCCACAGACGCACAGCGGGGTCGAGACCTCAGCGCTGCCGGAGACCCGGAACTCAAGGCCAGGCTTGCAGGAGCCGAAAGCCAGGGCTCAGGCCTTTGCAGGGAAACCCATTTCATTAAGGGGTTTTGGCCCACTTTTACCCTTTTAAATGTAGGTATTTAAACATCCCTAGTATTAAGTAATTCTGTCTTTAGAAGCCCATTTTGTCTCCAAAAGTCAGCCTGGCAGGCTTTCATCGGAGCTAAAGTCTCCAGCATCCCGAGGGGTCTTGTCGGCCACCAGCCTTCACCTGGTCTCCGTCAATCAGGAGAACGCGGACAAGCCAGGCCCCTGCGCAACCTCCTCGCGCCCCCCCAGGTTTTACCTCCATGCATCAGGGCTCATGCCTGTGACACCACGCTAACTTCTATTTGTATGAAAATGACAGTGCTCTTTTTTCCAGAAGTGCCTAGAAATGGTTACAAGCCATTTTTGACAAGTGATCGGCCATTTTTTTGTGACATTTGCTTTGAAACCGCGACACAGGAGAGACCGGACATGGCATCTGCTGGGAGGGTCAGCCGTGAGGAGCTGGGAAGCAGCCACTGGAGGTCCTTCAATCACTGTTTCTGCAGGGAGGGCCAAAGCAGTCAAGGGGACGCGCCCTGACCTAGTGTGGCCCTGGCCTCACTGGCTCAAACCATGTCTCTGGGCTGACTCTTCATGGACAAAGGACAGGCTGTCACTGACGAGAAACGAAGTTAATCCTGGGCTAGGGAATTCGGATGTGGTGTCCAAGCTCTTCCTGACATGGCTTCCCCTGGGCTGAGTCACCGAGTTCTGTTGGAGAAACACCCTATGGCTACAAGCTGTGGCACGTTAGGCCTCCACTAGAAACCAGAAAGGCAGGTAGGATAGGGTTTTTTTTCTAGAAGGAAGCTTGGAGGCTAGGATTTTACTTACAGGCTTAGGTACTTTGTCATGAAGATCAGAGTCCCTGGGGCTCTCCCACCCCTGACGGCAAGAAGTGGTGTATGGGGTCCTTAGGGCAGAGACCCCTTTGCCCTGGCGGCCCCCTGCTTGGGGGTCGGGGGCGCTTTTGATGGAGATGTGTCAGGTAGATGTTGAATGCTTTGCTCTTTAATAAGGACTACGTAGGGGCTTAAGGAGCAGTAAAATACTGAATATGAGTTGCTTTGTATGAAGAGGTCGTCCGATGCCAGGAATGGCTGAGGCTGGTTGGAGACAGCAGAGACCAAGACATGGGGGTACATTAGGGTGGGGGTCACTCCTGCGCAGAGACCCAGTCCAGAGCTTGACCGGCAGTTGTGATCCCTAAGTACTGGCTGAAGGAAGGCTTGAAGGGGTGAACGCAGGGGAAACCTTGCTCTACAACAGGATTCTGGATGAGAAGATGCGAAAACGAAGGGCTGCGTGAGGCACCCTTCCAGCCCAGAGCTATAGCCCACACACTGGGCCTGAGGGGACAGATCCGATGGCTCAAAGGCTGTCCCTCTCCATAGAGGGACACGTAGTGAAGGGAAGATCGGGGGCTTTCAGGTCCTGTGCTATTGATGAGGGAGCCTGGGGCAAACTGAGGGCAAAATAGAGGCTTACAGCACCCACCTCCCAGCGGGGGGATCCACACCAGGCCTCAGGCTCCCCTAGTGGCTCAAGAACAAAGGGGAGAAAACAAATGGTTAACTAATAGAGATCGCAGGGAAGCAGGACAGGAGTCTCCTTGAGTTTAAGATCTTCCTAACGAGCACACCGCATACACTGTATTGTAGCCAGCTTGGCAATAAGGGGTCTTTGAAAGAAGAGACTGACCCTTAAAGAGGATCTTCAGAAATTACAAGATAAAGGCAATCTTGCCAATAGACCAATCTCCAGAAACCCATAGGCCCAGTTTTCTGGAGCCCAAGCATCGCCCTCCCTCCACAGTGAGGTGGGGAACAAAGGCAAGGAGAAACCAGGAAGTAAAAGCAAGCTTCCTCATAGCCTGGTGGAACGCCTACAGTCCCCCTGCGGTCGTCTTAGAGGGAAGACAACCTTAGCCCGATGATAGCAAGGCCTCAGGGATCTTAGAAGTCCTCTGGAGGCCACCGTTTGACTTCACCTCCCCCAACTCCCAAGTATAGCATCACTTCTCAACCCGAGGGCCGCTCTTTTGCGGAAAACTTTCCGCCCCAAGGTCCTGTCCCCATGCTCTACTCAAGTCACCTTTTGGCACCAAAGTAGTCTCCAAGAATCCTTTCTTGGCCATCTGTTCTAGACACCATGAACCCCAACCATTACCCCAAAACCTCACCACCAGGAGGAGAAAGATGGCAATGAAGGAGACGGTCAGGCCTTCTTCCTCACAGGGTTCCTTTGAGGGCTGGGGAGAAGGCCCACCCGTCCAGCACTTGGGTAGAACGGAATCATACAAAGTTCAGTAAACATTACTCCAACAGTGAAGGACTTTGCTGGGTGGTAGATTTATGAATTTAGGTATTTATGCGTGTGTATGCACTCAAAAAAAGAAGCATCAAAGAAGAAAGGCTTCCTATTTTACATGAGAGGGCATCTGGGTGGCTCAGGTGCTGAGTGTCTGACCTTGGTTTCGGCTCAGGTCACGTCAGTTTTGGGAGTTCCCAGCCCACATCAGGGCTCTTTACAGACCATGCAGTGTGTGCTTGGGACTCCTGGTCTCCCACTCCCTCTATCCCTCCCCTACTCATGTAGTCTCTCAACAGGAATACATTCTCAAGTCAAACAAGGTCAAAAAGCAAGTTTTTACTTAGTGCACCTGGTCAGTTCTCAGGACCAGTTTGTTCCTTACAAGGACAAGTGCATTCATTTGGCTGCTCTAACCCAACCACCACAGCTTCGGGGGCTGTACAGGTTTCTTTCTTCTAGTTCTGGAGGCTGGGCCATCCAACACCACGTGCCAGCCAGATCCGTTCCTGGTGAGGCCCCTTTCCTGGCTTGCAGACCCCTTTCTTGCCATCTTCTCTGCAGAGAGGTCCTTACTCTCCTGGGTCTTCCTCTCAAGGCACCAGCCCCAATCGTGAAGGCTCCTCTCATGACCGGATCACCTGACGAAGGTCCCGGGTCCAAATCCCTTCACAGTGGGGATTAGGATTTCAATCCATCAGTTCTGGGGGGACCCACTCAGGTCATAAGGTTGTTAGGATGGTTTAATTAAGGGATTTCTAAATCTTAGAGTCGCTCTCCAGTGACTACGGATTGCTTTGCAAGATTGTTTTACATTTCTATCATAGAATTTTAGTGGGTTTTTGCCTAGTGTTTCAAGTAACAAAGTTTTCTTACTCTAGGTTACTATAGTATTGTTCTGATTATCTGTTTTTATAGAAGTTACTATATCACTATTCATTCTGTTGGTGGAGTAGGTTCAGTGGAGAGGCTCTGATCTCGGGTCCTTCAAGAGGGTGCAATTAGAGATTGGCTGTGGGTTGACACCCCTGAATATTGTAACGGAGCAAGACCATCAAGACAGCCCCTTGGCCACGTGTGTGGCCCTAGGCTAGGACAGCTGCAGTCCCTGGGGTGGCCAGACCTTTGTCCGTGCGGCTAGTGGAGGTGGTCACCTGCAGGAACAGGTGCGTGGTCAGCCTCTTCCACGGGGGCGGACTCCCAGCATTTCAAGAGCCAGAAATTCTAGGTCTTCTTCCATCCTCACCACTCACTTTTGCGATCTCCCATTGTCTAGGGTCAGCCCAGATTCAGGGAGAGGGGACCACACTCGAGCGGGAGCATCAGCACCAGCACACATGGGCCCATGGGGAAGCCATCCTGAGAAGTGAGCTGTTGAAAGCAAAAGTCCATCACTTGGCATAGGGTTCCCAAGTTTAGATCATTCCACACAGAAAATTTTTTCTTGGACTTCAAATTTCTGTTGATACCGGAGAGCCGGATTGTACTTAGAAATCTTGAAAGACACATTCTAGAAATGCTGGACCTCCAAGTTTCTTCTTGTGGCCAGGAGTAGTGAAGAAGGACCTCAACAACTTCAAGGAAGTAAAGTTCAAGTATGCTGGAGACCCTATATTCCTAGGGTCTCATAGCCTCCACCCATGCCCCACATCCTAGAGAACCTTCATCAGATCCATTATGGGCTCTGAAGCTCTGGGATCAAGCAGGTTTTGAAGGAAGTTCATTACACTATTCTAACTTGGAGACACCATTCTAGTGACAGCTACTGAATTTGCCCCAATTATGAATAGCAGTCATTGATTCCTTCCTTCCCTTATCCAGATTACCTTCCACAGGTCAGCCATTAGTTTGGCATCATGTGTTAGTGTCATACGTGTGCACATGTGTTCAAGTACATCTCAAGCAAGTTTTCCACAAAGATCGACTTTTAAGGATTTACCCTCCTTATGTCTGCACTGTGCAAACTTTTTACCACTTTCTGTCCAACACTTTCTGCCCTCCAGCCCGCGAGTCCTTGTGCACACCTCACTTCAGAAGCAGAGGTCAAGATCCACTTCTTGATGGAACTGTCCCTGGAGTATTGCAACCAGAGGGCAATCCCGACCCCCCTCTTAGCCTCAAAATACCCTTTGTTCTGACAGTGCTGCCTCTTAGCATACCTGGATTTCCCACATTTATTGACACTTAGCTATTAATGCCTAAAATCCTCTCCTCTAATTCTTTATGATCACTTTACTGGGTCTGTTCATTATATAAAACCAAAGTAAGCAACTAGGCATTTAGTCCAAATGGTTAAGCTGTGCACCTAACATGGGGACTGAATGCATGACCCCGAGATCACGAGTCTCTATCAAGTGCATCAGTCAAGGGTCCCACCAGGTATTTAAGCACCTCGAAAAACAGTCAAATTTTTTTTCTTCACCACTAGATCCTCAGTACCCACCAGGAAGCCTGGGGCAGGTTACCTGTTGCAGGCATATGTGGAAACAGACTTTGGGGCCAGTGCAGGCCTTCAGCATGTGCACCTAGGACCTCACCGGGGGGTAAACGGCCACACGGTTCATGCCTCCACTTCTGTACCAAGCGGACAGTGCACCGGCCCCCTAGCTTGTGTGGGTGTTGTCATGACAACTGGTGCCAAATAAAGAGTTCCTACCAGGGCAGGAAGTTTGAGTTTGTAAACCTGTTACTTGGATTTCAAGGAAGCACAGCATCAGAAATTACCTTGAAGTCTAACAACGTGTCGGCCTAATGATTCCCAGTAACAGAACAAGTTAACCTTCACGGTTTTGATCCCATTCTTCCCAGTGGGTAATGCTCCATCTCAGGTTTTTAAATATCTGAGAGTGGACACCATGGAGTGCCCCAAACATCCCCAGGGCGAGTTTTGGTTTCCTGGTCCCTCAGTTTCGGCTGCACTTCCTACGGCTCTCGGCTCTGAACCTCCAGCAGAGTATGAGGAGCAGACACTGAGCGAGGGCTTCCGCGCGGCCTGAAGCACCATTTGCAGCATCTGCGGAACCCGCAACCCTTGAGGCCATGGCTTTCCGCTGACACAGCAGGTGGGGCACTCAGAATAATTCCAACCAGGTATTTTCTGTCAACTCCAAGCAGCAGGCTCATGTGTACAGCACTCCTTTTCCCCCAGGACCTCCATGGTGAGCAGGGGAATGAACGAAAGCTTGGAGGTGGATATTTTGGGGACTTCCTTATTGTACATCAGCCTCAAGCCCCCTTTGAGTCCTTTCTGGTACGCTCCCCACCTTTGTTTTCCATGTGTACCTATTCGTCTTTCATTCACTCATGTATTGCTTCACACGGCACGGTGGGGAGCCCGCCCCGCACCAGGCACCCAGGAGGGCAGCACGGGAGGACGGCCACGTTAGAGGTGCTGACCCCCAAGAGTTAGAGGAGCTCACTGATGCTCCACTTTCTTAGAGCCTATTTTCAACTAGTACAAACTCCCTCAGCTTGCCTGGTGGGAGCTGTGGTTCTACCTGAGCACCAGCCCTGGTGAGCGGGGCTACCGTGGGTCTGGGGGGGCTTGCAGGAACCCCACAACAGGTCTGTTTCCCATTAAGATCATGGTTCAAGGAAGTGCTGTTGAGAAGAGCTAGTAGAATGGAAAGGAGAGCAAGTTCAGCGATCGACATTAGAAGATGCTCCCGACACTCAGGAAACAGAAGGCCTCGCCAGGGACCGGGGCCAGCTAGGGGCGGGGCGGGAGGGGCCAGGCCAGGGAAGGCCTCTTGAAGCAAAGGCTCCCTGACATGGGGACCAAAAAAGGATTGCAAGGTCTTCGGCCTGACCAGGGACTTCCAGACCCAGGGAAAAAACAAGACAGAACAGGGTTTAGCAAAGATGGCTTTGAATGCCTGAGAGGAGCTCTCGGAGAGGAGCCCCAGGAAGTCTGGGTGGATTCACCACATGTCACCCTGCACCACTGCCAAGGAGACTTTGCAGTCGGGTGTGGATGGGCGGGAACCAGAGGAGTCGAGGCCTCAAGATCATTCTGGGAGCTCAGGGCCAAGGCATGAGGAGGTGGTCAGGCACCAGGGTGAAGAGCCCGCCCTCCAGGTATGTGACATTAGCGGTTTCCACCCCGTGAATGTGGGGCTGGAGGAGCGGGGGTCCCCACACAGAGCTGCGACATGGTTTCTAACAGAAGGGCGGCCCCCAGTGTGGAAGGACCTCTGTATCCTTTCATCAAAGTCAATTCTGGGTCTTAATTAAGCTTTCACTCTGACTTGGGGCATTTTCAGGACAAGAGTGCAGATCCTTATAATAACACTTGAAAGACTACAGGACTTGGACTTCCTGCCTGAGCTCTGAAAGCTTCTGGGTTTGGGTGTGTTTGCCTTAGACTCTTCCGTCCGTTCCCCGTGCACTGCAGGGACCTCGCGCATCTCCGGCTCTACAGCCTGCTCGTGCCGCTGCCCAGGGGCCCTCAGCCTCTCTTCTGGGCTCCTCGAGTGTGAGCCACATAGCTGGTGTTCACACTTTTCTCCTGGATCCGACAGCAGGACAGTGCCTGCGGGCCGTCTCGTGCCGAGTGTGGGGGAACTAACGTGGGCCCCTGCCCTTCTCATGCCTGCCTTCCTGTGACCACAGGGGCTGTGCTAGTGCTGGCCCCACGGATCCAGAGGGACGAGCTCTCCACGAGGGAGGAAGGGGAGGGGGAATCACCAAATGACCGCAGAAGAGGTAGTCCACACCCCCGCGGTGCTCAGGGGCAATCCCAAGTATCTCCCCCAAATAACCTGTGAGAACCCAGTATTCACTTCACCCAGATTTTGCAGATACCGGCCCAATATACACACGCACCTCCCCCCCAGTTGTTAGGACAAATACTTGACTGGCTTGTAAGCAGCCACTGCCTGGGCTCTTTGGGGTGCCCTCTTGCTGCAGACAGATCCGGCAGCCCCAGCTCCTCCCTCAGGGACCCTTCCTTCTCACGTACACAGGTCCACGCCCGGAATCCCAGAAACAAGAGGCTTCATCTTCACAGCCCAGTCCTGCAGCGGCTCTTCAGTGTGGCTGAGGCTGACCCTCTCGTTTAGCAGTTGGACCGACACCCCTGATTCACCCACAACCAGGTTCAAGGAAAGACACCCGGACTCGTGGACTAGGCTGTAGTTTTGCCTTTACTACGGAGGGTGTAGGAGAGGAGTCATGGCCCCCAGAGACCTCCCCATGACCTAACCCCTGGGCCAGGGAAGGTTAAAGGGCTAAGATGGAGACAGGATGGGAAGTCTGAAGAACAGGTCATGCAAGGATCACCCGCGTGGGCCTCATGTCCTGAGGCACAGGGGACCATGCGACCAGAGGCAGGGAGCAAACGGTGCTGGCAGCACAGAACCCCCCCCCGCCCCGGAGCTCCGGTTCCGGGCACAGCCGAGGGCACCTGCACTTCAGCCGATACGGGGTTTGGACTTACGGCCCCAAATCCAGAGACTACATCTGTTTTAAGCCCCTCCCCCACCCCGATTTGTGTCCCAGCAGCCACGGGGACATCACAGGCGGAATGCCTTCAGGTGGGCTCCCCCGCCAGGACTTGGTATGGAAGGAAGAACTTTGCTCCGGAAGCATCAGAACAGGCTTCACAGACATGGTGGCAGTGGCCCTGGGGCTGGGATGAGCCAGCGTCGGGCGAGCATGGAAGGGTGACAGACAGGATGGCATCTGGAGTAAGGACTCCTCCATTCGCCTGGAACAGCTTACGAAGGTGGCAGGAGAGCACAGCGAGGGGAGGGACACCCGACGGGAGACGGGAGACCCAACCCCCGGGCAGAAAGGTGTGTGGCTCCCCCTGCAGGGGTGGAGAATCAGCGCAGCTCAACAACTGAGCAACCACCACCACGCTAACCAGATGCCGGTCTGTGAGCTGGGCAGAGCCTTGGGGTTGCTTCTGCGTGGACCCCAAGGACTCCATCAGCATAGTAGGCTTGGAGGCAGAGCGACAGCCCTCCGGCCTGAGCAGTTTAAGCTCACGCTGGTCTGCGGCCAGACCTACCGGCCAGAGAAGGAAACGAACACAGCTTCAGCAGAATCCCTTCTCCGATGTAAGCTGAGACAGGTGCTAGGCTGCTTCCAGGAGGTCACCTTTAGAAGCATGCACCTTGCCCAAGATAAAAACTGGCCAAGTTCCCATGCAGAGTCCTGTAGGGATTGTCCGATGGTTTCCTTTAAAGTCCCCAAGAGCAGGCCTAAGAGAAGCAGAGAGCAGTCAAGTGTCAAGGCGGCAGAGGCAGGACCTCACAAGAGACAGATTGCTATGTGAGGGGCCAACATGCACCCTCAGGGGCACACAGGAGGGTCACTGGTACTACTTTTAAAAGAGCTTCTACTGGACAGTTCTGTAGTCAGAGGCAGGGCATTGGCTTCATGAACACCTGGTTAAACCAGCCAGAGTCCAGCCTCAGAGACCTCACCCTTGGGCTTGACCTCCCATTTGTCGAAGGTCAGGGGAAATTCATTCCAATTCTAAGACTGTGTGGAGATTGGTTATTTTTCAGGACAGTGGGAAGGGAACTGGGGCTGACCTCAGTTTATTTTCAATTGGAGTTTACAGTCCTATCTTAAAATCTATCTCACATAATTATACCTTTCTCAACCACTTCAGATTGCAAATATTGTTAGTTCATTTTAGATGCTCTGAGAGCTCACCATTGACTTTTAATTAAGTGCCAGCCTCTTTCCAACAGTCTCTCCTACCCTTAGGATTCTGTACACCATTTCTAATTTACTTCAGTTGCCTACCCAGCACACAAAGGGGGGAAAGAAATGCACTTGACCATCGAGCTGTGGGGGGAAATGGTAGGCTTTCACCATGGCTCAAGAAAACCAAAGCATTCTTTTTAAAATAATTGCGAAGATTGGTCTTGGCTTGATGTGTGTTATGGTCACAGCTATCAGGTGAACTTAGATACCACAGCTACCCATAGACCACATGTAGATCAAACTACCTTCCGCTTTCCGTGATATGGTCCTGAATAGTCACAAGCATACATCGCAGTTAACTGTACAGCATATCTCCCGTCAATATGCAAAGTGGAATTCCCTAGTTAATATTCCTAACTAGCTGGACAAACCACTAAAACCATGGGGGCCCCTGAAGATGTAAGTGGAGAGGGAACAGAATAGCATGCCGAGTTCTTCCAGACCCCAGCACCCTCCCAGCCTAGAGCTGTGGGGATGCAAAGCTTCCTCTGCTGTGCTGCACTTTTGAGATTGACTTGGAATCAAAGGTCATCTTATCAGAGTCATGCTCTACCCACCCCATGACACATCGGCTACATCAGTTTCCATTCAGTGGGCAGGATTATGATGTAGAGACGGAGTCCATGAGCTTGTCCCAAAAGCCTCATTCCAATTACTGTTCATTTTGCAGATATGTAGCAAGTCCCAAGTATCTCGAACCAAAATGTGGTGGACACGCAGGTTTGCCGAGTACCTGCTCTGCCCCAGGCACAGTTCACCCATTTCATAGATGTAATGAAGAAAACAAGGTCCTTGTTCTCTTGTAATTGCTTCCAGGGGTAAAGGAATAAGCCATCAATTACGTACCAAGTAGTAGTGTTATGAAAGAAAAGCCGACCCTAGGGGTAGAGGCAGTCCTAGTTGTATGCTGGTCCTGGGGGTGAGAGCAGCGGCCCCGGCAGACCGCGTTTCTGGGGTGCAACGGAGCAGAGGCCTGGATCAAGTTAGGGAGAGATATGCAGGAAGCATTCCCCATAGAATGAACCCATTATGCCAAGGATGGTCTCATGACTAGAGGCTTGGGGGATTTGGGGGGACAGGATGTTGATGAGGGCCAGTTGGGGTGCATAGGCCCCGGGGAGGACTCAGTCTTGCCTGCCCTCCAGCTTCTCGCTGAGGCCATGGAGATTTTCCAGGCATCCTTCACATCGAGACTCCTTAAAATAGCCTTCAAGACTCCAGTCTGTCAACTACAAGTCATGGATGCTTTACTGTTCGAACCCTAGCATGTACCTTTTACCTACATTTGAAACCTCATGACTTCACTCAACAACTAGATCCATGTGGCCTGAGGATTCTCTTCCAAGAGGGCCCTGTAAGCGAACAAATTACCCAGAATCTGCCACATGGCAGAGGTCCCCCACAGGATTCTGGGAGTGTTTACCTAACACATCTGTTCTTTTGAGATGAAGGTGTCAGAAAAGGAGAAAGTCTTGCGAAGGTCATGGACGCCCCTGTTTACATTTGGCATCCTTGGTAGGGAGAGCCCGGGGGCTGAGCAATAGCGGAGTTTCCTGGATTTAACGATCTCTCCTCCACGAGGAATCAACCCAAGTAACACCTCAAGTGCTACGTGTCAGGCTAACCCAGGATAGGGGAGGACTTTAAGGTTATCCCAGGCCAGCCTGCTGTTTATTCAAAGAATCTCTGTAACACCTTTTAAAGATGTAGGCTTGGGGTGGCTGGGTGGCTCAGATGGTCAAGCGTCTGGTTCTTGATTTTGACTGAGGTCATCCTCTCATGGTTTGGGAGATTGAGCCCACATCAGGCTTTGTGCGGAGAGAAGACCCACCTGGGATTCTCTCATTCCCCCCACCGCCTTGCTCTAAGACACAGGCTTTCTAGTGTTGCCATATGGCTATTTTTTCAACAGTTGAGTGCCACCAAGTGTGAGACAGACAAGCCCATGTAGAGGGACCTTCCCATAATTCCTAACTGCAAAGCAATTTTTTCAGGGCAGGATGGACTGAGGCTGACGGGTGCCCAGGCCAGGGCTGGGTACCAGAGTGAGGGGGACAAACCATGTGGACACAGGAGGACCTGTGGGGGGCGTTGAAGAGCCCTGGTGGCAAAGCCTGGGCTCAGGCAGAGCACCTGACACACCGAGGTATTCAGGCCTAGAGCCCTCCTCCTCCTCACATCCAGCCCATTGCTCCAGAAGGGGGGTGAATCCAGGGAAGAAGCGGGGGTAAGGATTACGATTGTGCCAGAAAAATGCACCAGATGCAATTACAGGCCATGCAAACAGAGCTCATTACCATTACAACAGGGGTGAACGATGCACTCAATGCCATTGATAGACAAGGCTGGGCGAGTTTTGAAGCATGGGGGTGAGCTGCCGGGAAGTTACTGGAGGCTAGATCGAGGAGGCTGGTCAACATGATTAGGACTCTGCTAACTGGTACTGAAGCTGGGTTCCTATGGAGACTGGGAGATAGACCCCTTCTCTCCCTTCAAGATGTCCTAAGGGTTGGCTTTTGGGTCCTCGGACAACTGGGAAGATGCTCGAGACGTACATCTTAGCTTTAAATACAAAACTTAAAACTTATGATTGCATTTTCTAAAGTAAATGCTCTAAGAAAAGAGGTCAGGGCTTGTCAGGAAAAGACGAGTTTCTAGTTTAGCCAAGCAGAGAAGATGAAGTCTGGCTTGGTTTGTGTCTGGCAGGTGTGCAGCCTCCTTCCCACAATGTCTGCCCGTGCGGGAAGTCTAGGAGCCGGAATGTTGTGCTTGGCCTCATCAGGGAGGCCTTGACTTTGCAGTCCGCCCTCCAGCGACGGCTGTTGGGATCACTTGTACCAATAGCAGTGTTTACACCTAGTGACCCTGAAACACTTGTAAAACTTAGCAAATTGACCCCGCGGATCTTCAGTATTAGAATCCTAATGGGGCCAAGGAGAACTTTTTTCATTTGTCTTTAATACAGGTAACTCCGTAGTATGAGATATGCATTAACTGTATATTAATGTCCCACGTGTACAGGTTCCGCCTGCCCCAGCCCACTTGAGCATGGTTCAAGTTGTACTCTAAGTTAAAAATGGTCCTAATTTTTACCCACTCCCAGCTTGTGTATTTGTTCTTTTTAAACGTTTCACTTATTTCTGAGAAAGACAGCGTGAGCAGGGGAGATTCAGAAGAGAAAGCGAGACACAAAGTAAAGCAGGCTCCAGAGTCTGAGCTGTCAGCACAGAGCCCGACGCGGGGCTCGAACCCACAAACCATAAGATCATGACCTGAGCCAAAGTCGGACGCTTAACCGACTGAGCCACGCAGGTGCCCCGCAGCTTGTGTTTTTCTTAACTCTTCTGGGATCTCATGTGGCAGATGGGCTCTGAGCAAGGAGACCCCACTGTCAGGCAGGCCTCCACGGCAGGTCTTAGGAAACTAAGAGCTAAGACAGTCAGGTGTTCTATAGAAGGGCCAAGATGGTCAAAGTGATTAAGAAGCTTGCTTTGTTGTGGACAGCGTCCACCAGAACTTGATCAGAACCCATTTCATGAGCCCGATTCCGAGCACGCGGCACGTGAGGACCACAGCAGCTCCGCCCGCTGCATTCACGGCTGAAGGCAGGAGGTCAGGATTACGTCAGCAAAGCAGGGATCTGAACCAGCTATAATTTAAGAGCTTCAAAGATGATTCTTTGGCAAAGTCCAGGACAAAGGTCAAGTGGAATTGTCTAAGAATTTAAATCCAGAATATTGCCGAGATGAAAAGATACAGGGTGTAGAGTCACGGTACTAGGTCTTCTCAGTGAGCGAGGAAAAATCTGGCCTGGGAGCCCCCTCCCCCTCCCCCATCGATTTGCTGAACTCGGTTCAGGTGGACGGCATCGTGCCCTGCCCTCGAAGTGCTTCCCAGGCTGCAGGTGGGGCAGAACTACCTGAGATTCTTCACTTACGTCTCCCAACACGATTCTCACAGCTTGAACCGCTGTCTAAGCCCATTCTTCCGCACCTCACACATTTCCGGCCCAGAGGCAGGCAGTTGGGTACCAAAGAGACGGTCTAGTTGAGCAAAGAGATTACCCAGGATAGAAAGACTGAGCCAAGGGTCAACTTCTTGACCACTTGTGGAGAGTTGGCCTAGAACTTCTCCGAAGTTAGTTCTTAAGGGGGGAAAAAAAGGCACAGCAACATTGCCAACAAGCCGTGCCCTTTAAGGCACAAGCAGGTCACGTGCGCCCGTGCGGAGGATTCGAGGATTGCGGTTTGTGCTTCAGCCTGTGAGCAACCTGGTCCCTCGGCCAGTTCGAGATAACTGAACACAGGAGAAATCACAACAGCAAATTAGGAGCTAATGGGCTGCACTCTTCGCCCCTTTCTCAGCTGCTCCAGGGCGACTCACGCACCTGGGGGTCCTCCTATACCCCGGGGTTGCTGACCCCCTTTCTGCCACACCCTGAGCCGAGCAGTGTAGCCCTTGCCTTCTCCCCACAGCGTCATCTGCAGAGAAACGGGATTCGGTCTGCTTCCTAATTAGCTCCTAGGCCCCATATAGATCGTTTCTAGTTCACATGTACATCATGGCACGTTCTATGGTTGAAGACACGGGTTTGGGCGCAGACTCCGCTCGCACTGGACATTTACTGTTACATAGACTCAACCGCTCATTCTCTCTGAACCTCACTTTTCTGCAACACGGAAGAGTGATCGGACCTTCCTGTTGTGGGATCTAAGTGGCATTGAGGTTAGACTACACTAGGTTCTAGAAGGGACAGGATCTTTGAGCCATCATCTAGATCACAGCCCCGCAGAACCCCGGGCAGCGGGCAGGTTTGCTCTCGTTCTTGAATCCCTGATGGCAGACACGAGAGTGGGAGATAAAGGAAGCCAAAGACCCAGCTTTTTCGGGCCTGTAGTCCGGGCGGGGTAGGACTCCGTCAGAAACTCAGGGCACGGAGCGCATGGATTTAGGCCTGGACGCGTAGAGTCAGGCGTCAACAGGAACCACCTGTTCAAAAATTAAGGTTTCGAGGGGGCAGCCAGACGGCTCAGTCAGGTCTCATGGTTCAGGAGTTCCAGCCCCACGCGGGGCTTCGCGCTGGGGGCTTCGCGCTGGGGGCTCCGAGCCCGCTTGGGATTCTCCGCCCCTCCCCCACCTGGGCTCTCAGTGCTTTTTACAAAAGAAATGAAGGTTTGCTGACGGACAGATTTCCACCGGCCCCAGGGCTTTCTGACTGCAAGTGAATGCAGGTGTCCCGAGGGGCTCCTCCCGGAGGCTGACCTGCAGTTTGGCTCCGGTGTCCGGAGATTTCTCTAGATGGAAAGAGCAGTCTTCTCGAAACCACTAAAAGTACCATCAAAAAGTCCCACACCTACGGGTCAGTGAAGTAGATAATGTACACGCTTCCCAGGACAGAACAGACGGTCAGGGAGGAGCTTGGAAGGCGAGGCAAGGGGGAGAGCCGCGTCCCAAGTCCCGGAGACAGGCTCCCAGCTGCCTCTAGCCACAGAAGGGGGAGTGTAAGAGTGGGAAGATTCAGGAACGTTCACTTTAACCCATCACCCCCAGGTCTTAAAAACAAGATGGTCAGCAGCTAATCTTTAAGAAGTTTCCTACAAAGTGGGCCAGAGATTCTAAGTTTTTCTTGGGAAAAAAGCTTAGAGCTTTAGGAACAGAAGGTAGATTTAAAAGCTTTCACATCAGATCAGGAAAAAGAACAGCTTGTAACCTTTCTCACGAAGCTGGAGGCTAGTTTCAAGCAGAGTTTGTGCCAGGCTTCGAAATCAAGCTCAAGCCGGTCAAAGAGGTTCGTTCCCGCAGCCGGACGCCGTAGAAAGCGCCAGGGCCCTTCCCCCGACAAGGGTTAAGGCTCCCCCCCCAGCCTCGAGGCTGCCCCTTCGTTAATCCGAAGCCCAGGCGTCCCAACCACCAAAAAAGCCACAGAAGCAAAGAGCAGCACCTCACACGGATTTTCGATTTTCAAGCATTTCTCAGCCCGAGGTAGTTCTTTCATTTCATCACCGAGTGAGGCTTTCTCGGTGGCACGAGGAAAGGATAGAGTGGGGTGCCCGCATGGTGACTTCTTGGGCAGAATGTGCAACTTTGACAGAGAAAAGGAAAGTTCCCTACTCATCCGTCTCCCTTCCCCCCAGCCAGGCAGTAGGCATCCCCCTGGCACTCAAAAAAGGTAGAAACAGAAAAACACTAACTAAAAAGACAGAGTCCCCAGTCCCGAACGACTCAGGCCCCTCGGCTTCCCAGTCTGCAGCTTAAAAAACAGACAAACTCTGCGGATGTCATTTAAATAGAAGGTGGGCAGGTACGCTTGGTCAGAGGTGAGGCTCTGATTGGCTGGCGCCAAAGAGCTTTCTGGACGCATTAAAAGAAGAAAGGCAGCAGCTGAGAGCTGGGCTGCTGTTTAGAGGCACGTGTGCCCACGTGGGCTAATTCACGCTCCAACGCGGCTTCCGGGGGTTCACAAGGCAAACAGGTGGCACCTGTCGGAAATGGGCCAGAGCCTGACATTTGATAGTAAAGAAAAGAACTCCGCAAACAGCAACACTACACCTTCCCACACGGAAAACAAGGTTTCTTTTCTTAAATGGTCTGGAGGAAGACCCAAGTTATTTCCCTTGCTGTGTGCGCACAGAGCCTTGCCAACGCCTTCCGTTTTAGGGCTTTTTGTTGGTTTCTACCAGCTCCCCCTTCTCCCTCCAGAAACAGGACTGAGCAAAGCCAGACAGCGTAACTCATGGCCACGATCCCTTCCCGCCCTCAAAGGGGCCTCTGGATGGCCGCAGGCGATCTCCAAATCCGCTTTTCATGCCTGCACATTTTCTCATCGGGACATCCTCATCCTCGGCTTCGAGCTTAGGAACATCGGAGAAAACCACGTTAGGCGGAGAGTGTTTATGCTGCAGAATATTCCGGGCGGTTGTGTGTGCGCTTTAGGGGAAGGCTGGCTTGGTAACTGGCGCGGCAGGTGAGGAGACGAGAAGGGCGAGTCATTTGTTTTCAGGGCCTTTTTAAAGTGGTAAAATTCACAACATAAACTTTGCCACCGTAACCACTGGGGAACATAGAGTCCGGTGGCGCCGGGCCTCTCCCGGGGTCGGGGTGCAGGTCCCCAGGTGGCTTGACCTGTAGACCGGACTCCCCCCCACCCCCCGCTGAACTGCCTGTGCTCCCCAGCCCCTCCCCCCGCGACCCCCTTTCTTCCTTCGGATTCTTGGAGTCAGACTACTTTCCAGACCTCATAAAAAGGATGCCGGGTGTGTCTTTTTGTGACGGGCTTATTTCACTTGGGATAATGTCCTCAAGAGCCCCCCCCTGGGTTTTGCATGTGACAGGCTCTCCCGTCTCAACGCTGCATCCTCTCCACGCTGTGTACACAGCCCCTGCCTGTCTACACCTCCCTGCCCGCGGCCGGCTCGCTTCCACCTGTTGGCTACTGTGAATAAGGCTAACGCACGTGGGCGTGCAGACTCCTTTTTGTGTGTCTCTAGTGTCTTCTACAACGTGAAAGCGTGTGCAAGCACAGAATTGCATGTGGACACATACTCAAACCTAATGAAGGCTTGTATTTCATAAATTTGTACTCAATTAAAACTTCTTTAAAACGAAGGCCAGTACTTTTTGTTTTCATTGAGGCATAACTGACCTATTAATGCTGCGTGCACAACAGAATCATTTGATATTTGTATACACTGGGAAACGATCACCAAACTAAGCCTAGTTAATACCTGTTACCATACGTAATTACAGTTTTTTTTCCCTGTGATGTCATCTTTTAAGACCTACACTTAGTCGGGTGCCTTGGTGGCTCAGTCGGTTGGGCGTCCTGCTTCGGCTCAGGTCATGACCTCATTTTTCGTGTGTTTGAGCCCCGCATCAGGCTCTGTGCTGACAGCTCAGAGCCTGGAGCTTGTTTCACATTCTGTGCCTCCCTCGCTGCCCCTTACCCTTCGCTCACGCTCTGTCTCTCAAACATAAATCAATATTAAAAACCACATCCACTGTTAGCAACGTTCAAGTACACGACCGCAGTATTTTCCAGAGCAGCTGTCGGCTGGCCGTGCTGCACGGCTTATTTTATAACTGGAAGTTTGTGCCTTCAGACCTTCTTCCCCATTTGCCCACCCACCAGCCCCCACTTCTGGCAACCACCAACCTGGCATCTGCGTCTGAGTTCACTTTGTTTGTTTAGATCCCACAAGTAAGTGGGAACGTTCCATCTGTGTCTTTCTCGGATTGTTCCCTCAGTGCCCTGCCCTCAGGCTCCAGCCATGCTGCCACAAACGGCGAGGTCTCACTCTTGTGGCGGAGTAGTTCGTGGTAGTGTATGCGTGCCCAGGTCCTTTATCCGCTCATCCTTCGATGGACACCCGTTGTTTCTATATCTCACCACTGGCGGTAATGCTGCTGTGAATGTGAGGGTGCACACAGCCTGTGGGATTCGTGTTTCCATGTCCTTGGGATCTATTCCCAGAATTGCAGCTGCTGGATCCTATGGCAGTTCTACTTGCAATCTTTTGAAGAACTCCATTCTGCCTTCCACAGTGGCTGCACCCATTTCATTCCCACCGACACGTCACAAGCGTTCCTTTTCCTCCACATCTCTCCCTGTACTTGTTACTTTGGTCTCTTTGGCAACAGACATTTTAACAGGTGTGAGGTGATAATCTCATTGTGGGTTTCATGTGCGTTTCCCTGGTGGTTAACGATGCTAATTTTTCATATGTCTATTGGCGATCTGTATGTCTTCTTTGGGGGAAAAAAGGCTATTCAGGTACTCTGGCCATTTTTTAATTAGATTGTTTTGTTTTTGCTGTTGAGTTCTATGATTTCTTTATATATTTTGTGGATTAACCCTTATCAGATACATGATTTGCAAATATCCCATTTGGTTTCCTTTGTCGTGCAGAAGCTTTTTCTTTCTTTCTTTTTAAATAGTTTATTGTCAAGTTGGTTTCCATACAACACCCAGTGCTCATCCCAACAAGTGCCCTCCTCCATGCCCATCTCCCCCCTTCCACTCCTCCCCACACCCATCAGTCCTCAGTTTGTTCTCAGCATTCAAGAGTCTCTCATGGTTTGCCTCCCTCCCTCTCCCCCACTACTTTTCCCCTTCTTCTCCCCCATGGTCCTCCGTTAAGTTCCTCCTAATCCTCCTATATGTGCAAACATATGGCATCTGTCCTTCTCTGCCTGACTTATTTCACTCAGCATAACACCCTCAAGGTCCATCCATGTGGCTACACACGGCCAGATTTCATTCTTTCTCATTGCTATGTAGTATTCCATGGTATAGATAAACCACATCTTCTTGATCCATTCATCTGTTGATGGACACTTAGGCTCTTTCCATGTTTTAGCTATTGTGGAGAGTGCTGCTATGAACTTTGGGGTACATGTGCTCCTATGCCTCAGCATTTCTGTATCCCTTGGGTAAATTCCTAGCAGTGCTATTGCTGGGTCATAGGGGAGTTCTATTGTTAGTTTCCTGAGGAACCTCCACACTGTTTTCCAGAGGGGCTGTACCAGTTTCCATTCCCACCAACAGTGGAGGAGGGTGCCCGTTTCTCCACATCCTCGCCAGCATCTAGAGTTATCTGATTTGCTCATTTTAGCCACTCTGACTGGCGTGAGGTGGTATCTCAGTGTGGTTTTGATTTGTATTTCCCTGATGAGGAGGGACGCTGAGCACCGTTTCATGTGTCTGTGGGCCATCTGGATGTCCTCTTTGGAGAAGTGTCTGTTCATATCTTCTGCCCATTTCTTCACTGGATTATTTGTTTTTCGGGTGTGGAGTTTGGTGAGTTCCTTATAGATTTCGGATACTAGCCCTTTATCTGATACGTCATTTGCAATGATCTTTTCCCATTCCGTTGGTTGCCTATTAGTTTTATGGATTGTTTCCTTGGCTGTGCAGAAGCTTTTCATCTTGATGAGGTCCCAATAGTTTATTTTTGCTCTTGATTCCCTTGCTTTGGGGGATGTGTCAAGTAAGAAATTGCTGCGGTGGAGGTCAAGGAGGTTGTTTCCTGCTTTCTCCTCTAGGGTGTTGATAGTTTCCTGTCTCATGTTCAGGTCCTTTATCCATTTTGAGTTTATTTTTGTGTGTGGTGTGAGAAAATGATTTAGTTTCATTCCTGTGCATGTGGCTGTCCTGTTCTCCCAGCACCATCTGTTAAAGAGGCTGTCTTTTTTCCATTGGATACTCTTTCCTGCTTTGTCAAAGACGAGTTGGCTGTACACTTTTGGGTCCAGCTCTGAATTCTCAATTCTATTCCATTGGTCTATGTGTCTGTTTTTGTGCCAAGACCATACTTTCTTGATGATGACAGCTTTGTAGGAGAGGCTAAAGTCTGGGATGGTGATGCCTCCCGTTTTGGTTTTCTTCTTCAATATCACTTTGGCTCTTCGGGGTCTTTTGTGGTTCCATACACATTTTGGGATAGTTTGTTCTAGCCTTGAGAAGTCTGCTGGTGCAATTTTGATTGGGGTTGCATTGAATGTGTAGATTGCTTTGGGTAGTAATGACATTTTAACCATATTTATTCTTCCAGTCCATGAGCATGGAATGGTTTTCCATTTCTTTGTGTCTTCTTCAATTTCCTTCATAAGTTTTCTATAGTTTTCATCATACAGATCTCTTATGTCCGTGGTTAGGTTTATTCCTAGATACTTTATGGTTTTTTGTGCAATTGTGAATGGGATCAGTTTCTTGATTTCTCTTGCAGAAACTTTTTAATTTGATGTACTCTAACCTCTGTATTTTTGCTTTTGTTGCTTTTAATTTTGGAGTCTGATCCAGAGAAAGGATCACAACTGATGTCAATGAGCCCACCTCCTGCTTCCTTTCAGGAGGTTTATGTGCTGAGGTCTTACATTCAAGTCTTGAATCCATTTTGAGTTAATGTTTGCTCATGTGGATCTCTGTAGGTCAATGTGATTTGGAATTCTCTGGGATTCCTGGTCCTAGGTGTCTGTTTTCTTCCCCAGGGAAGTTTTCAGCTATTATTTCAAGTAACTTTCCCACCCCCTTTTTTTCTGTTTTCTCCTTTTGAGACCCCTATAATGTGAATGTTAATTTGCTTCGTGTTCCCCCATAAATCACTTAAGCTATCTGAGTGCCAGAGTTTATTATTCATATCAGGTTATTTTGGAAAATTGCCTAAATTGAGAAATAAGCTTAAAGCCACATGGATTTGTTCATCCAATCTTACGACAAAAGTTACGTATGACTTTAAAGATCTGCTCAGTCTTTATTGACTTAATAGTCTGCTATTACAATCCCTTCCAGACAATTGCTATCACAATGATAAGAGAACCCACTGAGCAGGGTGGATTCTTTCTTATTTGCTATCATACAATACGATTTACTAGGAAAGCAACTGAAGAGTGTCTTGCATTTATGCTGCAGATTTGCAAATCGGCCTCTGTTATATGAGGTTTGAAAGAAGAAAGTGGTCATCACCCAAACCCAGAAGTCAACGCCATACAAAAACGGTACTGCACCTTGAAGGGAGAGGTCTGGGGTGACCCCGGTAAGCTGTGCCCCCCAGACCCGAGGTCGAGTCCCTCCTCTGCATTTTTCCCTCCATTCATGGTTCAGACTGGCCGGGAAATAAGCAAGACTGGAGGCCTTCAAGAAAATAAGACAACTTATTCTAAATCCAAGTAAAATATTCAATAAAATTGTTTTATCTGAGGAGCCAGGTTCTCTGGTTTGTGCATTTGTCTTGTTCATTGCCTGCTACGTGAGGTATGTGGCACTGTGGCCACCATGTGGTGTGTGCAGAGGAGTCCATGGCCACGTGCCACTGGCCTATCAGTACCAACACGACTTCCAATCTGTCCCTATGGGAGCAGAGCCGTGGCTGCTGGTGGCCTGTGCTGGGTTCCCAGCATTTCTTAATCCTCCCAGCCGTCCTCTTTTCTCTGGCTCTCACATCTATTTTGGAAAATTAAGCTCTTTTTTTTTTCATTTAGATACCAATCATCTTATAGTATTGCACTGCAATATTAGATATTTCATTGGTTAGACACTGAAATGATCATAATTTACCTTTGTGTTTAAAAAAAAGGACCTGATGATTCATTGCTTTTTCCTCCTTTACTAAACTGTGGCTGAGTGTTTGCTAAGACCCCACTATCTGCAAACAAGCTCCTCTGCTGCAGTGTCCCTGTGGGTACTTTCTGGAAGCGAACAGGTATGTGAGTAATAACAGATCGATTTCTTCCTTTAGGATTTTATAAATTAGAAGTTAAGCCCCACGGCGCTTAGACCCACAGTGCAAAGACCTCTTGGCATCACCCACGAGTCACTGATTTAACAATACTGCCGATTCCCCACCATGACCCTCTCCCGCCAGGCACTGTGCTTGCTCTGTGGTCACATGGTCCATCCTTGCACAGACCTTAGAGTCGGATGGGGGAGCACAGAGACTGCACACATCTGAAGAGACCGTGGAAAGTACACTAGAATGAGTCTTTGTGAAATTATGAAGAAATTGTTAATGATCATCTTATTCTCTCAGTATGTAAAACACAACATTTACCCAGATTTTATGACATTTACCAATATGAAAGGCTATGTACCCAGTGTAAATTCCACTTGTTTAACCATCTTCTTAAAATTGCAAAGGATGGCTAACCTTTGACGTCTTAATGTACACTACCTCCAAACTGAATCCAAACATTATGTTTTTTCATCTATGAAATCTGAAGCAATTCATTATAACCTGAATTAATAACAGCATAAATAATCAAGGCTTGTAGGTATTAGAAAGCATTCTTTCCATGCAAGAAATCAGGCTAGGAGGACTTTGCCTGCTGCTGTGGCTCCTTAAATCAATTCTTTAGCCTTTCCAGGCCTTAGACTGCATTATGCAGATGAACTAAATTACATCTAATTACACTGAAGCTCTAAAATTAACGATACTTTGATTTTTATTAACTTGCAGGGGATATCTAATATTCTTCACAGGGAAATGCAATTTCATAGCAGAACAAGACCCAGTTGTCAATGTTTTCTCCTCAGAATCTTCAGTTTGCGTCCCTGTGTGCGTGGGAAACGAGCCTCCTCACCCGGGGGCCCCTCGTCCATACCTTCTCGCTGACGATGCCACTCTTGATGCCTGTCCATCTGTGTTCTTCCTCACAACCCTTCATTTCCCCAAGGAAGGACATGCTCCTCACAAGCCGTGTCAGAGCAAGAACTGTCAGTACGCCGGGGGCTGGGCGAGGAGGCATTCGGATTTTTTAGACTTCCATGGGGAGAATTGTTCTCTCTCCGTAGCTGGGTCAAGAGATCATACCCTAACCATACTTTTTCTAGCCTTTCCTCTGCCTAATGCTTACGAGGTGGTTTCGATATAACCCACAAAATCTATTTGAATCTTGACTTTCATTTAGTGTATTAATTTTGCTGAGCCTCCAGCCTTTTCGTTTATGTAAGTTTAGTCTTCTATTTTGTATCTGGCAAAAACCCATCATGGTTAAGTCCTCTTAGAGAACAATATAATGTGAGGCTAATGGGAAGTGTATTTCTAGCCTTAAATAAGCAAAAATTTTTGACTTAAGACAGAAGCTTATTTTAACCCCTCAGGCACGTATTCCCAGGAGTTGTACTTGTTTATATTGTGGAAAGCTGAACAAACTCCTGGAGTCGTACTTTCAATAAAATACTTTTCTGAGAAGCTACTGTGTGTCAGGCACTGTTCTGGGTCTAAATATTCAGCAAACAAGGTCCCTGTCTTCCTGGTATTTAATCTTCTAGGTCAAGGATCAGAAAACTCCAGCTAAAGGGCAAGATCTATCTTGCTGCCTATTTTTGGACTTCCCATGAACTAAGGATGGAATTTCTATTTTTATTTATTTAAAAATTTTTAGTGTTTATTTTTGAGAGAGACAGAGAATGAGCAGTGGAAGGGGCAGAGAGAGAGGGAGACACAGAATCTGAAACATCTCCAGGCTCTGATCTGTCAGCATGGAGCCTGATGCAGGGTTCAAACTCATGAACCATGAGATCATGACCCTAGCTGAACTCAGATGCTTAGCTGACTGAGCCACCCAGGTGCCCCTTGCATTTCTAATTTTAAATGGTTGGGGGAAAAAAATCAAGATTACAGAATTTTGTGATGTGAAGATTCTGTGAAATTCACACTTCAGTGTTTGTAAATAAAATTTTATTGGAACTCAGTTGTGCTTGCTTGTTTACATGTGGTCTATGGCTGTGTTTCCAGAGCAATGGCAATGTTGAGTAGTTGTAACAGACTGTGTGGCCAGCAAAATCCAAGGTATTTGCCACCGACTATTTTATAAAAACTCTGTCAGGTGCTCTGCTATGGGTAGGACAGAAAATAAATAGGCGATCCGTTAAAGAAGAGGCTTGTGGTGGGGCTAAGGGCTCTGATCGAAAGGCACTGGGTGATGCAATCTCATGACTAATTTGATTGAGATGAGAGAGAAGACCCTCGGAAGAAGCGATATTTGAGCTGAGTCCAGAAAAGTGTTTCAGCAATACAGAGATCTGGAAGTAAAGCATTCCAGAGAGGCAAAGCAAGGCCAGCGACCTAGAACGGTGAGAAAACACCTTGCGTGTCCTTGGTGTACGACAAGGCCAACGTGGCAAGAGGGTCATAGGTAGGAGAGAGGATGGGGTGATGTAAAGAGGAAGGCGGTGTGTCTCATGCGGGATCTTGGAGGCTTTGGTGAGGAGTCTGGGATTTATTCTGAGATTAAACCAAAGCCATTAAAGGATTAAGCAGAGGATGATGTGGTCTGATCTACGCATTTTCAATGCTGTGAACCTAGGGGTTCCTTTTACAGATTAACAGGCCAGGCCGAGTCACCTCCTCCTTCTCTGGTTCAGCCTCACACTTTGCTAGGGTCTGAATACTCACATCTCCCCCAAATTCTTATGATGGAAATTCTAACCCCAAGGTGATGTGGTTTTGGGGTGTGATTAGATCGTGAAGGTTCTGCCTTTTATGGCAGCCCCAGCAAGGACGCCTTCCACCGTGTGAGGATACAGCATGGACCCCACAGCCTGCAGCCCACAACCTGGAAGAGGGTCTTTACTGGAACCCAGCCATGCTGGTGCCCTGATGGTGGACCTTTCAGCCTCCAGAATCATGAGTGATAAACTTCTGTTGTTTATGCACTGCCCAGGGGCGTTTTGTTACAGCCGTGTAAATAGACTATGACTACTATCATACCATCAGGGTGTTTTCACATACATGGGACTTGTCTAACGTGCAGAGGAAAACTGTGATTTACAGCTTTAAAAACAAATATTTCTATTTATTAATTGACAGTTTCTTGAAACTGGACATTAAAATTTATGTTTTCCTGCCTAAAAACAGATTAGTCTCACGTGCCTTGAAATAAAATGACAGAATGTCTATGGAGATCTTTCGCTGCTACGGAAGCTTGCTCTCTTCAGACGGAATCCCAAAATACCATTTTTCACACTGGAGTCTGCCTTACACCTGCCACATGGGAAAATGCTGTAAGGTTTCTACGCATCTCCGTCACCAGCATCTTAATATCTAATATGCTGAGAGAAGATTGCATGCTTGGATTACTCAAGAATAAACTGCAGTTAATAAGTGAAAAGAAGCTGGGAAGTGAAAGAGAGAAAAAGCGATCGCCAAACACACTTTGTGAGTTCACAGAGAACTGGCTATGGACACACCGACAGTGTGTCTCTTCCATATCCAGAGTGATAGCAACAGCTACTCCTTACACAGTGGTTACCTCGAAACTACCTTAAAAAGTAACTTCTGGGTGTGCCTGGGTGTCTCAGCATGTTCGTCTGACTCTTGTTCTCTGCTCAGGGCATGACCTCACGGTTTGTGATATTGGCCCTTGCTCAATCCCAAGCACAGACCTTGCTTGGGTTCTCTCTCTCTATGCCCCTGTCCTGCTCAAAATAAACAAACTTTAAAAAAAAGTAACTTATGAACAATCTTGAGTCACATCCAAGCAAATAAATCTGTTTTACTTTACTTCTTAATGGCTCCAGGTCTAGACGAGCCAACATAATTCTCTCTAGTTTGGGGGATCGTCTGGAACTGGGGGCTGCCGAGCTTAAATGGTGAGTCCTCTATTATTTTTGGCTCTCTACAACCATCACTAGTCCAGACATATGACCTAAACTAGCCATAACAGGGCAAGTCTTTTCCAGCTCAGTCATTGTAAAAATTAACGTGTCAAGAAAGATTCAGGGAGCCGTGTTGTTCTCTGAGTCCTTGTTTCCATGGGCATACTTTGCTCTTTGTTTTGGGTACTTGCGTGATTAAAAGAAATAATCAAGTGAAAATAAGTAAGGTAAAAACAAATAAATGAAAATTTTAAAAATGGTTGATTAGGTCATTCAAGCACACATCTGTAATAATAATCCTATGTAAATAAGCGAGGTTATTCCCCCAAAACAGTGCAGCAACTTGCCGGAAGTCCCACAGTTATTTCAGAAAAGTAGACAAATTCAAACCGCAGGCCCCGTGGCTCCAGAAAGAAACCTTTAATTTGAACCTGTGTTTCTTCCTCACAGAGTAACTCTGAAATTCTGTCCCTGGGTTCTGGTGTCACGCCGACTTGGGGAGTTCTCCAGGCTGTGTCCCCGTCTTAAAGATTTACAGCATACATTAGCTTGGTCGTGGCCCCAGGCTTACTAGTGGCTTCGTATATAAATCTGTTTCCTTAATGCTATATTTCTTAAATTTATTTTCCTTTGGACCCCCATCCTCCTTGCCTTTTTTCATAGAACAACTATGAGCAATCTTCACGGAGTCAGGTCTGGTGTAGATGCGGTCAGCATTTCAAATCAATTGAGAAAATATTACAGGAGAAAAAAGAAAGAAGAAAGCAGGGTTGGGGAGGAAGGGATAAAGGGGGACTAAAGATGAGAAAAAAGAGAGGAGGAGGAGGAAGAAAAAGAGAAGAGGAAGAGAAGATCAAGAAAGATAATAGTATGTCCTAAATGACGTGAACACAGGAAGAGAAGGGAAGAATGCATTGTGGCCAAAACCATTCATTTTGCAAATCATTTACAGATTTGAGAGCCTCTTGATATAAACAGATTTTAATATGCCATATTTTGAAGCAATTAAAAAGAGTTTTGGTAAGTAGCAAAAACATCTTTAGCCTGTTGTGAGTCCCTAGCAGAAGGGGCCAGCAAAATTCAGATGGCTCGCTCTGTCTCCTACAGGGCATCATAAGATGTTAGAGTGTAGAAGACAAAGGTACAGATAGCACTAACAGCAGGAAGTGTAGACTAGGCAAGCCATGGTGGGTTAGGGGAGGCCTCTTTGGACACGTGAGTATGGGGGCCCTACCAGGATCCCGGCCCTTGGAAACTGCTCACACAGGTACATATCTGGGGCTCAAACTGGGCTCCCACCACTTCTCAGTTATATGTACTTTGGCAACTGACTTAACTCATTTGTGCCTCAGTTTCCTTATCTGTAAAATGGTGGCCACAGGAGAATGTATGTCACCGGCTGTCGCACAGATTCAGGTGCTCAGAACATTCTGGCGCATACATGCTTTAGAAGTGTCAGTCATTACGACACATGAAATTACTCTTTTGAAACATATTGGTGAAGAAAATGAGATCTGAGAAACAGAGTAAAGGCCAGGAACAAGCCGTTGGGAGGCGTCAGGCTGAGCAAGTCCAGCAGCCGTGTGCTGACCCCAGCCAGCTGCATGTGTGAAAGGAGAGGCTCGGGAGGAAGGTGCCAGAAAGAGGGTGTAAACCTGAGAGAAGATCCGTCCCCAAGGACCAGAGCACTGGTCTTGATTTCATCTTGAGAAACAAGCAATGCATCCCGTCAAACTGCGATTCTGCTTTGTGTCTTTCAAAAGCTGGGGGAGGCTTATCATTGTTTGTCCCACAGATGGGTTTGCAAATTGTCAGCCAATTAAAATACACAAAGTTAGCAAAATCGGTTACTCGCGTTCCCAAAACCGCACACTGAAGGTGCCCTAAATGAGCTGGCTTTCCAAAGTTCAGTGAGGTATGCAGAGTCCGGTTACTGGTAATGACTTAAAACACAGCAATCAAAAAAGGCCACAGCCAGTGTGGTTTTCCACCCTATCCTTCTAGTTCTTGATGGGCTTCCTGAGAAGTGTAATTGAAATGACTGGTTGAGTTCTGCCTGCCAAAATCTGTCTTTGTTCACGTGGAAGCCAGTTAGGAATGGTGGGGGCGGGGAGGGGGCCTGTGGGCGGGGCAGGCTTCCAAGGATGGAGGAGAAGAATCCCTGGTTTCCGCATGCCTCCTCATGATGGGCGGGGGGCAAGTCCCCGGGTTTCCTGACAATCTGTCTCAAAAAGCTGAGATTAGAGTCCCTCTGACATCCAGTTCACACTGGAATGGCATTCCATGTTAAAATATCTCCCCCTGAGCAATGTCACCAAAACTTGCATCACAGTATTTACGATAATTATAAGAGGAATTTGCCTGTTCCTCCAGCCACATGGGTCCATATGTCTGAGGAACAGGTTACAGAGACATGAATCTCAAGGGGAACATAAGGTAATAGGAAGCGCCAAAAACTTGAACTCCAAGAAGGCTAGTCTAGAAAGTGTGTGACCAGAGCACACGTGAGCGACGCCTCCAGTGTGATTCCTCCAAGTAAGTGGTTCTCAACCGGTGGTCACAGTGAGGGGGGTGGCTGGTCCTGGCATCTGGTGGGAAGACGTCAGAGACGGTACAGAGCACCTTACAACACACAGCACGGCCTCCCACACAAAGAACTACCCACTATTCACCCCCAAATGTCAGGCAGGTCAAGGTGGAGCGTTCCTGCTTTAGATTACCCATCATCTCTGCAAACCCAGTGTTTTTCTAGTTGGAGAAAACGATTGCTGGGGTTTTGTCCAGATTCTTCACAGTTTTCTGCCTTGAACAGCACTGGGTAACCCGATATTGTAAAGACACTGAATAAAACACGAGTGTACAGGTTAGTGGATCGCTGTGCCCTGGACCCTTGCATCGCCACCAGCCAGGTCAAGAAAAGGGGTCCTGGCCAAGAGCCGAGAACCGCACCATCCACCGTGGGCGCCTTCACGGTTCAGACACTTCCTTTCTCCTCATTCTCCTTACTCGGCTCTAGGTTTCTTTGTAAATTACCATCCAAATATTTACCCCTAAACGTTTTAGTTTTATCTATTTTGGACCTCTACATACATGAAGTGTGTGTTCTTTTCTTTCTTCACTCCATCATTTGGTGCATTCTCTCTATGCCCTGCAGGCAGCAGTAGTAAGCGCCGTTCACTGCTGTGTGACGGACTGTTGTGTGGTCACACCTCATCCTTCGTAGGGTTGACGGGCCTTTGCATTGTTTCCACTTTGGGGCTATTACAGCTGGACATTCCTGTATATCTACTCTGATGTGCATATGCCCACTGCTCTGTTGGGTTCATACTTAGGAATGCAGCTCCTGTTAAATAAACTTTAAAAAAAAAATAAAAAGGGGGCACTTGTGTGGCTCAGTTAGTTCAGTGTCTGACTCGGTTTTGGCTCAGGTCATGATCTCAGGGTTTGTAAGTTCGAGCCCCACGTCAGGCTCTGTGCTGACAGTGTGGTGCGGAGCCTTTCTGGGATCCCTCTCTCCCTCTTTGTCTTCCCTTCCCTCACTCTTTCTCTCAAAATAAATAAATAAAGTTAAAAAAATTTACAAAAACAAAAAGGAATGCAGCTCCTGGGCCACAGAGTATAAGCATCCTCAACATCAGTAGATAACATCAAATTCTTTTCATAAGTGCTTGGTAGAAACTTCTGTGTCCACATGCTGTACTTGGCCACCAATTACTGTACATGTTCTTCAGTAGTTGGTATTTCAGTCTTTTCAATCTTAGCCATTCTGGTGACATGCGGACGGATTATACTGTAGCTTTGGTATGATTCCTCCAACTACCAGGAGAGTTCAGGAGCTTGTCATATGTTTATTGGCCATTCAAATATCCACTCTCGGGGCGCCTGGGTGGCTTAGTCGGTTAAGCGTCCGACTTTCACTTAGGTCATGATCTCGCGGTTCGTGGGTTTGAGCCCCGCGTCGGGCTCTGTGCTGACTGCCAGTGCAGAGACTGGAGGCTGTTTCAGAGTCTGTATCTCCCTCTCTCTCTGACCCTCCCTTGCTCATGCTGTCTCTCTCTCTCTCTCTCTCTCCTAAAAATAAATAAAAACATTTGAAAAAAAAAAAAACAAAAAAAACAAATATCCACTCTCTGTGATGTACCTCATCAGGCTCCTCATCCATTTTTCCACAGGGATGTCTTTTTCTTTGTAGTTTTCTGTATATATTTTTAACATGAGACCTTTGTAGGTTATTCAAGTTCAAGTCTCTTCTCATCTGTGGCTTGTTTTTCACCTTGATGATTGTGTCTTTAATGAACATTTTTTTTTAAGTTTGTTTATTTACTTTGAGAGAGAGAGCATGAGCAGGGGAGGAGCAGAGAAAGAAGGAGAGAAGGAGAAGGAGAGGGAGAGGGAGGGAGGAAGAGAGAGGGAGAGAGAAAGAGAATCCCAAGCAGGTTCCATGCTGTCAGCACAGAGGCCAATTCCTGATTCTATTTCACAAACCCACCAACTGTGAGATCATGTCCCAAGTCGAAATCAAGAGTCGGATGCTCAACAGACTAAGTGACCTAGGCGCCCCTGAACATAAGTTTTTAATTGTGATCAGTTGATCAAACGTATCCATCTTTTACGTCCTGTTTAAGAAATTTTTCTACCTTGCCATCATGAAGACAATCACTTACGTTATTTCACATAACTTTTATTGTTTTGTCTTCATCAAGGACTGTAATCCGCTTCAAGCTGTTTGGATATATGGGTGAGAGAGAGGTTTTATGTTTTAGTGTTCCATTATTTTAGTGCACACTCCCAGTATAGCTATTGAAATAACCATCTCTTCGCCACTGCTTTGCATGGACACGTTTGTCGTAAATCAAATGTCCGTTAACATGCAGAGTTGGTCTTTTGGTTTTCAATTCTATTTCAGTCATGTGTTGATTTTTGAGTTTATCCCACATTATCTTAATGAATACAGCCTTACAGTAATTTTAATATCTGTACCGCAAGTCCCTATACCCCTTCTCTGTCAATAGTGTCTGAGCTCTCTTTAGCTTTTTTATTTTTTTTAAAGTGTTTTATTTATTTATTTATTTTTTAGTGTTTTATTTATTTCTAGGAGAGAGAGAGAGACAGCGTGAGCAGGGGAGGGTCAGAGAGAGAGGGAGTCACAGACTGAAACAGGCTCCAGGCTCTGAGCTGGCAGTCAGCACAGAGCCCGACGCGGGGCTGGAACCCACGAACCGCGAGATCACGACCTAAGCGAAAGTCGGACGCTTAACCGACTAAGCCACCCAGGCTCCCCTAGCTTTTTTATTTTCAAATGAATCTTAAAATCAGCCTCACACACACACACACACACACATTTTAGAAATGGTAACACCACTGCAATGAATCTGTAACTTTTCAATATTAAGTTTTGCAGTCCATAACACAATATAGCGGTCCATATAGGGAGGCCTTCTTTAAAATATCTCATTAAAGTTTTAAGGTGTTCCATACAGGTCTAATAGAACACAAAGGGTAGAACTGTCAACTCAAGCATACATGACTTATAGATTTGACTCAACAGAAAACATTACTTATAATTCAAAGATGCAGGATACAGAATATAAGACGTGTACAATACGTTCTTCCTTGGAAAAGTCCAAAGCCACCCACAGAGCTCCAGGCAGATTCTTCATCTGTGCTCAGCTGTGTGGGGGCTCAGATTCACCGTGATGTTTCAGCCATGCGTGTGGAATATCGCTTATGTAAAGGGGACTGTGCTGGTTAGAGATCATTCGTCCCCATTTTATACTCAACCAATCATGTAGCTCACATGATGTTCTCCAGCCTGTCATGCCCTCAAAACACAATATGTTCCAGGGTTTTTGTTTGTGTTTACAAGAGGTAAATAATGCTAAATGCAATTTATTAGAAAAGGACTCTCATTTATCTTTCTGCTACTAATATCAGGAGCACGGTGACCTAGAGGCGGGGGTCACTGGTGTGCTGACTTGGGATTGATCTCCATTCTCCTCCATTCTAGGAAAGCTAGCTCTTTATAAGCCTGCTTTTACTATTTCTCCTGCCAAATATCTTTGTTAAATATACTTCTAACTACTTGATGATGTTGGTGTTATTTTAAATGATGTATTTCTTTTAAATATCATTTCTAACTGTTCATTGTTGGTACGTAGAAATACAGGTTTTAAATTTATGTCGACTCTGTTTCTAGTAATAAAGACTTAAAAAATGTATTGGGTTTTGTATGTTTCTAATGAATCTATTAATTCTAATCATCTGTAGCTTATGTTAGAATTTCTACTACCTTGTCATATAATTTGCTATAATGAAAGCTTGCTTTCTTCCTTTTTTTCTTCAATCCTTATATTATTTATTCATTTGTTTCATTGTATTTCACTGGTTGGAGCCTCTGGTACAAGGCTGAACAGAAGTGGTGAGAGCGGCTTTCCTCCTGATGGCAAGGGAAAATGGGACAATATTTCACTATTATGTAAGATGTTTGCTGTAGGTTTTGGTAGCAACATTTATCAGGAGAAGGAATATACCTTCTTCTACCTCTTCATAATAAAGAGATGCTGAATTTTATCAAATCCCTGTTTTTTCGTGCCCATTGAGATGATCATATATTCTTCCCGTATTTATGTGAGTTGTCACATGGATAGATTTTTTCCTATTACAACAACTTCTCATTTCTATAATAAATCCCACTTGACCATGACAAGATATACTTACATGTTGCTGAATTCAATTTGCTAATATTTTGATCAGCACTTTTGCATCTGTATTCATGGGTGCGACTGGTCTACAGATCTTTCTTGCATTACCCCCTGTGAGGTTACGACAACTCATAAAATGAACTGGTTAGTATTCTTTCTTTGCTTCTTTTATGGGAGATTATGTGTACATCGGGATTATGTTTTCCTTAAACATCTGTGAAATTTGCTGGCGGAACCAACTGGGTTTCACAGACTCTTTAATTGAAGCTTCCAATTGTCCAGTGACTTGAGGTCTATCTCAATGTTGTAAATGTAAGTGGTAGCAGGAAACAATAGAAAAATAAAATACAGTGAGCACTACAGTTAATTGGAAAACACGTCAGTGCTTTCCAGGACAGATAAACCTACCTGTGGGCACACACAGCCCACAGGACGGGCAGCCACGGCTGCTGGAAACCATCATTTCCTGAGGGCCTCCTTCAAAACTTCGCCATTTGGTAAATGATATAAGATACAGGGCCTTCAACAGCCTCTTACTATCTGAAGCCTTAATCTTAAATCATTTGTTTATCTTACTCTCCATAGCACATTCCCACCTGGTCCTCAGCCTAGATATTTCCTAAGAAACTGCATTCTGGATGGGCCCCCAGGGAACTGAGATGGAGACTGATGTAGACGGGACAGTCTAAGACCTCAGTACTTTTATGCCTCACTGAAAAGATAGAGGGAAAGCTAAACAGATAAAAATGATTGGCTTTCCTAGAAAGAGCGTTTTGGACGAGTCTTTAGGCATGTCTTCTTGATGGCCTGCAAGCCGATAAAAATAGCCTTAAACAATGGGTTTTACTCAGTAGCTGAGGCACACAGGGAAGAATAGTGGAGACAGGGCGGGAAGTCTAACACACTACAATTATCTGCTGACCATCTATCTTTCTCGAAGCTTTTCCCATATCATGGGATTTTCATTCTCAAGTATTCTTACTGAATATAAATTTCCACATTAGTGACTTTAAATGACACCCATCCTGCAGATTCAGCTCAAATTCTCTTTTCTTCATGAAGCCTCTGAGAAGCAGCACCATGACCTCTTCTGTGCAGATTGTTTATATTCACTATAAGAAGCCACATACTATGGAGACATTCTTCACACTTCTGAGACTGCCTACACCTGACAGCCAGTAAATGGTGGGCATGGCTGGAACTCAGACCTTCTGACCCAGCCCAGCTGTCTTTCCAGTAGAATTCTCCATTGTCTGACATTCTTGACATTGTGCATTCTGGGCTTGGCCTAGTAAAGGGTGAGTCCTGACATGAAGGTCAAGGCAAGTGTGCACAGCAGGGAGTGAGGGGGAATTCTTGAGTTTGAGCATAAGGATTACACATTGCGTTCTATGGCACAAAGGATCTGGGAGTAGAGGGACCCTTCTTCCAGACCTGAGGAATGAACTTTCCCACTGGCTCCTGGGAAAAAGAGGTTCATGATTTCCTCACTGCCAGTCAGAGCACAGGCAATCACCTCTCAGAACTGATAACGATCCTTTTTATTTTGATAAGCACTTGGCCTTTACCGCACGATTCTGTCCTTTATCTAGCTATTAAACAATTTTTAAAATATAGTCACATCATACTAACGGATGGAGTTGCTTGACTCTCCATGATAAGCCCACGTCAGCCACTTTCTCTTTTGACAACCACGTCAATGACGGGAGAAGGAAGGAAGGTACAGAGGCAGCATGTGCGTGTGTGGTGAGGCACCCTCATAAATGGTGGCATAATGAAGATTTACTCACAAAACACCTATAATGAGGCTTTTAAAGAGTCCATTTATGATTCTGAATCTTTTTATCACCAGACTCTTACCAAATTCTGCAGCAGGCAGCGAGGAGATGGTATTTATGGCTCATTAATAAAGATTGCTTTCTAAAAAGCAGGTCTTTTACATAATCATGAAGACAAGGGAAATTTTAAGGGAATTATATCATTTTAAGAGTGACTGATGTATCTAATCAGTGATGATTCCATTCTTAACTCAGCTGAGGTTTTCTATTTGAATAATTCCTGCAAGTATATCTTCTGTGCAAATACATTTTTGATGGGTAATAAATGTAACTAGTTATTTCCTTTTCAACCTAGGGTCTGATCTGATCTGATCCTCTTTTATATGCGGCCTTGAATGGAGTTTCAGAAATTCCTGTCGGGAGACTGTGGAAGAGACGAGTTGACATAGCACCTGAGAGGACAATGTGGAGAAAGTGCAGACGGGGAAGAAGCCATCACCCTGGCGGTTCTGGGACCTGAGAACAATATGCTTCTTCCCTGTGTCTGAGAGCAGGGAGAGAAAGTTCCATTGTCCACATGACTTATCAAAGACAGATCCAAGTACCTCCCCAAAACTCTTGTTTGCCAGTTTGTAAACTAGTTCCATTAAAAAGCCTTTATTTATATTTCCAAAGCTGTCTGAGTTTCTGAAAATAATTCCCAAGCTCAAAAAAATGTCACTATTGATCTTGACATTTGGTTTCGAGGCTGCCTGGCTATTCATGGCCACCTAGCATCTTCACAGCCCGTCATGGCTGCTATCATGCCCTCACCTGCTGGACCACCACCAGCTGCCACGTCCAATACACCAGTGTCCTTTGCGTGCATTATATTTCATTGAATGCTCTTAACACAAGAGCTAAGTTCTCTGTGGACCTTTTATATGTGAAATCCAGATTTGAGTAAGTTAATTAACCTGAGTAAGGTAACTGAGGTAAAAAGCTGGCAGTGCCTGGGACCGGACCAAAGCATTTTGACGTCAAAATCCAAGGTTTTTAACCAATGGGATGCTCTGCTTCTAATGCGCTGTGGAGTTAAAAACCAGGTGGTCAAGCTCATTGACACTGTACCTGAAGGGAAAGTATGTAGGTGCTGCATTCTGATTCGGGAACTCCCCTAAGAGCAATGTCTCTCGGCTTTAGGGTGGTAGGGTCCAGTCAGTGTTGGGGAAAGCAGAAGCATTAGGTCTATTAAACTAGTTAAAATAGCTCACAATACACATATCCCTACTTTTTAGATGTATGTTTTTTTTTTTTAAGTTCCTTTGGAATGGCGCTCACCTATCTCTCACAACCGACTGGCCCACGGTCAAGATGCTCATAGGTGTATGTATTTAAAGGTAATGATTGAGGGGTGCCTGGGTGGCTCAATTGGTTGAGCATCTGACTCTTGGCTTTGGCTCAGGTCATGAGTTCACAGTTCATGAGTTTGAGTCCCTTGTTGGGCCCTATGCTGGCAACGCAGACCCTGCTTGGAATTCTCTCTCTCCCTCTCTCTCCCCACCTCCTCCGCTCATGCTTACTCCCCCCCTCTCAAAATAAATAAGCAATTAAAAATAAATAAAGGTAATGATTGAAATGTGCTAATAGATTCATGGTCTGTTTCATGTATTCATGGAAAGAAGGACAGCACAGTGGTGTGGTTATGCCCCAGACTCTGAAGCCCAGTTTCCTGAGGTCAGATCCCAGCTCGATCACTATCAAAGGCGCTGAGTCAAAGTCCATATGAAATAATACCATCTCGGGAGATTAACATTTAAGGTAAAGGCAACATAAAAGACATAATCTAAACACAATGAAAGAGAAGAAATTTAAAGAAAATTTTCTTTCTTTACTGCTTCATTTTTGTGCTTGGAGAAGTAGACCATTCTTCTCATTTTTGGAAGGATTTCATTAATCCCATTTATTAAATGTATTTCTCTCCCTGCCCATACATCTATATAATAATTCTCTCATCAGCTTAATTTTCAACTCAGATTCCTCATTAATTGTTATTTTTCTTCTCAAGCGGAAACTGGTGTATGCTCGGAATGCTATTTGAGGAGCCCCTGTCTTTATTTGTATTCACAGATTCTGCCGCAGTCTACTAAAAGTCATTTCTTGGCAGCCTTGGGTAATTGCAGATGAAAAGGCTGTGCGAGTTATTTCCCCTACAGGAGAGTGCGGAAGGGCTCAGCTGGCAGAGGTAGGGGGATTTCAACCCACACAAAGGAGGAGATAATTAAAGGCAGGAAAAACAATTTGGCTCTATCATATCTCATGCAAACTAGAAAGGCCCGGGATTCTCTAAGAAAACCTTCACTCCCTCACTGCAAGCCACTCCCCTCCACCCCAACACAGCACAGATTCAGAACAGAAACCAACCAACCAACAAACAGGCGGCGGGAAGCTCACATGTGAGCATCCCAAAGCCTGGGACCTGAGGTGTGGGTTGCAAGGCCATCATTTGGGTAGATGGAGGGTCGGGTGGGATTTGTTCACAAAGTCTGCACCATGAATGGGAGCTCCGCAAAGTGACGCAAAGACAACGCTAAACATCTACTACCTGCGCTTCCTCTCACATGGAAGGACAACACAGCCGTCTTCAGTAGAGAAAGAGGAAACACAAAGTACACGTGACGCGCTTGGAAAGACCCCCCCCGCCCCCCCGCAGTGTGCGTGTGGCACATATGGAGCAGCGCGGTCCCTCCTCGGGGCCTCCGGCTGCTCTTTACAGCACGTCACGTGCTTGCCTGATACAGGGGTGCTGAGGCCTAGGGGCACATGGACCCCAATGTTCACAGCAGCACTCTCAGCAATAGCCAAACCATGGACAGAGCCTAAGTGTCCATCAACTGACATGGACCAAGAAGATGTGGTTTATCTACACGATGGAATCCTACACGGCAATGAGAAAGAATGAAATCTGGCCTGTGTAGCCACATGGATGGACCTTGAGGGTGTTATGCTGAGCAAAATAAGTCAGGCAGAGAAGGACAAATATCATATGTTTGCACGTATAGGTGGATTAGGAGGAACTTAACGGAGGACCATGGGGGAGAAGGCGGGAAACATTGGGGGGAGGGAGGGAGGCAAACCATGAGAGACTCTTGAATGCTGAGAACAAACTGAGGGCTGATGGGGGTGGGGGAGAGGGGAGGGAGGGATGGGCATGGAGGAGGGCACTTGTGGGGATGAGCACTGGGTGTTATATGGAAACCAACTTGACAGTAAACTATTAAAAAAGGAAAAAAAGGATTCAATATATTCCAACTACTAATAAATATAATTTTTCACTCATTTTTAACTCATCGAACAAATATATATTGTTTCCCTGTTGTTTCCTTTTCTATGAAAATTGATTTTTAATAAAGACTACAGTCTTCAAGGGCAAAACAAAAAAACAAAAAACAAAACCCCTGGACCTAACATAAAAAAGGTTAGCTCAGAAGGAGTCACAAACTTCATTTAAACTGTAAGACTATAGGGGCGCCTGGGTGGCTTAGTCGGTTAAGCGTCCGACTTTCGCTTAGGTCATGATCTCGCGGTTCGTGGGTTCGGGCCCCGCGTCGGGCTCTGTCCTGACTGCCAGCTCAGAGCCTGGAGCCTGTTTTGGTCTGTGACTCCCTCTCTCTCTGACCCTCCCCTGCTCACGCTGTCTCTCTCTCTCTCCTAGAAATAAATAAAACATTTAAAAAATTAAAAAAAAAAATAAAATGTAAGACTATAAAACTTTTAAAATAAAATATATGAAATCTTAGGAACCTCTACCAAGTCAAATAGTTTTGAAACATGACACTCTACTCAAGTCAAATAGTTTTGAAACATGACAGAAAAATTAAGAAATTGGATTTTATCAAAATAAAAAACTTTACACTGTCAAAGACCAAACTATCCGATGGAAAATGGACAAAAGTCATAAAGAAACATTTCATCAGAGGGGATATGCAAATGGAAAAAAACACATGAAAAGATGTGTAACATCATTAGCCACCAGAGAAATGCAAATTGAAACCACAATCAAATATTGATACACACCTACAAGAGTTACTTAGAAAAGAAAACAAGCAAACAAAAATAAAAAACTCAGCAGCAACACTAAATTCTGGTGAGGACTCAGATATACCAGGTCACTACGCCACACATGATGTGAATGTACAATGGCACAGCCCCTCTGGGAAACACTTTGGTGTTTTCTAAAACACGAAACATGCACCTATATGTGGACCCGGAGAGTCACCCCAGAGAAATAAAGATTTATGTTCACACAAAGAAACCTTAGCATTCATGTTCATAGCAGCTTTACTAATAATGGTCCCAAGCTGGGAACAACCCAGATGTCCTTGAACAGGTGAATGGGTAACAAATTGTGGCACGTCCGTATGAAGGAAAACTACTCGACAATGAAGAGGAATAAACTGTTGGTGTGCACAGCAATCTGTTCAACCTCCAGAGAATTATCTGGATTTTAAAAAAGCCAATGTCAATAGGTCACATAGTTTATAATTCCATTTGGATGACATTCTTAAAAATGACAAAAAATAGATCTGAAGAACAGGTTAGTGATTGCCTGGGTGGAGGCGATGCTGGCGGAAAGAGAGAAGTGGATATGGCTATAAAAGGGTAAAATGAGAGATCTCGGCGGTGGCGGAAATGTTCTGTATCTTGACCATCTCAGTGTCAACACCCTGGTTGTGATATTGTACTATGTTTGTGCAACACGTTATCACTAGAGGAAACTACGTAAAGGGCTCATGGGATTTCTCTGTATTATATTTCTGAGAACTGCAAGCGACTCTACAATGATCTTAAAATAAAAGTTTAATTAAAAACTATCTCATATTGGGGCATCTGGGTGGCTTAGTCGGTTAAGCGTCCGACTTTCGCTTAGGTCATGATCTCGTGGTTCGTGGGTTCGAGCCCCGCGTCGGGCTCTGTGCTGACTGCCGGCTCAGAGCCTGGAGGCTGTTTCAGTCTGTGACTCCCTCTCTCTCTGACCCTCCCCTGCTCACACTGTCTCTCTCTGTCTCTCTCTCCTAGAAATAAAAAAAAATAAAAAATAAAATAAAAAACCCCACAACTATCTCATATTAACATATAGATAGATATGTTGGCTGGCGTGCCTCCTATATGGCACAGTGATTAGGTAGTAAGTGCTCTGCTATCCCTTTTCTGCCCTCCCCCCCACTCCCTCCAGCGAAAACAGAGGTTGACTTTGAGATATGGCTTCTCCACTGTGGGTGCTACCCAGCTGCCCAGTCCCTTAAACTTAAAGCCATTGCAAGATGAAATTTTGCAGGGCGTCCATTATGATTAGAGTTGACCTTAACTTTACTAAAAACTGAGGAAAGAAATTAAAGCAATGACTCATTTTATTTAAGAATTCTTGTCCTCATTTTTCTTGACTTTCCATATTCAATACCATACTGTGAGAAAATTAATTGCCAGAAATTCTGAAAGAATGATTAATGAGATGATATAATATTTAAACAAAAAAAAAATACTCTCTGGAGCTAGAGTACAGTCTGTTTTTTTTTTTAATTTTAGTTTTTTAAATGTTTATTTTTGAGAGGGGAAGAACATGAGTCGGGCAGGGACAGAGAGAGAGAGAGAGAGAGAGAGAGAATCCCATGAACCATGAGATTGTGACCTATGCTGAAATCAGAGTGAGACGTTTAACTGACTGAGCCACCCAGCTATCCCATAATGTAAATAATGTTTAAAGAGTGATTCAGAAGGGTTCATAGCCATGAGATTTTCTCATAGGTTGTGTACAGCAAATGTTTAAGTTGTAACTATTAACATGGTAAGGAAATGAAAATGAATGAAAAGTAAGTTAATTTCTAGGGGTAATAAAAGGAACACCTTCCTAACAGTAGAAGGAAATACACATAGTTTATGTAACCATAGTGAAAAATGACACAGTCAGAGACAGAAATAACACTGAATGTAGCCATGCGTCCGCTGTGGTTTATGGAAGAAAGTTGACCTTGACACTTACGGAATTGGAAAAAAAACCAAAACAGCAAACACAAAGAACAAAGAGCAAGTAATAGGAATAAATGTCTTCTTCTTGAGGTTCTTTAGATTGTAAAACATAGTTTATCATTTCTCACCTGGGTATTAAGTCTTAGGTCAAGCTGGAGAGAGAAGAAAGCAGAGAAACAGCTTCTCAAGAAGAGCGAGTTTACTGTGTGCACCTGCACATTCTCGTCTGCACCAGTCACAAGGGCCACAGCACAGCCTCGTGACCCTTCATAAAACACGCGCTTCCCCACCCTCAGAATGGAGGAAAACTGGTGCTTCACACTGAAGGATAAATCCTCATTCTCTCTCTCTCTCTCTCTCTCTCTCTCACACACACACACACACACACACACACACACACACACACAGCCCAATGGGGATAATTCAACCTCTTTTTAGCGACCAGTACATCCTAAATATTCCTGTTTCCTACATGCTCAGGATCCAGATCTATATTTACCCCTTTACACTTTATGTTTACAAGCATTTAGTATATTTTAAAGACATCACGGATATATTGTATTTACTGTTTTTATTTACAGCATGCGTCTTGTATCTGGTTGCAGATGCTGACCGGATTCACGGGTGACAGCAAAGGAGGAGTGACATCAATGTGCCTCCCACAGAGCACAGGGTCCTCTGAAGAATCACACAAGTGGAAGAAGAAAGCAAATTTTAAGACATCCTCGCTGCAGAGAGGACTCTGAGTTTTTATCCTAAACGTGGCCCCTGAGTTCTGGGAGAGGCTTAGCTGTAGATGTGTGTCGGGCCCCTCCGTCTGCGGGTTTCATTCGCTCCTGTCCCCAAACCCCAGCTTCCCCATCCCCCTTGGCTTCCCCATTGTGTTAACTGGTAGCACCTTTCCCGCTAAACCCAGAGGGGAACGTAAACTTAGATGGACTCTCTGTGCTCCTGTTCACGTTTTATCCATCCGTTGCCTGATGCCGCGGATGGTACCCTTTCTCTATAAAATACCTTTCCTGCCTTGCTTTCCTCCTGGCTGCCCACAGTGCTGCCTCCGTATTCCAGGCTCAGAGACCAGTTTCAAATGCCACAGCCCCAAAGCCTCTTCCCACCCTCCTGTCACCCGCTGCCGCGACTGTCAGGCTTTTCTCTAACTTCCCTAATTCTACAGTCATTTGTGCACCTGTCTTTCCTTTTCTTCTAGATTGTAAGCTTCTTTTAAAAAAAATTTGTTTGAAGTTTAATTATTTATTTTTAGAGAGAAAAAGAGAAAGAGAGAGCAGGGGAGGGGTAGAGAAAGAGGGAGAGAGAATCCCAAGCAGGCTCTGCACTGTCAGCATGGAGCCTGACATGGGGACTGAACTCACAAACCATGGGATCATGACCTAAGCCGAAATCAAGAGTCAAGACTCTACTGACTGAGTCACCCAGGTGCCCCTAGATTGCACCCTTCTGGAGGACAGATATAAATGAAAATCTTATTTTCCCAAACAACCAGATCTAAGAATTCAAGTAGTAGAAGTACAAGTAGTAGAAATTGTTAACTAATTTGACAATAAACTATGTTAAAAAAAAAAAAAATTGTAGCTCACCCCCCAGACAAGGGAGGTAACAGCATTCCAGGGAAAGGAGACGGGCGTGAAAAGGCCCAGGGTGGTGCAGATCCATGTCACACTTGGAGAGGGGGGTTCAACAGGACTTGAACTCAAGGAAGACAGGGGTGGAGTGTCAGCGGGCTGACTGAGCCAGCTCAGGGAAGGTGCAGATGACTGACACTTTGAGATGTGGGGCAGGCCTCAAGATTCCAAGCAAGGGAATGCTCCAGACTTCACTGCACAGACAGCAATCTGTGATATTCGGGTACCTGGGCAGACAGGTGTCATGACAAGCCCACATCAATGAAAAGCTGATTCCCACTTAACGGTGCATCGGCAAATAAGTCCTTACCCAGGACGTCAGAAAGGTCTCAGTCTGGACCAAGCTTTAAGGCAGAAGAGAGTAAGTTGTATCAAAGTGACATTCAGGCATGTTCGAGAGTATAGCAATGTCCAAGCACTGATCCCAGATGAGCCATGGAGAATTCATCTCTATCTGTGTCCCAGGTGAGGTCCGAGAAGGAAATGCCACCAGCGCCGGGCTTGCAATGTCCGCAGACCCCAGGCTGGAAATCCCTTTGGTCTAACCTAAATTTATTTTCTTGTAGTTTAAGTTCATTTCCTCTCTTCCATCCTGGGGGAAGGTAAGGAACAGATGGCCATAAACCAGCAGATAATGACCCTCTCTGGACTTGACACACACACTAAATCATCTCTCAGCCAGCGCTGAGCTGAACAATAGAAACTCTCAGCCAGTTGTATTCTTGGATTTGCTGTCCTGGGTCTGCGCCTCTGTGTTCTTATAGTGACTGTCCCGTTTCCTTCTCTTCCTGCTGACACGTTCATCCACAAACAGAACGAGAGTCCTCAACAAATTATTTCCAAGACGGGAACTCTGTCCTGTCTCAGGTGAGTTCCTGCTACATTAAAAACAGGCTAACAGGATCAGAATGTCACTGATGGACATTCTGAGACCACGAGGATCTTCCCATACTTTGGATACATTTGTACCGAGCCGTTCCCCCCATCTTACACGTGTGAACTTGAAAATTTTGTCGTTGTTACTGTCGCAGTCGGAATTCGCTTTACTTCTTTGAATCTCTCTGCCCCTGGCCATTGACTTCTGGCATTTTTCTCCTTCTCGAGCCTTGCTTGATAGTTATCATTTATGTTATCTCAAGTTACGGTCAGAAATAGCTCAGATTTTCCGCATCTCTGCACTTCTAAAGATCTGACAAGTCCGTGGCCTTTTCAAAGTGTCCTGATTTTCCTCTTGTGTCAGGCTTCTCTGGAACACGCTGAGGGCTTCCCCGTGTGCTGATCTCCTGCCCCTCCCCACGCTTCCCAGCGCCCTGAAAGAACCGCTTAATATCGGTAATGACTCCCTTCGGGCTGGGATGGGTGGGGGTGGTGGGGGATCAGTGCGAGTCACGCCATCCAGCCCTGTTCTCCAGGAGTTCAGAGCCCAGCAGGGCCTTGTCCAGCACATTCTTCACGGGGCATGGATACAGTAGAGTATCTTGGAAGCTTGAATTCCAGATGATTACCTGAGATGAGAATCATTCCTAGAGTTATCAGAGTGGCCAGGAAACGGGAATTCCCACCTATTTTATCCCTGCAAAGACTGAAATGCATGCCTCCTTACTAGTCTGTTAAACAACCCTAGGTTTGAAATGAGCTAAACTTTCTAAAAATTTTTTTAATGTTCATTTATTTTTGAGAGAGAGACAGAGCATGAGCAGGGGAGGGGCAGAGAGAGAGGGAGACACAGAATCTGAAGCAGCTCCAGGCTCCGAGCTGTCAGCACAGAGGCCCTCGCAGGGCTCGAACCCACAAACCATGAGATCATTACTTGCGCCGAAGTCAGATGCTTAAAAGAGTGAGCCACCCAGGCGCCCCAGATAAGCTAAGCCTTTTAAATACTCTCTTCTTAGAAGACTGGCGTTTAATAAAATATAAGAAACAGGAGGGCAGTTTTGGGATGGACACTTGAAATAGGCTCAGAATGAATCCTAGAGCCCGGGCGTGACTCGTAACCAAGTGTTGAAAAGCGAAACTAACCCCCTCCCCTTTATTTCGTCCCTTCCATCCTCGCCACCCCTCTGGGTCCTTGGAGGTTCCGACGTTCGAGAAAAGCTCAGAAGGAGCCCAGAAGGGAGCGTGTTCCGTGCTCTTCCATTCAGGTGACCGCTGTCTCCGAGGGGACAGGAGAGCCGTGACCCGAGGAGGCTCCCTTGGCCGAGGTTCACGACTGAGGAGCGTCCTGGTGGAGAGCTCGCCCCGGGAAGACGGGCTCCGACGCCAGCGTTTCCGTCTGGCAATCACCTAACGGGCCGAGGGGTGCCGTGACTGACAACCTGGAGGCCTCAGGGCGCTGCGTGGGGCTGTTTCTAGTCGTTTCTGACGAGCGTCGGATGGAAGGACAGGGCTGCAGAGGCCAAGCCAGGAGGGAGGTGGAGAATGTGGCCCTGAGGACCCCACCCTCCAAGTACAAGTACAGCGCAAGGGGCTAGAGGAGGCGGCGAGCCCCCTACCCTCATCCCGCCGCACCCGGAGCCCGTGAGCACAGAGAGCGCGAGGAGGCTGCGACCGTGACCCCGGCGAGGCCCGCAGGCCGTGCGGCGGGCGGGGCAGACCCGTCTCAGGGGACGGCGCCCCGCACCCCGGGGCCCTGGCCGGACAAGCCCGCCCGCAGGAGCCCTGGCCGCCGACGGGGCTGAGCGGCCGAGAGCTGAGCGGGAGCCTCGCTCGGCGGGTTCGCGGGGTCCCCGCCGCGGCGGCCCTGCTGGGGGGGGGCGGGGGAGATCGCCCCCCGGACGTGACTTTGGCGCGGGCTTTGCTCTGGAAGGGCTCCGCCCGGGCCTCCTCGGCTTGGATTTGCTCCCTTCTGCCCTCCGCTGCCTTCCGGAGCCGCGGCCGCAGGGGCGCACGGGCGACGTTCGGGGCCGCGTGCTCCCAGGGGACCGACGCCTCGGCTCCAGATGAAGGGACAGACGGCGGCAGCCCTCAGGCCCCGAACAAGCCCCGGCCGAGCGTCTGTCCCCCCGGCCGTGACCTGCGCGGCTCAGGAACGGGGGGCGACGCCTGCGCTGCCGCGTCCGGGCGCGTCCTCACCGGCCACCAGCCTGCTGTCCGCTGTGCTCCCGTCGTTCTGGGCTGTCGTTCTTTTTAATACAGATCACATTTGATTAAGACCAGAATAACGTCCGGGGAGCCTGGGTGGCTCAGTCCGTGAGACGTCAGACCCCCGATAGGGCCGGGTCGTAAGCTCACGTCCGCGGGTTGAGCCCTGCGCGGGGCGCTCCCCCCGGCGCTGCCCTGCTGTCTCTGTCTCTGTCTCTGTCTCTGTCTCTCTCTCAAAGTAAACGAACAGGAGAAAATACAAGGCGGGCAAGTTCCTAAGGCTTTTCATGCACATTGTAGCGATTTAACCTCCCGCAGGCCGCCTACGGGAGTACCCGAGGGAAAACAGAATTCCGAAGCTGCAAGGGGAAAACCTGGTCCGGCGGTCGCAGGCCACGCGGTGGCACGTTCAGGGCTCTCGTTACTCAGACTGGGTATTTGTGAGGCGCAAGTAGCTGTTGCTTCTCGTTCAAAGCTCCGCGGAGGAGCACGTGGCCGCTTCCACACCGAGAACCGCCTCATTTTCACAGGCAGAGAAACGGAAGCCTGAGCGCGAGCCGAAGCCGCTGCCCCTGCGGCCCCTCCGCGCGGGGGCGCCCGGTGCACCGACGACCGCGCCGCTCGCCGCCGCCCAGCGGCCAAACGGGGAATGAGGTTATGAACGTCCCGGGACCGGCTCAGAGGACTCTCCCCGCGAAAGGGACCCAAACAGGTGTGACTCAAGAATCCTCTCGGAGGGCATCGAAACCTGACAGTAGCCCTCCCTTCCCAGGCCACGGCCGCCAGGGGGATGACGCGGCCTCGCGGGCCCGGCGCCTCCCTGAGTCCGCACTCTCGCGACCCCACTTCTGCACACTCCTCTCGGAGACCAGAAGCAAACCGCGGCCCGCGAGCTCGGCCGTAGTCGTCCCCGCCCTGCGAGCGCAGTGCCCGTCGTGCGCCCCGTCTCCCAGTAGGACTGTCTCTGCCACTGCCCACGGCTCTGCTCCTGACGCCGACCGCCCAGCCTTTCGCGGCCACTCTCCCCTGCCTGGGCCCCAGCTCACCCTGCAACGAGCAAGGGCCTTTCACTGAAGCCTCAGGAGAGGCCACCGAGTGTCTGCTCGAGATCTGAGGGCGCCGCTCCGCTCTAGTCTGTGGGCCCGTCCCCTGGGTCTAGACAGGAGTCTGGAGAACAACCGTGTCTGGACCCCCTCCTTTCCAGTAAGCCCTTCCTCAGGAGCCCCTGAAGTAAATAGCCCTGGCGCAGGCCAACAGTGGGTCCCTTCTTCTCGAGGGTTCCCCAGGCCTGCCGGCCTCCTGGAGACCTGTGTGGCTGTCAGGACGCTTCCTGTTGACACGCACCTGCGCATTCCTAGACACGCTGTCCAGCGGGCCATCAATCCCCATAATCCCGGCATTTCACTCCCGAGGAGGCAGGATTTCAGATGCACATTATGGTAAAGCCAAAGCAAAATACCCCTTAAGAGGGCCTTTGAGCTACAGCACATGATGCACCTAGAATCATTCCTACACACAAGTCCTTAGAAATTGGTTTGTTAAAAGGGAGCATCTTCCTAAGTCCTGCAAGGAAGAAGTGCTTGGCCGGTCACATCTCAGGGGACCGGCCGCTGGGATACACTCGCCTCTTCTTCCCGCAACTGCTTCATCACTGTCGACCTCCAGATCCTCAGTCTCGCAACTGTTATTCCGTTTACAGATTAATACAATCAATCACTCGTCCTTCCTGGGTGACTGACAAATTAATTATATTTTAATGGAAACTTGTTATCGAGTGAACTCAAGACCTTACTTGTAGAATGAAACACATTTTACCACTTGTTTTAAAAAAATGAGGACATCAGAAAAGAGATGGGGGAAATTCTCCATCGTGGATGCCCTCATCACATGCGGCCACCTGATGGATCTGTGAAGGCGTGTTTTGATGATACAACTTCCTTAAGACATAATTTCTGTTGTGCAAAAATGTTGCCTTCTCTGTTTTCCTAAACTTAGACTTAATTTCTACCTGGACACCAGTTTCCGCAGACTTCTCCAAGGTGACGTCGCCGCTCGGTGATTCTGCCACCACGTAGGACTCCGACTCCTCCACGTTCAGGAACGCGCCTTGTCCCGGCAGGGGACCCAACAGACAGCAGCATTGGTGAGAGAGGAAGTGACCAGTTTGCCAAATACTGTCTTCCAAAATCTTGGTATCTCTGAGATCAAAAATTTTAAGCTTGAAATGAAGAATATAAATTTGGGGGTTTGGTTCCCCTCCCTCCCCCACCAGACCACGTCAGCCTCAGGTCTTGGGCTAAGGGTGGGGGAAGGCGGAGAGAGTCTATTTTAGGAATAAGGAAAATGTGACAGAAATGCCCCATATTTTGTGGTATCTGTAGCACATATTATCTCACCACACAGGCCTGATCAAGGCTTATGAAGGCGGCGTGAGGACGAGCCCGCAGGGCTGTAAGAGGCGCCCCCGGACCGCTGCAACCCCCCGGGCTCCTTGGAGAGAGGCTAAGGCCTCTGTTGGCCCCCCAGGTTCCCGTGGATGGGGGCGCCCGTTCCTTTGGCGATGGCTCCCTCCAGGGCGGGAAGCCTGCTTCTCCTTCACAGGCCAGAAGGCCGCTTCCTTCTTAGATCTCCTCCTCCATCACCACCCCTGCCCTGCGTCTGCCTGCCAGGTCCCCCCGGCCACCACACCTCCGGTCTACACCCACCTCTTCGCTTCACCTCCTTCGGCATCAGGATCCCCACATGTAAATTCTGTCCTTCCTAAATGTTATTATCATTTAATCATTGTTATTCTCTATCCCTCCTGCACTAACTTTGGGGCATGTTGCCATGTTTCCCGCATTATTTCTTCTGGTTAGGATGCATCTGACAAAGCATGGGATGTTAGAGTGCATGCTGCAATTCGCTGCTATACCTTTCTCTTCCGGGAGACGGTGAGTTCCTTAAAGGTAGGGACCAGATCGGACCGAGCTCTGAAATTCAGCACCCTGTGCAGAGCCAGACACACAGCAGGTATGCAATACAGGTTCAGTGCCTGGTAAATGAAGGGATCCTTTCCACCAATAGAAGTATGTCAGATATCTTTTTAAAAGACTCGTCTGCCTAGAGTGCCTACAGTCAAGGTGAATGTCAAAGGCAATCTACAGCCATTTAAATAATTTGTCATTAATTACTGATTTGCTGTAAGAGGGCATATTGTCTAATCCTCTTCCAAGCAACGATTCTAAGCCTGCAGATCCGGAGACGTTAGACTCCTACAATAAGATAAGACTCAGCTCCCTGGCTGAACCTGTTGGAAGCTGCTGACTTATTAATAACACAATAAAGCCACAACAACAAAATGGCTTCCTAAGCTACACTCTGGTTCTGCCCCTCATCTGGGAATGAACTGCCTAATAGGGGTCATGAACTAAATTCACTGCTGCTGAGCCTCTATTACCTTAGACCCAGAAACCCAGAGGACACATGGAGAAAGTAGCCGAATGTCACAGTCTCTACCCACTGTTGGCAGCGTGACTAGACTCTACATGCAGCGAGCCCTTTGCAGGCTTATAGATCTCTTTCAAATTCTTTGCATGCTATATTAGCTTTCACTTAGAGTTGAGTAAGGTAACACTTATTTTATGAGGCATTTGCTCAGTGTTATGTATGGTAGGTAGTAGAGAAAGGAGGAGCGTCTAAATTGTCAAAATCTAAAAACCCGCAACCTAGGCCACTCTTTGTCTGATTCTCTTGAAAGGTACTAGTGCCAACGAAAAACACTTTAGCTGTGCTTACCAGAAGGAATTAAAAATAGGCTAAACCCAGTCTCCACATGCAGTTCATTTTAGACACCAGGAAAGCGGCTAGACTCTCACCAGATCCCAAAATACAAAAGCTGTGAACGCTATTGCAGACACTCAGAAGTCATGTTTGCCATTGTGTTTTTATGTCACATTTAAATTTTTACTGAACACCTACTGCCTCACTCATTCTGACTCCCTGAAATAACAAAAAATATGTGACTCAGCGTAGAGCCAAAACTAAAGTCAATGTAGCTGATAAAGTCTTGTTAAATAAGCTTAGTGAAATATTACCCATTATCAAATGTTAACAAATACCAAGTGACCTTTACTAGGGTGAAGGTAAAGATAAGAATGTCACATATTAACGACTTCACCCACTAATGAATAGAAGCTAGTTTTCACCAACTAAAGAAACATTACTCAGAGGTGGAACATTATTTAGAATGTTTAATAATTCTAAGACTGTGTCAATGAAACTATTGGAAACAATTGATACTTGTGCACCTATCAGCGATTTTGAAATTTTCCAAGTATCCATCAAAATGCCTTTTTATTATTCACCTCATCTGGCTTAACCATTAGGATTTATCTAATTTGATGGTGCCAACTTATGAGAATCTTCAGCCCCTCTCTCACAACATCATGAGCCACGAGATGTAGCAGAGCTTGGTGGTTGGAGCCGGAGCATTAATTCTAGCTCATCAGTTTACTGGCTGTGTGGTCCCGAGGAAGTTGCTTAATCTCTCTGAGCCCTAGTTTCCCAACCTGTACAATGGAGCTAAGGATCTTTGTTTTTCTGTGTGGATTAAATAAAATAATATAAATGAAGGGCTTAGTGTGGGATACCTAACAACCAATACATGATATTTAGTAGGCGATTGTTACTGAGACGTGCCTCTAACTCCAAATCACTACAGACAAACATGGCAGTCTGGTGCCAGCACGTGAAGCCAAGAATCATTCAGTTAATGGTTTGGTAATAGTTACATTAGGAGACAAGGTCGATATCAGAAGGGGGGAGGGGGTGACAGGCTTGGGAACCTTTAAGAGGAGAGCATTTTGTAAATATCCAAAAAGATTTTAGCCTAGAATCTTAATGAAGGGACAGCCTCATTGCACCAGAAGAACAAATATTTCCTGGAGACTTCCACGTGCAAAGCCAGACACTGCCAGAGGCATCTAAAATTCTACAGATTCCTTCAGTAAGTGCTTATTCTGTGTCGGCTCCGTGTCATGTACTGCTTATGTCCTGGGGTAAGAACAGTGAGTCACAGAATCAAATTCTCGACTCTCCTTCTAGAAGTGAGAAATATAAAGAAAGTATTATTTTCTCCAAGGCACTTACTACTTTTTTTTTTCCTTCATCATTTTCTTTTTTTTTTTTTTTTACAAATAGTTTATTATCAAATTAGCTTCCACATAACACCCAGTGCTCATCCCCACAAGTCCAAGGCACTTACTACTTACCTCAGGATGCAAGAACTTTTATATTTTTTAAAAAAGTTTAACAATAATAATTGCAACAAAGAAATGTTACTTGGAGACTCGCAGGAACTCATGATGGCCAAGAAACCTGAGTTCAGATCCGGATTCTGATAACACCTTTGGACTTGGAGACAAGAAGCATTTTATCAAAGTCTCATATTTTTATCTGTAAAATGAGCATATTTTATAAATATACTTCTTAAAGTAGCTCTGATAACTGAAGGGAATTGCATGTGTAAATGCCTCCAGGGAGACAAGGGTACATGCAGGCTTTCACTGAGGGGGAGACCTGACCGGTACCCCGAGGGACAAACAGGATCAGAGAGGGAGAGAGAGTCCATTCTGGGCCGAGCAAAGAGCACAACGAGAGACATGAATCTGGAAAAGTGGAGGAGGCTGGGGAAGAAAGGGAGTTGAACAGTGCGGCTACGGTACAGTCCCTGGGGTTAAGCAGGATAATCCAGTGATGGGTGGGCCCTGGGTCACACAGAAGGGATTTCTGAGACGGAGCACAGCTCTCCTACGCAGGCAGACACTGAAACACAGACGATGAGGTGGGTTTCTCAAGGTTACATCATTAACAGGAAAGGAGAATCCAAATATCCATCTGGCGCTCTGTCTCCCTGATGGCCCCGCCAACGGTAGAGACAACCTCTCAAACTGACATTCCCGGTCCATTCGTATCTGAACACTCACAGCCTGTGAGACATTTTTCATCATATACAGCAGAAATCCTACCCGACCCTCTAGTTTAAGTGTTGCATTTACGGCAAGAAAAAGCTATTCTGAAATGACCAAGGGGAATGGAAAACAAGAGGCTATTTCTCAAAAATGAGATGGTGCTTTGCAAAAATGAGCTGACTTTATGAGGCCATCTGGAAAATGCTTCTGTATTCCCGACACACTGCACTGAGCATGACTTACAGTTGACCAGCCAGCTCTGAAATGCTCTCTTCTGCTTCCTCACACATGGATGGAGCCCTACAGGCACCGATGCTCTTGGTCCTTGGACAGGACACCTGGTGTGACTCCCGAATGCTAAGGTGCGTGGTTCCTGGGTGCATTTCAGCCCAGCACCTCAGCCTAATGTTGGAAACTTTTCAGGGCTGAGCCGGTCCTTTGTGACCGACCTTGTTCAGAGACCAGTGCTTCCCAATCATACTCCAGTCAAGGAGGTGTTTTTCTTCCTTCCCCCCTCCTTCCCTCCCTCCCTCCTTTTCTTCTTTTTCCCTTCCTTTCAACCTGCCCAGAGTGGCTGGGGTGTGCAGTGCCCTGTGGAATTCTCAGACAAGATTCCCAGTGGACTGAACCCTAAGACATCGTATCACAGTCAGACCTGGCACCTCTTAGGGTTGGCAGATGTTCCTCACAGTTTCTTCCAGAACAACAGTTCTTTCACATAACTTATTGTAATTGGATAGTGGAATTATGGGCAGAGAGATGCTCCTTTCTCACATTTAGAAAAGGAGCCTAATTTTAACACCAGTGGAGAAGATTTAGAGTCTCATAAATGAAGAAAACTTTCATTAATTTGGATGGGAATTAAGCTGAAGCTAACTTTGCTTTATAAAAAAAAAAAAGTCAATAAAATAGTCTAACACTTGCAGAGAGGAACATTTAATTTGCTGAAAGAACAAATTGCTTCCAAACAATTAAAAACACCAATTTATGTATAAACAACCAGTATATTAAGTACAAATCATTCTTCTCTATTTATTGAAGTAGCTTCCCAACTCCCTTGCCTGACAATACTTAAGTAGCCTAACGTGAATTACTTTATTTAATTGAAATTAATAGACAAAATTATTATTTTGTTGCAAGTGACTCCCCCATTGGGCTACATAGTGAAAATTCATAATTCTGGTGTTAGAAATGATCCTTTTCTTCTTTGCAGTTTACAACAATGGTCAACGCATTACATATTTATGTGGCTGATCGTATATGTTGGCTCCACCATTTACTACCTCTGTGACCCTTGAGGATTCCAACTTCTCTGAGCCTGACTTGTGTGTAAAGTGCAGAAAATATCTATTTAGCAATTGATACATCACATCTATTGGGTACTTAAAATGTGCCAGACACTATTCTCTAGGCTTTGTACATATTAATCCAGTTATTCTAACCATCAAGACTATGACATAGCCACTTTTTTAAAGTTTGTTTATTTATTTAAGTTGGGGGAGTGGCAGAGAGAGAGAGAGAGAGAAAGAGAGAGAGAGAGAGACAGAATCCCATGCAGGTTCTGTGCTGTCAGCACAGAGTCCAATGTGAGGCTCAAATTCATGAACACAAGATCATGACCTGAGCTGAAATCAAGAGTCACACACTTACTCAACTGAGTCACCAAGTCCCCCCCATGACATAGATATTTTTGCAAATCCATTTTACGTATGAGGAAACTAAGTTACAGAGATGGTAGTTGACTTGCCCAAGGTCACACAGTTGGCCAGCAGAGGGCCTCCGGTCCTAAGGAAGACAGTCTGATTCCGGACTTTACTTTCCACCTCGTTTCAAGTAAAGACTGGTGCGTGGTTGCACAGACTATAAGGCATATACATGTGTGACCACTGCTGAGGCTTCAAGATACTGGCCGGCCTCAGGGGTCTCTCCTGCCCGTTCTCTGCCCATACTTTCCCCATGCAAACCCCTTCACTCCACACCTGCACACACCATCCCCATGCAGACAGATCTGTGAAGAAAGACACAATCCCAAGCTTTTCCTGTGCTCACACACTGACAATACTTCTGAAGCCTGACGTGTGTTTTCCACTCATCAACCGATTCTCAGGCACCAACTGCATGACCTACAATTTAACTCAACTCTGACACTATCTACCTGGAGACGGCCTCAGATCCCACAGACCCACACACCAGATTAATACGATGCAACTAGACTTATTTCTGATCAGCAAAAACATGATTCAAGAAAATGTACTTGGCCCAAATTTGAAGACATTTGCAATTTGAGATAGGAAGAGCTTTCTGGATTGAGAGGGTTAAAGATGGCAGGTTGAGCCCATATATTTTATCCCTTCCTCTTCCAGAGATCCCCCACAAAATTACAGGAAAGAAGTGAGCAACATATAAATGCAAAATTAATGAGGAGAATCACTACCAGAAGAGACACTCCAGCAGAGTGCTGGGGGAGGGAGAGCAGACAGCCCACCATCCCAGCATGTGCATTTGTTCAGCTGCTACTCAGTTCTCCGTGCCCCGTAATTCGGGGACTTTTAGGGAGACTTCATCATGTAGGCGTGCTAGTCACTAACTTAATCTCCAATCCCTCTCCCCTTCTGGCAGATGGGGAATGGGGCTAAAAATTCCAAGCCTCCACTTAGGGCTCCATATGTCTGATGACCAGCCCCCCCCAGAAGCTATCCAGGAGTCACCCCATTAGGACAGAAGACCTAGTACCCCGGAAGTTCCAGGGGATTTAGGAGCTCCGTGTCAGGAACAAGGATATATTTATACACTTATTTATTTATTTCACAGTTCCTAGCTTCTATATTCAACCCTGACACCTGCCAGCCCTTCCGATTCATATACCTCACTGCCTATTTGTCACATTTACATCACGCCGAAGGAGCAACTTAAACTTCTGCAGCCAGAAACAGCACTCTAGATTTTCCACCTTTCTCCGTATTCTCCATCCTCATAAAATGAGCCACCATCGGCCCTTTTGCTCATGATAAAAATCTAAGATTCTTGATCCCACATCAGCCCCCTCTCTAAGTCCTGCACATTCTTCCTCACCTTTTCTCTGCACACACGTAGCCTCGTCCAAGTCATCACTGTTCCTGCTTAACTACAGCAGGAGCCTCCTAAGAGTCTCTCAACAGCCTGCAGGGCCTTCCTATAAATCCTGTCTGCCCAGTAAGCTCATTTCATACAAATCAAAACACAATGAGACACCACCTCACACCTGTCAGAATGGCTAAAGTTAACACCTCAGGAAACAACAGGCGTTGGCGAGGATGCAAAGAAAGGGGAGCCGTCTTGCACTGCTGGTGGGAGTGCAAACTGGTGCAGCCGCTCTAGAAAACAGTGTGGAGGTGCCTCAGAAAATGAACACTAGAACTCCCCTGTGACCCAGCAATAGCACTGCTCGGTATTTACCCAATGGATACGGGTGTGGTGTTTCAAAGGGCACACGCACCCCAATGTTTACACCAGTGCTATCGACAATAGCCAAAGTATGGAAAGAGCCCAAATGTCCATTGACTGATGAATGGATAAAGGCGACGTGGTATATATACACAATGAAATACTACTCAGCAATCAAAAATAATGAAATTTTACCGTTTGCAACAATGTGGATAGAGGGTATTATGCCAAGCAAAATAAGAGAAAGATATCATGATTTCACTCATACATGGAATTTGAGACATTTGATCATAGGAGAAGGAAAAGTACGATAAACACAGAGAAGAAGGCAAACCTAAGAGAGTCCTTTGTGATTTTTCTTGGAGAATGTTCCATGTGCACTCAAGGACAATGTGTATTCTGCTGCTTTTGGATGAAAAGTTCTGAATATATCTGTCAAGTTCATCTATTCCAGTGTATCATTCAAGGCCATTTTTTATTGATTTTCTGCCTAGATGATCTGTCCATTGCTGTAATTGGAGTTCTAAAGTCCCCTGCAATTATCATTTTCTTATAAGGTTGCTTATATTTGTGATTATATATTTGGGTTACCAATTTGGGAGCATAAACATTTACAATCGTTAGACCTTCTTGATGGATAGACCCCGTAATTATGATATGATGTCCTTCTTCATCTCTTGTTACAGCCTTCATTTTAAAATCTAATTTGTCTAATATAAATATGGCTACTCCAGCTTTCTTTTGACTTCCAGTAGCCTGACAGATGGTTCTCCATCCCCTCACTTTCAATCTGAAGGTGTCTAAAATGAGTCTCTTGTAGACAGAATATAGATGGGTCTTGGTTTTTTAATCCATTCTGATACCCTATGTATTTTGATTAGTGCATTTAGTCCATTTCCATTCAGGGTGATTACTGAAAGATAGGGATTTAGTGTCATTGTGCTATCTGTAGGTTTCATGCTTGTAGTGATGTCTCTGGTCCTCTGTGGTCTTTGCAGCATTCCACTCACAGAATCCCCCCTAGGATGTCTTGTAGGGCTGATTTAGTGGTCATGAACTCCTTCAGTTGTTTATCTGGGAAAGCCTTTATCTCTCCTGCTGTTCTGAATGACAGCCTTGCTGGATAAAGGATTCTTGGCTGCATATTTTTCCTATTTACCACATTGAATATTACCTGACACTCCCTTCTGCCCTGCCAAGTTTCAGTGGACAAGTCTATGTTTCTACCCTGGTAGGTTAATGCCTATTTGTCCCTAACTGCTTTTAGAATTTTCTCTTAATCTTTGTATTTTGCCAATTTCACTATGATATGCCATGGTGAAGACCTATTCTTGTTGAATCTGAAGGGAGTTCTCTGTGCCTCCTGGATTTGGATGTCTGCTTCCTTCCTCAGATTAGGGAAGTTCTCAACTATAATTTGTTCAAATAAACCTTTTGCCCCTTCCTCGCTCTCTTCTTATGGATCTCCTATGATATGGATGTTATTATATTTCATTGACTCACTTAGTTCTCTAACTCTCCCCTCGTGGTCTAATATTTTCTTATCTCTTTTTCTCAACTTCATCATTTTCCATACTTTTACCTTCTATTTCACGTATTCCCCCCTCTGCTTCCTCCGTCCTTGCCCTAACTGCATCTCATTTATTTTGTATCTCATTTACAACATTCCTTAATTTATCATGACTATTAGTTCCTTGATCTCTGTAGCAATAGATTCCCTGCTGTCTCCTATGCTTTCTTCAAGCCCAGCTATTAATCTTACGATTATTATTCTAAATTCTTTCTCAGACGTATTGGTTATATCTGTTTTGATCAATTGTCTAGCTTTCATTTCTTCCTGGAATTTTTTTCAGGAGAATTCTTACATTTCATCATTTTGGCTAGTTTTCTGTCCTTTGTATGTTTTAATAGCTTGTTATGTGTCCTGCACCTACCAGCACTACTGTATTAAAAAGGGGTCGTACCCTGTCCAGAGCCTGGCCCTTCAGGAAGTGTTTTTGGGGTGTGTTGTGTGCTTTCTGTTGTTATGACTCTGGTTGCTTTATCTCCTTGATTGTAGTGGTGGTTTGGATCTTCCACTGGTGTTCTGTGATTTGTTCACTGAAGTTACACCTTGGAGCCACTCAACTTGGCAGGGTGCATGTCTGTTGGACTCAGATCCTCAAACAATAAGTTCTGTCCACCGTGGAATGGAGCCCTCCAAGGCTCCACCCAAGTGCTGAGTCATAGCCACACCCCAGTGGAGGAGAATGTCTCTGGCCTCCTCCCCACTGTATTGAAAGTGGGATCAAACTCTACCACATAAAGCCTTCAGCCTCATCCCAACCACTTTTTTTCCTGTCCACTACCTCCAGTCCCTCTAGGTCTCAGATCTTTAGGATCATTCCTGGTTTTAAACTTTTGCCCAGCTTTTCCCCACTCTGGAAACATGTTCTATTTGATCATCTGATGACTGGCTCTTTCATGTCACTTCAAAGGTCTATTTCAAATGATACCTCCACAGACAGGCTTCCTCACCACCCAGTATGAAGCTGTTCTATCATTTTACCCCTTTACATTTTTTACACTGAGTTATTTATAACCTGATCTTAGTTTGTATCGTCTGCCTCCTCTTTCCAACAATAATGGCACAGACACGTGTGCATGCACACCCAAAAATTCCAGGAGGAAGTTCCAGGAGGGTAGGGGTCCTGCTTTTTGCTGTGGTTGCTCTGACTCCAACACTTAAGGTGTCATAGCCACTAAAATATACTCACTGAATTAATGATTGTACTAAATTGTAGTTTTCTGTTATTAATGGTCCTTCTTAATGTCAAGGACAGTTTGCATCTCCTATACCTCTCACCATATTCTCTGACAGGATGGGGTGTGGCCCAGTTAACTGCACCAGGTAGACTGAAAGGTGCAAAAGTGGGCAACACCCTATTTGCAGAAAGTAAGCAGCCATCTAGACCACTACATGGAATTCAGCATCTGCTGAGAGCAGCCATCAGCAATACTCGGTCAACAATTAGCATCTATACTGCAACTTGAAGTAGTTGTTAGTCCCCAAACCAGAGGCCCAAACCTAGTGAAGGAGAATTGGCATCAGGTAACATGGGGACGTGCACTCAGGCAGGCACGCATGGTGGGTTTTGAGCGGGAGCCCAGCCACTTGACAAGGTATTAGGACTGATAGACAAACAGGGCAGAGGCTCATTTCTAGAAGGAATGGCCATTAAGTCTGCTGAAAATTTCAGAAACTTGAGGTCAAAGAACAAGGCAAGGTTCTCCATATTCACATAAAGTACTAAAGAGGGATGTGGCTCAGGGGTCAAGCAGAAACCCACCCTCAAGGGTGGAGAGGGTGAGGGGACTCAATGGCAAGTGTCAGGCTAAAAGCAGACTTGGGAGTGATGGAGTCATAATGTGAAGCTGTGTCCCATGCAGTGGGTGGTCCAGTCCTTTGGGAAGCCCCACGGATTGCTTTTCACTGCATCAGAACACTGTCAGCCACAAGACCTAAAAGCCCAGCTTTCTTCCTGCTGCTTTCGATCAATATGATAGATTTTCCCCTCAGAGGTCTGTCTGAATCCTATTATTCTGCCTACACACATGTGGAGCTAAATTAATGATGATGACTCCAGGCTCCAGAACATCTGCAAACTGTTATTATCACTGTCCACACCAGCACTTTATTGATCTCCTCTGTTAGGCACTGACTCAGTTTATGAGCACTCTTTTTTACCAATAGGTTAACCTCCTCTTTCCTCTCTACCCAGAGTTGGGATGAATGTAGACCTGGTAAAACTTGATATTCTTTCCTCCAGGCTCAGGGCAAAAAGAATTTGCCTGGAGGTAAATTCATGACACTGGTGTATGAAGCGAATTTACCAAACACTTAAATGAAACATCACAACTCATTATGAAAATACAAGAACATATTTAGGTCTGACCACTGACCACACTTGGTGCACAGATAGCTTAACTTTCTCTCATCAAGGAGAGTACATGGGGAGCTCAGTCAGTTAAGTGTCTGACTCTTGGTTTCAGCTCAGGTCATGATCTCATGAGTTGTGAATTCGAGCCCTGTATCAGTTCTGTGCTGACAGCTCAGATGCTGCTCATGGGTCTCTCTCTCTCCCTCCCTCTCTGCCCCACCTCAGCTTGCTATTTCTCAAAATAAATAAATAAACAACAAATCAAAACATCCCCTCATTAAGGACAATTAGGAAAATGTTTCAGTCCTGCTATTCTAAACTACTATAACCTTTAATTTTGATGTTTTCTTGGGGGGCTGAGAAGGGGTTTACTGACTCCCATGGTGACTCAGGGCTTAATTATTACTATTTCAATCCAGCTTGTCGGGCCTGCTCTACACACATGTATCACCTTCCACACAAGGGGCTGCCATCCGTATCTGGCACACAGTGAACACTCAAGAAATGATGCTGAAAGAGTGTATGAATGTTCTTCTTGAGGAGAGGTGACTCTCTGGGACACGTACAGGGGATCTCCTGATCAAAACCGTGGCCCACAGCTTTCTGAGCACTGTAGAAACGGAGAGTCCTGTTTGCCACAAAGAAGATCTTTAACAACCACTGGATAAAACATAAAGTCATTAATTCTGGAAGGCACATGTAGAGACACACGCACAGAAATGCACAAACAGACATAAAAGCATTAGCACTTAGTAAATGCATGCAGACATGTCCAGTGTGTGTACGACATGGCTCACCTACATGGAAAGGTAGCACCGTGTGATGTTCATTTGTATTATGTCCTCTCTTCTATGCAACAGTAGAGCAATGCACATGCAACACTTAAGAGAAAGCAAAATAATTGCAAGCTTGCTATTCTTTTCACTTGTGCCTTTTTATTTTCCCACGCACTAATCTTTTCTCAAAAACCAACATTCGTGTGTTTTTGGAACCCACTAGAAGGATTATAGTGTCTTTGGGTGTGAGGGGAAAATCTCGAGTGCTTCCCCATTTGGCTCACAGAAGGGGTTGAAATGGACAGGATGGCTTGCCCCAGGCAGGGGTCAGTGCAATGCCATCAGCTAACGAAGGCATCCACATAGGGGAAGACATAAAAGTAGATTTCCATCTCGGCCATGTGTGTAGTCTTCACCCAGCCAAAGTCTTATTTCATTAAAATATCGGCAACTATTGAACAGCTTGCTTAACCATTTTACTCTTTTTTTTTTTTTTTAATGTTTTATTTATTTCTAGGAGAGAGAGAGACAGCGTGAACAGGGGAGGTCAGAGAGGAGTCACAGACTGAAACAGGCTCCAGGCTCTGAGCCGGCAGTCAGCACAGAGCCCGACGCGGGGCTCGACCCACAAACCACGAGATCATGACCTAAGTGAAAGTCGGACGCTTAACCGACTAAGCCACCCAGGCGCCCCGACCATTTTTACTCTTTTTAAGAAAGCTCCAATGCATAGGATCGATGAAGAGATGATAACATTATAGAACCTCTTTGTCTCTGGAGATTTCTTGTTGTGAAATTTGAGTGGGTTCTGGGTCTTAAGTGGGGAACTTTGGATGTGACATTCTATTTTAGCATATGTTCAGCCAATATGTGATTACATATAATCTGCTTCAATCACATTTGGTTTGCCGTTAATCAAAACCGAAAAGTTCTATCTTGTGCGATAGCTTTTTCTGTGTTTCCATAGTTTGAATCTGAGGAGACACATTTAAATGACTGTCGGCGGGCAATCCCTTATGAAAGCTTCTGTGCAATGTCCAAATTATGGATTTCATAATTAAAAGGTGTTAATAATTACAAAAGTAATCTGAAAAACTAGGGAAAACAGGAAATGAACAATCAGCTACAGAAGCCTTCTTTTCATCTAAGCTGTTCAAGGTATTAAAAGTGAAATTCTGTGTTGCAGGAACCATTGGATAAATATAAATACATTGTATTAATTCTTCCTCTTTTCTTTCTGAATTTTAAAATAACATCAGATTGAAAAATCTATATAGTTTTAAAGTTTTTGTTTCGATACTGCCATGTTTTTAAGAAAGTAAATCAGCAGTATCTTAATCCGGAGGATTTTCTCCCCTTGCTTACTAGTCAATATTGACATCAAAAGATCTCACAGATAAACCCAAATGAAAGTCTTCTACACCAAGAGTCCTCAGCCCTTTATCAATCATCAGTTTCCAGATTCAGCAACAAAAAAAGGTGGTTTGGTGTTTTTATTTTTTCCCCTATCACTTGGGTTTGTTTCTTTGGCCAGCTTCTGCAGAAATAGTTAGAGCTTCCCTTATCACTCCCTGAATAGATTTTTCAAGTTTCTTCTTGCAGAAGAGGGGAATCATTTCATGAGCACTAGTGGGCAGTCGTGTGGCTGCAAAATGAGGCGACAGGGGCCTGTTCCAGTGAGCAACCCCTGCGTTCAAAGGGCACCTGTGGCTCAATTGTTCAGCGTCCATCTTTGATCTCGGCTCAGGTCATGATCTCGGGGTTCCTGGGGACGAGCCCCAGGCTGGGCTCTGTGCTGACAGCGTGGGGCCTGCTTGCGATTCTGTCTCTCTCTTTCTGCCCTTTGTCCATGCAAGCTCTTTCTCTCTCAAAATACACAAATAAACTTAAAAAAAATAAGCCTAAACATTTTTATCAAATGTGTATTAATAGGAAGTGTTTGTGTATCTGTTTGAAGCAGTTTTCTGCATCAAGGAAAGCATGGATTTTACTCGTACTGGAGATAACTGAGGACAGGGGGTAAATCTTGAGGCTGAATCCCACCTGCTCTTCGCTCCCCGCGGACATGATGCTCGTGTGTCAGGAAGGGGCTCTAGGGCCACTGGGCTCTGCGGTGTCCTCAGCCAGAGCTTAGATTATCCAGCACTGACTTTTAAGCAAGGATCAGATTATTTTCTCACTTAAGGAATCATTTTCTTATAAGTGGAAAGTAAATTGCCTAGAACATTAATAAATATTGCTCTTTTTCCCAACTTCTTGCTTAAAAAAATCTAGAGTTTGTCAAGCATGATGCGTATTACTGATGAATCCTAACACCGAAAGGAAGAAACAAGGACAATCTATGTACATACACAGATTATTCTCACAAGCGCACACACACACACCTTCAGTACAGATACTAAGGAAGCTTTTTGGTACTTATTGGGCCGTCAGCACTTGCTCAGAAGCAAGAAGACAACGTTACCACTTTTCACAGCATTTGCTTTACACCCATTTTTTCTTCTCTTTCTTTAGATGGAATCTTAGAGTCCCCATAACACTTGTAACCATATTTAGAAAACTAACAAGGTGTGTTTAAATCCAGGTCATTCTAATATCGGTCTTCAGACTCTCACCAGCTGGAAACTCCTTCCTGCCCACAGCTTGCACCTGACTCAGTGAAGAAGGAGGGTGAGGTAATCTCTCTGTCCTCAGACTTGCTCTCCCACTGGGTCCCTTCCACTCCCCAGCCAGCCCCGCCCCTGCAGCACTAGACAGGCAGGAAAGGGGCAGGATGGATTATGTCTGACTCTGGAACCCTCCACATATGCCAAAGGTCCAAGCTCTAAGTCCTTCTCTCTTGGAAGCTTTTGGCAGATTTTTAGAACCACAACCACTGAGGACCTTGTACCTAAAGTTTTCTGAGGACGATGCCCCAATGCCTGTCCTGGTTTCTCACAACTTTCCCCCGTCGCCTCCAGCCTCAGCCAGTTTCCCCCACGCAGAAGCCCTCTGTTGGGACCATCTAATCCTCCTGGGCAATGTCTCCTTTGGGACAAATCAAGTCCAGTTTTCTTTCCATTAATGAGATTGAAGCTCCCTCCCTCTGTAACCTCATCTCCCCTTCCTGCCAATTCCAGGAAGCTTCTTACTTTTCACATCACTGAGCAGGAGCTCCACATTCCTGAACTTCACATGAGCATTGAATGGTTCTTTGAAGGCCCATCCCTTGACTTGTGAGAAGAAAGCACCCCTCTTCCCCAGGGAGTGGTGGAACACGGCAATGCTCCAGTAGCACTCTCTCCTTCCCCCGGAACCCTCTCCCCATCTTGCACGACCCCTGGGTCTCGCTTTCTGTTCTACACCCTGGAGGCGGGTGATGGATAAGCACGAGCAGAATCGGTCTTTGGCTGCCGGCTCGGACGTCCTTATGCGGCGGGAGATGAGTGATAAGAAACAGGTCTCCAGGTCCTTCCCTCCCTTTGTGGCGGGGTTAGGGCGATGCCTCCAAGAAAGAGAGGAGGTTACCCAGTTGACAGACGTCCTGGAAAACACTGAAAGATGCTTACAGGGAAGGCTACCGATGGAAGACTTTCAGCAGGATGTAACTGACCTATCTAGGGTTACCGGCGGAAAGTGAACCCGGAACCCATGGATTTATCAGGCATAGATCCTTGGAAATATCATTTGGGTTGAATATCTGGGTATGAAATGGAGCTGTTTTGGGGCACCTGGGTGGCTCAGTTGTTTAAGCGTCACGATCTCAGGTCATGATCTCACAGTCTGTGAGTTTGAGCCCCGTATCGGGCTCTGTGCTGGCAGTGCAGACCCTGCTTGGGATTCTCTCTCTTTTTCTCTGTCTCTCTCTCAAAGTAAATAAATAAGCTATAAAAGAAATAAAAAATAGGGGCACCTGGGTGGCTCAGTCAGTTGAGCGTCCGACTTTGGCTCAGGTCATGATCTCACGGTTTGTGGGTTTGAGCCCCGCGTCGGGCTCTGTGCTGACAGCTCAGAGCCTGGAGCCTGCTTTGGATTCTGTGTCTCCCTCTCTCTCTGCCCCTCCCCTGCTTGCAGTCTGTCTCTCTCTATCTCTCAGAAATAAATAAAAACACTAAAAATTAAAAAAAAAATAAAATGGAGATGTTTCACTGAATGAACCACCACCTTCCTATGTATTTAAGATCTCTGCACACACGATTGAGAGCCCCCTTAATTTAGGCCAAAGTTCATGTCCATGCAGTAAGAAAGAGCCTGGGGACCTTGACAGTCCTGAATGTCTCTCCGCTTTGGTTCTGCCTTGTGATTCCCTGTAGCCTTGAAATTATTACTAAAGCTTGAATTTGTGTAGGATCTCTGATTCATGAGAGCCTGAACTGACCAACTGACCTGTGATTAATAACTTAAATGTAAAAGTCAAAACTTCAAAACTTTTAAAAGGAGACACTGGAGACACTAGTTTTCTGGGCTTTGTAGAGAAGGGTTTCTACATAAAAGCCAAAACTCTAATTCATTAAGGAAAGTGTTAATAGGTCTACTTCATGAAAATAAAGACATCATACAGGAAGTGTAACTGTGAGCCACACTGACACAGGACTCTTCAATAATGCACAAGTACTAGAACTCTCAGAATCAGTCAGAAGGGGCCCACACCAAGATGGCAGGGTAGGAGGCTCCGACCTCCCCTCCTCCCGCGGATGCACGGAATGGTAACATATGGGTCCATTTCTTCTGAGAGAAATCCAGAAACTACTTGAATCATTTCTCCTAAGTAACAGGCAACTGAGAAAACACCCATGTTGCAATGGATAGGAACGGCCAGAACATACTCTCACCCTAAACGCCACCCCAGCACAGAGCGTCATAGCTTCTCGGTGAGGAGCTACGTATTGAAACCTCTCATCTACTGCCCAGCTCCTAAGGCTCCTACCTAAGGGGTGGACCCGCACATCACTTAGCTCTGAGACCCAAACATGGCTTATATTCCCAAGTCCTATGGGACTATAGCAAACAACGGTGCACCAACACTGCCTGAGGCCACCCTCCCCAGGCTCAGTGCACAAGGATCAGACAGAAATACCCACGTCCCAGTTTTTCAGTGGAAGGGGTTTGAGGGCCTGTCTCCTTCTGGGGAGAAGTCACGAGCTTCTCCCTAGAAGGAGCTGGTCCACACATTCATCAACCCAATGTTTGTGGTTGTCACACAAGGGACAGGGGCTCAAATGATCTTACTTTGATAGTAAATAATGGGGCTCAGCAAGCACAAGTGCCAAAGAACCATGTCAAACAACAACAACAACAGCAACGTTACTAAGTGAACACACAAACAAACAGGCTCTCAGACTCAGCGGAGGAAGCAGGCAAAAAAGCCCATGTCCATCTCCCAGTTTCTTCCTGGAAGGAATGTGACTGTACTTTCCCAGCTGCAGCCCGAGATTCCAGCTTACAACCAATCTGCAGGTGCAGGGTGACTGGGATCCTCCCGGGAGCCCGGAAGAGCTGGGGAGCTCATCCCCTACCATCTCCCTTAGTAAGACTCCACAGTAAAACCACATATCCAGCTTCTCCATGGAAGGAGGTTGTCCACACAGCTAGCAACCAACTCTTATAGCTGCCACCTGAAGGACTGGGTTCCGGCTCACCTAGATCTGGGGGCTGATGTGCTTGACATTCAGAAGTCCCCCAGAATCACACAAAACAAACAGATGGTTCTATTTGTGCACAAAAGCCATTCCAGCAGTTCAGTACAGAGTAAGGGCTTAGTACAGAGTGAGGAGGCAAAAACAATCAGCTTCCAGTTTCTTCTGGATAGGGGCTAGATACATAACTAACCTCATGACATTCTCATCTGCTTATTGAAGGTCAAGCTTCAAATTCGCCTTCACTGGGGAGTGTAAGTGTCAGGCAATCAACCGTCCTCTGGGAGCCTGAACAAGCATATGGGCATTTCCCATGCCTTTATGTCACTGAAAACTCTTGACACACCTCATCTACTGGGAGCTACTAACAACAAAGATGGTAGCTTGGAAAATCACAACGATTTAAAAGGCAACCGGGATGGCAGGCAGGGCTGCCGAAGAGGTTCATCTCTTCTAGGCCAGTCTGTCAAGACTAAGAGAGGTGATGTTTTATTTAATGCACAGCAACCAACACAGACTCAAAAAGAGAAAGAAAGAAAAAAGAAAGATCTCAAATAAAGAACCTAAATTCATAACTCAAAATACTAGAAAAAGAACAAACTAAGCCCAAAGTTAGTATGGGAAGGGGGAATAGCAAAGAAAGATCAGAGCAAAAATAAATAAAATGGAGACGGGAAAGACTGTAGAAAAGATCAGAAACATAAGAGCTGATTGTTTTTAAAAAATGACAAAACTGTAGCGAGAGTAACTAGGAAAGACAAGAGCCTCAGGCACATCAAAATAAGAAATGAAAGAGGAGACATTACAACTGTAAGAAAGAAAGAGGAAGGGTGGTAAGAGACTAGTGGGAATAACTACACGCCAACAGATTAGACCTGAAAGAAATGGATACATTCCTAGAAAAATACAGCCTACTAAAATTGAACCCTGAAGAAATAATAAATCTGAATATGCCAATTATTAGTGAGGACATTGAGTCAATAATTACAAGCTATCTGGGACCAGATGGCTTATCTGGTGAATTCTACAAACATTTAAAGAAGTGATAACTTATACTTCTCAAACTTCTCCATATAATAGAGGAAGAAGGGACACTTCCAAATTCATTTTGGGGGGAATCTGGGTGGCTCAGTTAGTTAAGCATCCGACTCTTGATTTCAGCTTAGGTCATGATCTCATGGCTCATGAATTCAAGACTGCATCGGGCTCCATGCTGACAGTGCAGAGCCTGCTTGGGATTCTCTCTCTCTCTCCCCCTCTTTCTGTTCCTCCCCAACTTGTGCTCTCTAAAAATAAATAAATAAACTTTATATACCAGCATTACCTTGATACCATTGGTAAGCAAGGATGTCACAAGGAAAGAAAATTACAGACCAATACTTCTGATGAAAATAAATGCAAAAATTCTCAGCAAAATACTAGCAAACCGAATTCAACAGTATAGTAAAATGGTCATACACGAAGATTGATATGCAGGAAGCAAGGATAGTTCAACAGAATTCTAATCAATTCATGTGATACATTGCACTAACTAAATGAAGCATAAAAATCACAGGATCATCTCAATAGATGCAGAAAAGGTGTTTGACAAAATTCAACATTCTTTCACAATAAAAACTCTTAACCAAGCAGGTACAGAGGAAATGTACGTCAGCATATTATAAGACCATGTATGGCAAGCCACCAGCTAACATTATTCTCAGTGACAAAAAGCTAAAATCTTTGTCTTGAAAACAGAAACAAGACAAAAATGCTCATTCTTGTTACTTTTAGTCAACACAATATTGGAAGTCCTATGTAGAGCAAAGAAATGGAAATGTATTCCATGCTCATGGGTTTGAAGAATGAATATTGTTGAAAATGTCCATACTGTAGCTACCAAAGTAATCTGCAGATTCATTGTAATCCCTATCAAAATTCCAATGGCAGAGAGAAAAAGAAATAACAATTCTAAAATTTCTATGGGACCACAAAAGACCCCACATCTTGAGAAAGAAGATCCATCTTGAGAAAGAAGAACAAAGCCAGAGGAACCATAGTTTTCAGATTTAAAACTATGTATGACCCCGCAATAGCACGTGGATAAATAGGAATTTACCCAAGGGATCCAGGAGTGCTGATGCATAGGGGCGCATGTACCCCAATGTTCACAGCAGCACTCTCAACAACAGCCAGAACATGGAAAGAGCCTAAGCGTCCATCCACTGACGAATGGTTCCAGAAGACGTGGTTTATCTATACGATGGAATACTACATGGCAATGAGAAACAATGAAATCTGGCCACGTGTAGCAACGTGGATGGACCTTGAGGGCGTTATGCTGAGCGAAATAAGTCAGGCAGAGAAGGATAGATGCTATATGTTTGCACGTATAGGAGGATTAGGAGGAACTTAACAGAGGACCGTGGGGGAGAAGAAGGGGGGAAATAGTGGGGGAGAGGGAGGGAGGCAAACCATGAGAGACTCTTGAATGCTGAGAACAAACTAAGGACTGATGGGTGTGGGGGTGATGGGCATAGAGGAGGGCACTTGTTGGGATGAGCACTAGGTGTTATATGGAATCCAACTTGACAATAAACTGTGAAAGAAAAAAATTAAAAAAATAAAACTATGTTATGGAGCTGAAGTAATCACAACAGTATGGTTTTGGGATAAAAACAGACACATATATAAACAGAGCAGAACAGAGAGCCCCCCCAAAAAAAAAAAATAACCCCATGTATATATGGTCAGTTCTTTTTCTACAAAGGCACCAAAAATACACCATGTAAAAGATAGTTTCTTCAATAAATGATGCTGGGGAAATTGATAAATGGGAAAATTGGACAACACACAAAAGAATGAAACAGGAACCTTCTTTATACCATACACAAAAATCAACTCAAAACAGATTAATGACTTGTATTCATGACCTGAAACCACAAAGATCCTAGCAAAAATATATGGTGGGGGGGAGTGAGCTCAATAACACTGATCCTGGTAATGATTTTTTGACTTGGCATCTAAAGCACAGGCAATAAAAGAAATGAGTAACAGTGGAATACACCAAACTAAAGTGCTTCAGTGAAGCAAAGGAAATCATCTACTAAATAAAAAAGCCAAGCTACAGAATAGGAGGAAATATTTGCAAACCACACAGCCAGTAAGGGCTGTTACCCAAAATAGACAAAAAATTTGTAAAACTCAATGGCAAAAAAAAAGTAATTAAAACATGGGCAAAGGACACGAACACACATTTTCCCTCCATAAAAGCCATACAAATGGCCAATAGGTACCTGAAAAGGTGTTTAAATCACTCATCATCAGGGGAACACAAATCAAAACGTTTCATGATGATGTCTCACATCTGTTAGGATGTGTCTTACCAAAAACACAAGAGATAATAAATGGCAGCAAGGATGTAGACAAAAGAACATTTGACACCTTGGTAGGAGTGTAAACGGTGCAGCCACTGTGAAAACAGTACGGAGGCTCGTCGAGGAATTTAAGGTAGGTGATCAATGACCTACAACCCCTGTCTAGGTGGGTATCCAATATCCTGAAGACATTTCTATACTCTCATGCTCATTGAAGCATTATTTATGAAAGCCATGATGTGAAACCCACACAAGTGTTTATCAGTGGAGGAATGGGTAAGGGAACGTGAGATGGGTATGGCATAGGATATATAATGTGATATTTGATGTATATAATTCTGCCTTTAAAGAGAAGGATAAATGTGTAGGGCATTATGTTAAGTGACATAAACCAGTCAGAGTAAGACAAACGTGGCATGAAATCACTTATATGTCGAATCTCTAAAAAAAAAAAAAGATCAAATTTATAGAAACAGTGTAGGTAGATGGTTACTGAGGCTGAGGGCAGGAGTGGGGGAGGGAATGGGGAGAGTTTGGTAAAAGATACAAACTTTCAGTTGAATAAGGTCTGAGGATCTAGTGTAGTTTGTGCTGAATATAGTTTATAATCCTGTATTGTATAACTGAAGTTTGCTAAAAGAAATCTTGAGGTTTCTCGGCAGAAAGACAGAAAGAAACTCAGACAGACAGACAGACATAAAGAAAGAATTGGATATCAAAACATCCCATTGTATTCTTGAATGTATTATAATTTTGTCACTTATACCTCAGTATAGCCCAAAAAAGGCCATGAGAAGAACATTGCATCCTAATATATGAAATGGGCAGTAAAGGAACAGACAATTCACAAAGTACATAAGAATATGTGATCAATGTGATCATTAACCAGAAAAATGTATAAGATGATGAGATACCATTTCAAACCAAAGAGATGGGTAAGAATTCAAACTGTCTAGGAATGTAAATTTGCAAGGAGATAGAGATCGAGAGCAGTGCATGGCTGGTGGAGGGGCGATTTGAGACAGCCATTTTGGAGAAGAGTCTCACAAGAGCACGTAAAATCCAACATTTCCATCCCTGGACTCAACAGTCCAGCTAGCGGGTGTACGCCCCAGGGAAATTTGGTGGCTGTGCACTAGGAATCAGGCGCAGGAATCTTTGTTGCTGGACTATTGATAATAGCAGAAGGAATACGAGTATCCATTTAAAAGTGGGTATACGAATGGATTTGTTATCTGCAACACCACACAATGGAATGTTAAGCAGCTATACCCCCCAACACAGATGACTCTTAGAAAGCTCATTCTGAGAGAAGAAAAACTCAAGTGTCTGAGAATTAAAACAGATATAAAGCTCAAAGCAAGCAAAACTAATCTTGTTACTGTTTAGGCATAAATATACATATTGTTGAACAATCCTTTTGGTGCCTGGTGAGTAGGTAAGTGTTTCTTTAATGTTATTTTCTAAACCGGGCATGTGTTTCTATATATTCTTTCTTTTAGCAGGACATATTTCAAAATAAATGAAGGAAAGTATTCTCATAATAATTTAAAAGATCCAGTGTGGCTGATTTTCACAATAATGTACAAATCTCTAGAACAAAGAACTATGTTATGAATTAGGGAAATTTCTATGTTTCTATTGTCTCATTTATTTCCTACCATGAAGATGTTCTGACTTAGTTTTTAAGGTTTTGTTTCAATTTCTCTTTCTCCAATTCACCAGTGCTTTTATCGTCTGACACTTGTGATTAGGATCTAAGATGAATTTAGCTTAACAATTGCTTTTCTTCCAAATAGAAATATATGAGCAGATTGTCTTCCAAATTGCTGTCAGGATGTTTTCAATAATCTCTTCATTAATTCTGAAGCTAGAATTATTTAAATGCCTTAAGCCAAAGGCATGTATTTGGCAAAATCTTTCATAGCCAAGGATAGATTCATCAACAAGAATCGCAGGGGTCCTCAGGCTGAGACATAACTAATAAAGTCTGGTGGATATCGTTGATGACCTCCCCGGGGACAGTGCACTTCACCATGAGATAATGGGGCCCCTCACACTAGTTCCAACCCTCCTCTTAGAGGCGGGATTTACCCCTTCGACAACACACGTTTGTGGTAAAATAGCGAAGTCCTATGGACTTCCTTTCGTTTTAAGATTACTGAAGCGCTCACACCCATCTATCCAGCTGGCTCGGCGGCTTTCCCTCGTTGCTGCAGAAGGCAGGGAAAGCCATAAAGCCATTGTTCAAGGGATATTCATCACATGATCTCATTAGGATGTTTCTCAAAGGGTCGGGGGGCAGGAAGGTACGGTAGACATTTTGTCTCGAGTGGCCACCGGAGGCTCTGCAGATCAGGAGGAACACCTGCTCAGTGACACAGATTCCCGTCTAGCTCTTCTCGCTGGGAAGAGACGCTAACACTGCAGGGCCCACGCAGCGGAGACGTCACTACCATTCCGATGTTTTCTGTGGGAGCAGTGCTTGGACACCTGTCCTGTTCTGAACGACTGTTCTGTTCCCCATGATAATTATTTAGCAAAACCATCAGGGGACCATAATATCCAAGGGTTTGGCTGTTCCGGGCACACGGGGCAGTGCGCTAGGGATACTAAATGCCACAGAATAAACACAGCGCATCACTCAGGAGTTTTAGCTTCACTCAGAAATGTGGAGGTGAAAATTTAGGTGATTTAATCTTGTATGAAATTCAAATTGTGCTGACAGTGAAACAAAGACACATCACGCGAGAGTAGCCCTCATTTGCAATCTTTCTTACAGATTAAACTTTACGCTGAAAATAGATTTCACACTTGTATCCCATTCCCTTGGGGACCCGCTCCCACACCCCCTTGTCATGATGCAGTGGCTTCCATGCCTTTGGTGGAAAAACCTGGAAGCCTATGGCCCTAGCTTAGTCTGGGGTTAGAAGACACTAGATGCTCAACGATGAGCCGCGTTAGCAGGTAAAGGGACAGGCGGGCGCCCCCTGAGTGCTGATCCTAAAGGGGGACTCTCCTACTCCTGGAAAATAACTTTTCCCACATCAGAGGTCATTTCACTTGCCAAATTCTGCATTCCTGGATGATGACTCATTAGCAGGAGGCGAGAAGAGCTTCTTACCTGAACGGTGGGCACGGAGAGAAGGGAGGAGTCCAGGCCAGCAGCTCTTCTGAGCCAGTGAGCCCTTCCCCAAAGAGAAGGGAGGACCACACGATCCATGAAGTGTTCTGTGGGGAGAGGGGGGCTCTGCCTCAGTCTGGGTGGGGCAAGACAAGAGTGTATTCCAAGGACCCAGGGTCACCCCAAGACAGGGAACGGCAGCATGTGGCCAAGCGCTGGTCAAGGGACCGGAGACGAAGTGGCCAGGCTGGTGGTTGTGGACCAAACTGACAGAGAAGATGGACTTACTGCCGGAGGGGAACCAAGGAACAATCGCCTGTTTGTTCAAACAAGTTATTTAGGACAAATCAAATGGTGTGGGGCAAAATGTGAAGTCACAGTGCCTGTGTCTCAAGTCCCTCACTTATAAGATGGCAGAGTGCCTCCTTGGGGAGCCGTGTGGGTTTGAAGAGCCACTTCAGGTCATCTGGAACAGAGTCTGGTATAGAGTGGGTGCTCCGTAATGGAAGCTACCGTTCTTATCATTGATATTTACTTGTATGAGACCCGTGTGAACTCGTATGTTGCAAAATAAGCCCGAGAGTTTAATGATCTGTACAGAAAAGTGTGAAGATGGTCAGTACGATACCAGCTCTGAGCCACCAGGAGGGCTCTATAGCATCCAAGCCCACAGGGACTGGCCAGCTTGCCAAGTCTTCCATGGCCCAGTCTGTAGCCAAAAGTACACCAGAGGACGTTTTCTTCCGGTCTTCTTCCCAGATGCTCAGTCTTCAGGTCCCTTCCAGCCTCCGTCTCCACTGGCCCTCAGTGATACAGACGTCCTTCATGAAAAGTCCCAGAAATCTGCGAATGGTTTAATCTACAACCGAGTCTCCCTTTGACTAAGGATATGTGCCCATCGAGCCACGAAGTCCCTGCAAGCCCCTTGCCGAGAAGGGCTGTCACGCTTTTCGTGGCTCACCCCTGCTTTGCTGTTCCCGGGTGCAGGTCGTCACGCCGTCCTGCTGCTACTTGCTCCTGGTCACCGGGACGGCTGTGGGAGCCCAGGCTAGCGGGCGCCATGCTCTTAGACCAGTACTTCTCAAACTCTTGTGTGTGTCAGAATCATCAGGGGGCTAGTCACCATGCAGACTGTGCCTCGGTCGGTCTGCAGTGGGGCAGAGACTCCGCAAGTCCTGCAGCGTGCCGGCCTGGGGCCAGAAGAGGTGGGGGGGGAAGGGCATGTTACAGGCTCAATGGCTGCTTACCCCCATCCGGGATTTTATGTCATTTGTGAGCGGCTCAGCGATACCCCTGAGCTGGCCCCCAAGAGAGTCCCACCGAGCTATACCTTTAGGTCAGCTGGCTCACACTGCAGGGATTTGTGGCCGCACAGGGGGTCAGGTCAACCAGGGAGCACGTGGATTTTGCTGACTGGGGAGGCCCGTCCTCACACCTGTTGACGGGGAAGGACGTGCATATTTTATGAAAGCGCACTGAATTATGTATCTGTGATTACAAAAGATCAAGAAGAAAGTCAGCTCAAAGGAAAGCTCTGTGAGCTACTCCAGTTTAGCTGACTCGCTCGGTTCTTCGTCTCTTGGGTCTTCCAGAAAAACTTGCCCAGCCAACCACAAAACGACCCTGGGCACCCAGTCCCCGGACAGCGGGACACGCCCTTCCCTCTTCCCAGGGATGCCCTTTGTTTCAAGGGTATTTATTTGAAACCTCTCTTTGCTATTTTCACGGCAACCCCGAGGTCACCTTCCAGCCCCGTGGATGTACATACTGATCAGCACCGTCTCGAGGGGAAATGCTGTGCTGCTGACGGGCTGGGGTGCCGTGCCTTGGTGTTAGGGGCTCGGGGGCGCCGGCGCTGTTCTGTTGGAGCTCCGTCGTCATCACGTGCAGACCCTCGGCTGTCCCTGTGGCCCTCGGCCCACCTAGGACCACTCCGGGCCACGTGGACGGCGGGGTGCAGGCTGCGCTGTATGATGCTCCCGGGAATGTAACCCATCAAAGGGAGCAAATCACGCGGTGCCTGATACCTGCCCTGTCTGTTCTCATTCTTCCTATTTCCGCCTTCCCCGGGAGCCACCCTGGCCTGCACCGAACACCACACGCAGCAAGAAGGTTGAGGCATGAAGCATCCGAAGGCAGCACCGTGTACCAGTGCCGGGGGCCGTCCCCAGGCCGAAGGCCGGCGGGAAGTCACTCGTGCTCATACAGCCTTCACTTAAAATTTGGATGCTTTGTTCACTATGGAAGTTTGGGCATTTTGTCTTTTAAAAATATCACACTGGGGTGTCTGGGTGGCTGAGTCAGTTGGGCGTCCAAGTTCAGCTCAGGTTATGGTCACACAGTACATGGGTTTGAGCCCCACGTAGGAATCTGTGCTGACAGCTCAGAGCCTGGAGCAGCTTCGGATTCTGTGTCTCCCTCTCTCTCTGCCCCTCCTTCACTCATGGTCTGTCTCTGTCTTTCAAAAATAAACGTGAAAAAAATCACATGAAAATACTATTTATTTTGAGTTCTAGTTTTTTAATGCCCTGTCCCCTAACTTTTGTGCCCAAGACCAGTGCCGGGGCTTCATCTTGGCTCTGTTGTTAGAGAGAGGATCATCCATTTAACTTATAAGAAGATTTAATGGCTGAGTTAGTGTCACTGCATACCGAACAAAAAGAAAAAACCCGATGGGTTTTCATGAACTGGAAATCAAAGCTAATAGGATGCGGATGCTTTGCTGATTCCTGAAGCTGCGGCGAGTGGAGGAAATACTTTGAACTCTTTCTCGAAAGGCTCTTCTGTGTCAGACCTTCAAATCATCTTACAAAAAGAAAGCCTTTGTTGGAGTCACCTATATGAGATTTTAGTTTATTTGGCTTTTCTTCGTCTTAGTGAGTCCTCCCCATAGTAGTTTGCAACTCTGGTCACTGTTGAACTTGTAAACGCACTTGCTTTAAAGGCCGAGGACCAAGTGCGGCCACTACAGGAGGCGGTGTCCCTCCCTGACCGCAGCCGAGAGGGCGCCGGGCGCTGGCTGCGACACCAACGTCTTTATGGGAAGACGGAACTCGTCGCCTCCTTTTCCGGTGTCACCTCCAGATGCTGCCTGTCACGAGCCTGGTCAGGAGTGGGTGGGGAGGCTGCTGTGACCCTGGACGAGTCAGCCTGGGCGCTTGCCGCGTCCATCCCCTCTTGTGTCCAGCGGCGGGGAGCGTGTGGGCGGACAGGCTTCCCTTAAAGGGCTGCTTCCAAAAAATTCACGTGAACTTGCTTTGTAAAATGTGCAGCGTCATGCTCCTCCCCACGGCTGACCATGAATCTCCAAAGTGCACACACACAAAAAAACCGCTCATTGAGACACAGGCATATGTCGTGCGTTGTCATTAGGGAGCACGTACAGCTGCAGTAAATTACAGTAGTTCCACGTGTCATCACTCACCACGTCCTCTCTACACTGCGGACAGAGCCAGAGGGTTCCCGTCCCTGCCCTCCCTTTGGCCAAATTACTTAAGTCCTCAGCGCCTCAATTTCCTTGTCTGTAAAATGGTTATAATATTAGTAAGAGCTTCCAAAGATTTTTGTTAGGATCCAATCAGTTCAATAGTATATTGAATATTTAATATTATGTCATTATTGTCATAGTTTTATTACCTTCATCTGTTTTTCCCAAAGCCTCTAATCATTTGACTCCTGAATTGATGATAATCTCTGAGAGGGCCCCGTTAATTCACGGCTTCTTCCTATGAAGCGTCTGTACGACCCCTCGCTGCAGAGAATCACATCTCACAGACTTCAAATACTACCGGGCTCCGGAGCCTGTGCTGGTGTGTTCTCTGCGCTTGTAGTTTGCCCTGAATCTTCTTCCTTGCTCATCGGTGATGGAAGTGGTTTTATGCCTTCCTATCCTACCGAGCTTTCCCGTTCATTTCAGTGTAATGACATTTTCCGTCCTGCCTCCGTATTCCGGCCTGTCCCCACCCTGACACCCTGCCCTCCACTCTGTCTTCAGTTCTTCCTGCAATTTTCACTCTGCCTTCTTTGTTCTCCCACGTGAGAGCGAGGGCACATTTCTGTAACCTCTCTGCATATCTTGTGTTTGGTGGGGAGGAGTGGCTTTCTGGCAGTTCTAAAAATAGAGAAATCGCTTGAAGCCATGCATGACGGAGCCGGACAGTAACCGAGACCCTGGAACACGGATACAAGGTAAAGATGTGCTCACAAGGGAAACCATCACACCCACCTGGCCTAAGGTCCTGGTCGGAACGGGTCCAGCAGCGGGGCTCAGCGGGAGTCGCTGACGAAGCACTCCTATCCCCAGCCTGGGGGGGTCTGGAGCTGGCGACGGAAGCCTGCTGTGAGGCCCAGCTGTGGAGGAGGGGCCGCTTCCAGGGGAAGCGGTGGGGCAGGCGGCCCGGAGCACGGAGGCAGCTCCTGCACTCACACTGTTTGTCTCTTAAAAACAAAGGACAGAGAGAGCTTCAGTTTGTGTTTTGTGAAAGAGTCTAAGCTTCGTATTGTAATATTCAAGGCCTAATTAGATTCTTCAAAAGCACAATGAAATGGAAAGGAGCAGCCGCATTGGCTTAAACCTGTAAGAAATGAAATGGTTTGGAGCAAAATGCTTTAGCCAAGGTCATTCAAATTATAAGGGCAGACTAAGCAATGCCGAGGACGGTCTTACAAATCCAAGGAACGTGAAGGGGACACTGCAGGACTTGGGGAAGCGATCTCTGTCGCTCCTGTCCACTGAGCCGGGCTTTAGGCCCCTTGTTCTAACGGTGGACAGAGCGATGACCTCCAGGGCTGCTACAGGAATGAAATGCACATCCTTTCCACAAGGTTCAGCACGTGGATGAGCGCCTGTATTTACGTTCCATGGTGTACGACAAATCACCATAAACTTAGTGGTTTAAGATAACAGGCATGTGTAACCTCACAGTTCTGTCCATCAGAAGTCCAGGCCCCTTGTGGCTGATTTCTCTGCGCCTTCCCCCCCTAGAGACTAGACTAGGGAAAGATCCTTTCCAAGCTCCCTCAAGCTCTTCGCAGAATTCAGTTCCTTGCCGGCTTCTGCTGGGGATTGCTCTCACCCGCTAGGGGCCATGCTCAAGTTGTTATCACGGGGCCCCTTACAGTGGAAGTCCATGACCCGCCCCCTACGCCTGCCCGCATTGAATCGCACTCATCCTTTCTATATCTCTGACTTCAGAAAGGGCTCGCCTGATTAGGCCAGGACCACCAGAATTATCTCCTTTGGGATTAGCTCAAAGTCAGCTGATGAGCACCCTAGTCATGGGAGCAATTCCCACCCATGGGCTCAGAGGAAAGGGGGCTGATTCTCCAAGGTGCGTAGGGGCCAGAAACCCTGGCAACCTTCTTGGAATTCTGCCAGTAAACAACTGCCATTGTTGTTTCTTAGGAGGCATACATAGAGGCGACTGCCTGAGTGGAAAGAATCCCGTCTCACGTGGGAGGCGGTCCGTGGAGCAGGCAGGACTTGGACACAACGGACTCCCACCGGCCAGAGCACCTGGAGACACTAATGGATGAGGGCTTCTCAACTGAGAAATCTAAGGGGCGACTTAAAGACGGCCCGACAGCCATACATGAAATCACGAGGGCATACATCAAATCCACGGAGGGCAGGAGAGGAGAGAGCGTCTAAACTAGAGCACATAGTTAGCGGATCGTCCGGAGGGAAGGCTCAAGCTGGTCCCCAGAGGGGAGACTAAGTTTTCTATGGCTCCTTCCAGCCCAGGGACTCTGTTCCTGAGGGGCCCACATGCCCACGGGCTCAGTTCTCCATGCAGGGGCCCTGATGGTGCCGAGCTGTGTCTGGGGACAAACAGGTGTGGAGTGAGGATTCCTCCACTGGGACCAGTTACGTAAACACCAGCAAGCCCGCGCTGCCAGCAAAGAGTCTGGCAGCAGCCACAGAAACAAGAGCTACAAGAGAAGAACAACAAAAATCACTCTGGTCCTCCCTGCCCCCCACCCCCCAGACCCCCTGTGGTGGCATGAGAACCAGAATTGCCCAGGACTCGGATGCTTGGCTCGCACGCGTCACTGTTGCACTGAGCCTTTCCAGGCGTGCACAGAGCTCGCCGCTCAGGAGATTAGCTTTCCAAACCGAAAATGCTTGATCCACTTGAAATCTATTTGTGGAACTTACTGTTATTTTCATCACTGAACCATGAAAAATAAATTCAACAAATAAGAGTCTTAAAACCGCCGCCCATCATGAAACAGCTCCAACTTCTCAAAATGTCGAAGAGTCAGAGGGAGGCAGGCAGGAGATACAGCATTCGTTACCCGAGTCTATGTCTATGTAATTTTTTTCCTTTCTCTTTTTTAATATCTTGGATTTTTTACTTGAGAAGGAAGTATTGTTGCTGTGATTACCGTCAGTTTCCATGGCTAATGTGTTTTTCTCACCAGAGATCTTGAATACTTTTTTTAAAACTTGAAAGCAAAGAGAAATTATGATAGCTTTTTCTGCCATCATTTAGACAACAAAATAATAATCTATCAACTAGTGGAATAAGAAGACACTGTCTACAAGGAGTAAAACAACTGATATTCTTGGTTCCAATGAGGCCCATGATTTTTCTCCTATCACTGAAAATTCAAACATCTGGTCTTGAACTTCAAGAAGAATTTATGACTTGCTGGTCTACTTATGGAGCTAAAAGAATATTCTACTGATTAGTGTCCCTGCTGTTAACTCATTAAAGAGTTGAAGGGGACAGAAAATTAACATGAACATGACAGTTACTAAGCAGCTGTGGACACCAAAGAAGGGTCTTGGAATAAATAACCGGCAGAAAGTTCTGAGTGTGCCTCAGACTAATGACTGCCTGGGAATTCTCAGGGAATCCACTATCTCTGGGATAGTGGGTCTAAAAGAAAAAAATACTATCAGCAAAATATCTATAGCTTATGAAATCTTTCTTACCATGATCCTATCATTTAATGGGCGGATGGCAGAGAGAAGGAACATTGATGAGAGCCAGTGAGGTACAAACATGCCACTGCTCAGGCAGCAGGTCCTTAATTGCTCACATCAGTCCTGTGAAGGCAGTGTTACCTGGGTTTTACAGATAATCTCCCAGAGCCTCAAAGTTCTTAAGTGACTTGTTGTTCAATTACTATCGTTGCATAAGAATTTGTCCCAAAATGTAGGAGTTTAAAACAACATTATTTCTGTCTTTCTCAAGACACATTGGTCAGGAATTTGGAAGAAGCCTGGCTCGGCAGTTCTCATTGTCTCTTGCAGATAGAAGCCAGATGTCACCCAGTCCTTGCTGAGGACACAGGTGAGGCTGGGCTGGGCCCCCAGGCCGGCTCACTCGCAGGACCATCAGCTGGGGCTGTTGACCAGACACCCGCATCCAACCTCGGCAGCCAAAGTGGGGCCCCAGGACAAGCAGACCGCTCACGGTGTTTCCGGCTCCTGCCGTAATGAGTGATGCACAGGACGGAGCCTGAGCTATGCGACCCTTTGTGACCAGCTTCAGGAATCCCACAGCATCACTCTGCTGTCCCCAGCTGGATGGAGCAATCAGAAGCCCACCGAGACTCCAAAAAAGGGGACATAAACCCCACTTTTTGGTAAAAAAAAAAGTATCAGACTATACTGGGGCTATGTTTTAAAATTATCATAATTGCTCAAAAACAGCCAGTAAGAGCTCATTCAAACGTATTCTTTTTTTTTTTTTAATATTTTTATTTATTTCTAGGAGAGAGAGAGAGAGAGAGACAGCGGGAGCAGGGGAGGGTCAGAGAGAGAGGGAGTCACAGACTGAAACAGGCTCCAGGCTCTGAGCTGGCAGTCAGCACAGAGCCCGATGCGGGGCTCGAACCCACGAACCGCGAGCTCATGACCTAAGTGAAAGTCGGACGCTTAACCGACTAAGCCACCCAGGCGCCTCTCATTCAAATGAATTCTAAACAACAAAACCTCTGACTGCAATTCAGGGTAAATAGAGTAAAGGGATCTTTCTGTTTGCAGATGACGAAACGTACCGCTACCGAGGCCACTACTAAAAGAGTCATAGGTTTGTGAGGCAGATCACAGGAAAGACGATGACGTGGCTTTCATCGAGAGTGGGGAGCAGGTAGCACCGAGGGAGCTCTATCCTGAAACCACACCCGCCTCTCTCTGCACGCTGGCTACCTGTCATGGACCGCGACCCTTCTCTTCACAAGAGAACCCTTGTAGCACCTGCCAGCGCCACCCAGGAGGCTCTCCTGCTCCTTGGTTCACATTGGACACATTGCAGGGAGTGATTCAGACACGCCCTTTTTGTTGCATCTGCAAATCTGTTCAATCCATAAGACAGGTCCTATTTGAGTCATGTGGTTTAACGAAGTCATTACTCAAGGATTGGAAGGCAGACGGAATGGGGCAGGGGAACAGTGGGAAAATGTGCACCGTAGAGGAATCTAGAGTTTACAGTGATTACTGAGCTAGCGACTTCTCTTGCTGAGAACTGCTTTGTGAAAATCCCATAAACCTCCCATAAAGTAATCATCAGTCTTTAGCTTTTAGCAAACCTTTGTTGTCCAGAGAATCCACAGAAGACTGAATGAAAGGCTATTTGATTTAGCTGATAAAGTAATGAGCCAGAAGTCCGGAGCTGACACACACATGCCTTCATCTGTACTTCAACGATCAAGTATTTTCACTTGATTATCTCGTTTATTCACACAATAGCCAAGTGTTAGAGGGCAGGCTTTATCTTCACTCTGCAGGTGAGAAAACGGAGACCTGGGAATTTTAAGTGACTTGACCCCAATCACACGAGGAATAAACACAAGAGCCAGGACTTAAACTCATATTCCCCCTGGCCTAGTACACTTTCCACTTTGCTATGGATTCTCCCGATGTAAAACTTCAGGTTCCTTGGTGGCATGATGGATAGGCAAGTTCTTTTCAACTAGAGGGCCCAGCAACTCAACTCCTGAATCTTGGAGTAGCTGCCAGTTAGAGCATTTTGGCTTCCACAGCCTAAATTAAGTGGGTCGTTTTCACTGATGTAATCCACCAAAGTAAACTCTTGGCAAAATTATCCTTCTCAAACACGTCACTCTCCCCTTCCATAGACACTGATGGTGGCCTCCTGTTCATTGCATTCAGGATGGAGTCCAGCCTCCTGAGCAAGCTTCACAAAGCCCCTTGCCACCTGGTTACAACCCACTGTCAGCCTGGTTCTCTTCTCACCTGATGCTCTTCAATAGGTCAAGTATGCAGTCTAAGGGGAAACTCAAGTCCTTCTCGGTACACTCCATCAACCCCATCAGCTCTCCCATCTAGGAAAAAGGCCTCTCTGTAAGTCAATAATTGAGTGGACTTCCAGGAACAAGAGCCGGCACCATGTCTTGGGAGTGGTCTTCTAGGAGGAAGATCAAGGATTTTACTATCACAACTGAGCAATGCTTACTCGGCTCTCTCGGGGCTCGCCTTCCCTTCTCAACTATGTTTTGACAGCACTGAGCTCCACACTCTCAGTTCCTCATCTGTAAAATGAGGAAGGGAGACCAGATCGCCCCCAGGGACTGTTCTAGCCCTGACACCCCATTTGTTAAGGATTGGTTACTTACTGAGCAAGTTCGGTGAGCTTAACCTGGGGCCACTTGGGAATCCTAAAATCCTCGTTACCTATCTTTTCAGAGCTCCAGTTTCAGGAGCTTTATATAAGTCTCCTCTGAGGTGAAAAGATACATACCATGAAGGCAATTTTTAAGCGAATGTCGTTACAAATCACAGCCCTGAAACAAATCCACCTCTCAGCCTACATTCCCAGGAATTCGTAGGAAAGATGTAATACTGTTTCCAGCCCCTTTCATCTTTAAAGCTCTAACACATGGCATTAATCCTCAAATGTCACTAAGGCAGGCACAACCCTAATACTGTCCCCTTCTCTTGCATTCCTTTCCATTTTCCCTGTTGGTCATGATGTCAGAGTGGCACCAGAGGAGACCTGCAAGATCATTTGCTTGAAAATCACATCTGATGCTGGATTCCCACAGACATTTTTTCCAGGTGCTCATCCAATGTAGGGGATCATTCTGGAATGTCTTGCAAGCTCAAGACCCAAGAATTGCTCATCTGTCCACACATTTTGTCCAACGAAGTAGAACCCCAAGTAGTGAGGTGAGGACACCCAACTGACGACTCAGGTTGGACACCTGCAGGAATCTGGGCCAATCAGACAACCCTCCTCCATAGCAAAATGGGGATGAAGCTACTGTAGTGTCAGCCTGGACTGTTTTCTTGGATGGAATTGATAATATTGGAAGTGAGGGTACATCTACCTACCAATCCGCAGAAGTAGAAACACAAGGCAGATGTACGGCAGGGAACGGAGTTGAGACATGGAGAATGGAGTACTTCCTGTCATTTACTGGTTCCCTTCCTTGACTGCAACTTGGCAGCATGTCTAACTAACGCCCTCACTAACGCCCGCAGCCTACGGGGGAACAGCTGTAGTAGCAGACGACCCCTCGATGGGTCTCCAGCACTGCCCCCAACTCCCTGTTCTTTCTCTCTGAATTCCTTGGGGTTCACAGAAAGACTCAGGATTCAGAAAAGTTTGGCCTTCCTCCCAATGGGTGTGGGGGTGGGGTAGAAAAAGAGATAAGGGGGAAAGAAACTGAGTAGTTTTCTCAGTTTTTCCTGCCTTCTTCTGAATGTGTTTGCTGATAGCAGACGGATGCCTGCGTCCTTTCCAGGATGGCTGTCCAGACTTACATCCATCCTCGGCAGCGCTACAATAGAAAACGCAGCAACTAAAACCACTGCCTAACACTTGCAGCTTGTCACACAAGTAGAAAGAACAGAAATTTTGAAGCAGGAGTAAGGCTAATATTTTCTCCCCTTCCCTAATTTATGCTTCGACCTTTTGACTTAATTCAATCGATCATTTTGAGGTTGTGCTATGTCACAGAATCATGGGCTGTCCGACTAAATCAAAAGAAGAATGTTATTTAAAGTGTACACAGCTGGAAATAACCCTTTTCTGGCTCCCTTGACTGATGCAACTTGGAGATGGCTATCAATAAACTGCACAATGGGCTCTCCCCGTGTGTGGTGATACTTTCACAGACTCGGGAAATTTAGTACTTGACCCATGGCTAGCTTTCCAAATGTCCTTTGCCTGACTTGACACTTGCCTGCAGTGAGCTGTCCCCTCCATCCTGGCTCAAGCACCTTCACCCCCACCCGTCTCTGAGGGGGGCTGAGGAGGCCGGATCCCAGGGGCATCGCCATTGGAAGGGACCGGATGGCACTTCAGTAAAGGATGCAAAGAACAGCAGGGGTCGGGTGGGGGGCAGAGCCGAGGCCTCCGGAACCAAAGTGAAATGGAACCTCTTTGTGGGTGTGCCCTGCCCTTAGCGCACAGGAGTGGACATCAGACCCCCCCAACCCAGTGACCCCAACATCTGTCTAAAATATGTCGTCTTGTCACGGGCCACAGAGAGCTGAGCCCACCCTACGTGAGCAATGACGGGCTCCTTAAAAAGACAAAGGATAAGAGAGTCATCTTCAATACGCCCCTCAGAGTACACTTCCCAGCTGACCTTGGCTCTAGGAGATTTCATTTACTCAGGGATCAAAAGCTTTTTCCTTTAAATGAGCTTCTACTATGGGTACTCTTGGCTTACTATTCAGATAACCATCTCTAGAATAGCTCTTAAATGTGGTCCCTACAACCCAGCACTGGTTAGAAATGCAAATTTTGCCCCCCCACCCCGCTAAGTCAGAAATCCTGGGTTCGGGGTTGAGCAATCTGTGCTCCCCCGGCCCCGCAGGCGGGTCTGATGCACGGCCCGCACGGAGAACCGCCGTGTCTCCGGAGGCCGCCGTCTTCAGGCAGGAGGCCTGCGTCACACATTCCCCGGAAACGAGATGTTCCCCTTCAGCAGTACAACGAGGAGTTATGCCAGGGCTTCAGGCAAACGTTAAAATCAATAAATCCATCCTGTCTGTATTTAAAATGTAGGCATTTTGTCCATCATACATTTTGACCTTAGTTTGGATGTTTGAAAACATTCGTCCTACTTACTGAGGCTTTTGGCGACCCCCTAACACTGGGGGTGAGGATGGATGCCCCAGTCGCAGGCTGGGGTCCTGCTCTTCGGGAAGCCGTGCACTTCAGAGGGCAAGCGCGGGCTTTCGAGAAGCCTGGGGCTCTGGTCCCGAAGGACAGCAGGGCCGCCGTCCAACGCCGCGGCCCCAGCTCTCGGTGCAGAGGGTGGAAATTCAGTAAAAGCGCAAGGCCAGAAGATACTTTTTCCATTCCAGGGATTTAAACAACACTTTTAGAAGTGGTCCAGAGACTTCTCTCCCTGTGCGCACAGTGGCAGCCAGAGGCAATGGCTAATGTGTTTGCCTCTGAGGGAACCCATGTTAATCAGGATCAACTAACTCGATTTAATGTGAGTGTCACGTGTGCCCACAGCTACGTTCCATTTTCGTCTCCTGTCATGGCGGAATTCACACCGTGGGTCCGGACCTCGTCCCCACCGTCGGTCGTATCTACAGAAGGGCAGAGGCGCCGGGGGTGGGGGGTGGGGGGCTGAGGCCAGAGCGCCCAACAAACCCACTGCCTTCTTTCCCATCTTCCTTCTTTCCATTACGCTTTCCTTTTAAACTGCAGGAGGGGGGCGTATGGGTGGCTCAGTCTGTTAAGCGTCTGACTTCGGCTCAGGTCATGATCTCACGGTTCGTGGGTTCGAGCCCCGCGTTGGGCTCTGTGCTGACAGCTTAGAGCCTGGAACCTGCTTCAGATTCTGTGTCTCCCTCTCTCTCTGCCCCTCCCCTGCTCACGTGCTCGCTCACTCTCTCAAAAATAAATTTAAAAAATTAAAAAAAAAATAAACTGCAGGAGTGAAGAGTGCCAAAGCTGTGCATATGAAAATGACAATTTAATTAAACGACGTCAGTAACCCTCCACAAGCTTTGATTTTGGAACAGATGCAAAGCCGTCTGTCTGGCTAAGCTCGACCGCAAGCATGGGGGACACTGAACCCGCCAGCTGGCTGTCGGCCAGATTCTGACCCAACTGGTAGAGGACCTGGCAGCGCATAACGCAGCAGCCGCAAGGGCAGTGAATGCTGCAGAGCGCCCCCCAGTCCCTTCTCTGGGGTGAGGCCCCCCAGGCCCCGACCTGTGAGTGTGTCAGGGTGATGCCTCAAGGCTGCGTCTCTCACTGGAACTGCCCTCAGTCATCAGGATCGGCCTTGCCCAGGTGACACTGCCTCCAGAAAGGCGCCCCACAACCAGCGATATGCTGAAGCAGGAAGACCCACGCCGGCCCCCATGGGACTCGATCTGGGACCCTACGAAAGTCCTCCCAGCTCCAGAATGCTCGATCGAACCAGCCGAGGCCTCAGCTGCAAATGGGCTTCTCCTTCTGCTCACTTCTCTCTTCCTCACTTCCTGCCGCTGCGTCTCCTGAGAGACTTGCGGCCTCCACACCCAACCGGCCGTCTCCCAGTGGTGTCTTGGCATCTGCTCTCACGGAATCCGGCGTAGCTGCCCGGCGTGGTTCTCGGACGCAGACTGTAACGGGATTTTGGAAGTAGGCCCTACGCTGGCTGACTGGCAACGCGGAGCCCAGCACGAGTGGCCGGTGGACACCGAGCAGCCCCAGAAAATGCCGTCGCAGTGCTGGGCTGCAGACTGTCGCCGGCAGTGACCTGGGATAACGAGTGGGTCGGAAAGGATGCAATGGCCTCTGTGACATTTCTGGTGCTGGTGCCTTGATAGCCACTGGGTGCCCGTGATTCACAGGCTCAGGGTGATGCCGCCAATTCAAGATGGAACGGAAGGCAAAAGAGGACTACTTGGCGACATCTGCGGTCAGCAGGGGGTCAGACGCAAGAGCAGGTGGAGGCTGGGTCATGAAAGTATGTAAGAGAAGCACCTAAGGGAAAACCGAACTCCCTGGAGCAGACTTCCTGAGTCAAAAGTATGACTCCAACAGGGAAGGGGTGGGTCCGTGACACGTGGGGCAGAGGTAGTGGTAGATGCATTTGGGGAAACCTTGTGTCCCCAATTCCTCTGAGTGTTCTGGGCACAAAGAAGTGACCCACTCTTCACCTGAAGACAGTACAGAGGCCTCAAGTGAGCCAGGTGCCTTGAAGATAAGGCCCACTTATGTCCTCCTGGAAACCAGAGCAAAAACAAGGGTCTGGAATGGGGCATGTGCCGGGCCTGTGGACGGAAGAGAGGAACTATCCACTCAAGAGGTTGTAGAATTTGGCAAATGTGTTCTGGAAGGAACCAGAAAAATATCTATGGAAATGTCTCAAGGACTCGAGGTCAAGGAGAGCATGAGGCTGGCTAAGGGAGAGTTTATTGGTACGTCTCCTTAACAGGATGAAACACCTTGGCAAGGACCCTATGGGCTGTGCTAATGCACTCCTAGCACAGCTCTTGAGAGCTGAGAAACAGCATCAGCATGCACTGAATGAAGCAGAAGTGGCTGACGACGGAATAGTGAACCAAAGGTTCAGAGCAGACCACACGTTGGGGTGGACTTACTAGGCGAAGCTGGAAAGGCCCCCGGCCAAACCCCTCAGAGGGCTTAGGAAACTAGGAGACACTCCTTTTATCTGAGCAAGACACAGCTGTCTGGGTCAGAGTGCTGGGAGCCCACGTTCCAGCAGGAAGCTGTGAGGACGAAGCTGGGTACTGTCTGTCGGGGCAGCGGGGGCGTGGGGCACGCGCTGAGGTGGCTACTGGGCTAGGGCAATGGACGTGAACTCGTAAGGACCTGGATGCTCTGGATGAGCAGGGAGACTGGGGCCCCGCCCTGGTTTTGCCCCATGAGCTGCTGGAGGCCGCGTGGTGCGGGCGAGAAAAACACAGCCCAGTGGCCTCGCGGAACCAAGAAGAGCGTCCTTGCCAGCAGTATCCATCGCCCTCTGCTGACACGCCTGCTGCAGAGGTGACATGCTCGGAGTCCAGCTCCATTATCACAGAGCAGGTAATTCATGACCCATCTGGACGTGAAGAGCCATAGACTGAGGTCACAGCCCGCTCTTCGCTGATTCGGATTCAAAACCACACACACATGGTGAGATGTGATCCCGGGTCGAGTGGCAACAGAGTACGTTGGTGTGTTGACGGACAGAAGAGTCTATGCCCCAGGCTTGCCCCCCAGGTGAGAGACCACAAGGCTCCAGGGTGTCTTCCCCAGGCGTTGGAGGAGGGAAAGCTAATTTTTTTGGTTCAGGGAGGCTCCAAATAACAGGTAAATTCACTTGTCAGCTTGATTTGGGTCCAACCAGCTGTTCCCATTTGAAGTCTCATAATTCCCTTGGGGGCTCAGTCGGTTAAGCGTCCGACTTTGGCCCAGGTCAAGATCTCACTGCTCGTGGGCTCGAGCCCCACGTCGGGCTCTGTGCTGACGGCTCAGAGCCTGGAGCCTGCTTCGGATTCTGTGTCTCCCTCTCTCTCTGACCCTCCCCTATTCAAGCTGTCTTTCTCTCTCTGAAATAAATAAAAAAATTTTTAAAAAGTCTCATGATTCCCTTCTTTTCTAACCAATGTCCTAAATTTCACACCAACTTAAGTACCCTTGTGTTTCAGCAACCCTGACAATTAAGTGCTGCATTTTATGTCCAGCAATATCAGCCCTGTTGCCATAAGAAAAGGGAGATCCCTCTGCAGCCGATGGAAGCTGTCAGACAGCCAGTTAGGCTCAAGGCTAAAGGAAATGACTGTGTCGTTTTCTTTTCGTAAATGCTCAAGTGCATTGAAAGAAATCAATCCCAAATCCTGTGCTCATAGTCGTCGTTTGAGCCATAAAGTCAAGGGCAGCAACCACTTGGTTTCCAGAGCACTGTTTCACTCGGCACTTCATCAGAATCAAACACGGGTTACAGCCTGGTTAATTATAACGTCGGCGTCGCGGGGGTTGCCAGCGTCCCCGCCCCCACCGTCAGGGGGCTCAGCAGGCAGTGTGGCCCATGGCCGGGACCAAAGCCATCTCCAGATCCCATCTGTGAGGGACTGCGGCCTCTCCCAGTCCCGTCTCAGTCAGCTTCCGGTTTGGAGACAGAAACTCACAAGCGAAGCTCAGTATCAAACCTTATTAACGGGGTGGGGGTTGGGGGGGGTGTTTCAAGAATTCCCCGAGGCCGAGAGACGATGCCTAAAGAAGGAACGCACTGAGAGCGGCGGATCCTGCTAACGCTGGGGTTTAGTCAGACCTTGTTGGAGGCACGGCCAGTGCCGTGGACGGAAAGGGAGTTCCCGGAGCTGCTCCAGTGCCCGGAAGTGGGAGGCAGCCCCCGGGTTTGGTGCCTGATGCTGGCGACGGGCGCCCGGGGGGACTCAAGGGAGGGAGGGCAACGGGAGAGGCCCGCAGAGAGGTGGCCGCCGCCTGGTCGGGGCTGCAGGCCCACGGCGCTCGGTGCTCTCGGTCACCGGCCGGGGAAGAGGAGCGCCATCGGATTTCCCACACACGCGCGCGCACGCGCACGCACACGCGCGCACACGCGCACACGCACACGCACGCACACGCGCACACGCGGCTGCCGCCCGGTGCAGGAGCGCCCCAGTGCCCGCAGGAGAAGCCCGCTCCCCCGAAATGCCTTCCCACCTGCTACCGGAGTCTGGCACACGCTCCCCGCAGAGGGGACCCGTCCCATCTTCCCAGAAGCAGGTGACAAACGAGGGATTTGGGGCTGAGAGGTCACCCTCCGGTCGCTGGCACAGATCCCTGTCCTTGAGCCCCTCCCCCGCTCGAACGTGACCGTTCCCACCCTCCCCGGTTTCCTTGCGCCCCCTCCCCTCCCTCTGTGGCCGGGGCCCGGCCGCACCTCCGACGCGGCCGCTGCTCTGCTTTGCTGACAGGGCGAGTTTCGGGGCGGCGGGGGGGCCCACGCGTTCACCTGTGTTCTTCCAGACAGCGTCTCGTCGGGCGGTGCTGAGACTCGGTCCCGCGGTAAGCGCGTGGCTGAGGTGGCCGCTCCCCCATCACACAGCTGTGAAAGCCTAAAGATGCCCCCCACCCCTTCCGATCTGCCGCGCGACGACTGCCCCCAGGCGGCCTGGGGGAGCGTTGGCAACTTAACCCGAGGGCTTCCCCTCATACTGGCGAGGGACTCTGGCTCCCGGGGGCTGGGCCGCTCGCTGGCTCCGAATGCGCGTGTTAACTCTGCCTGGTGACATCTCACAGGAATTGCCGTGGGAGGTGGTCGCCGCGAGGAGCTTGCGGAAGGTTTCCGTGACAAGTCTTTCCTGTTAAACTGCGTTCACTTACAGCGACAAATACGCATTTTCCTATTTCTCGGTCAATGAGCAATAAGGTTTTCTAGAGATGGGAGATGGAAACCAGCGTCTTGGACTCTGGTGTTGAACCCTTTCCTCCCTCCCTCCCTTCCTGTGTTTATTTATTTTTGAGACAAGCATGAGCAGGGGAGGGGCGGAGAGAGGGAGACAGAATCCGCAGCAGCTCCAGGCTCTGGGCTCGAACCCACGAACCATGAGATGATGACCTGAGCCGCAGTGGGACGCTTGGCGGACTGAGCCCCCCGCGGCCCCAACCCTGTAATTTCTCCAGGAAGGGACCACAGCGATTTCAGCAGCGCGCTTCCGGGGTAGGCGGGCGTGGGCGTGCGCGGGCACGGGGAGGAGGAGGGCGTGGGCGTGCGCGGGCTGCGCGGGCACGGAGGCGGGCGTGGGCGTGCGCGGGGGGGCGAAACACACACGCCCAGGCACGGGGAGGCGGGCGTGGGCGTGCGCGAGGCGGAGCACCACACGCGGGCACGAGGAGGAGGCCAGGGCGTGGCGTGCGCGGGGCGGGCACACACGGGCACCGGGAGGGCGGGTGCGCGGGCGTGAGCCACGCGGGGAGGGCGGGTGCGCGGAGGGCGGGCGCACACGGGCCGGGGAAGGGCGTGGCGTGCGGGGAAGCAGGCTGCCCAGGGCACGCGGGAGGAGCGGGCGTGCGCGTGCGCGAACTTTACGCGAACACGCGCGAGGAGGAGGCGGGGGCGTCACGCGGGGCGGGGGCGCACACGCGGGCACGGGGAGGAGGGCGTGGGCGTGCGCAGGGGCGGGCACACGGGCACGAGGGAGCGGGCGTGCGCGAACTGCAGCGGGCACGCGAGAGGAGGCGGGCGTGCGCGGGGGCGGGCGGAGCACACGCGCGGGCGGGCACGCGAGGGAGGAGGCGGGCGTGCGGAGGGCGGGGGCGGGCACACGGGCACGGGGGGAGGAGGCGGGGGCGTGCGCGCGGAGGCGAGGCGGAGCACACGAGCACGGGGAGGAGGCGGGCGTGCGTGATGGCGGAGCACACGGGCACGGGGAGGAGGCGGGGGCGTGCGCGGTGGCGGAGCACACACGGCACGGGGAGGAGGCGGGCGTGCGCGGAGGCGGGCGCCGCACTTTGAGAGGCGTGCGTGCGCGTGCGCGTGCGCACACGCGAGCACGAGAGGTGGGCGTGCGCGCGTGCGCGGTGAAGCGAGCACGGGGGAGGAGGCCCCGAGGGGCGTGCGCGGGCGGGCAGCACCACGCGGGCACGCGGGGAGGAGCGGCGTGCGCGTGCGCGGCGGGCGCACACGCGGGCACGGGGAGGAGGCGGGCGTGTGCGCGGCGGAGCACACGCGGGCACGCGGAGGGCGGGCGTGCGCGTGCGCGGGGGCGGGCGCACACGCGGGCACGGGCTCTGGGCACCGGTGAGGGTTACAGGCGGGGAGCTCTCCGGTTCGCAGGGACTCGCACGCTCCGCACCCGCAGCGTCCGGGGAAGCGGGGGAGTGTGCAGGGAGGGCGCCCCGGGCTCGCGCGCTGAGCGGAGCGCACCCCGGGCAGGCAGAGGCCGGCGGCGCTGCGGAGACGACCTCCCGCAGCCGGGAGAGCCCACGCCGCTCACGGGGCCGCGGCTCCAGGCCCCGCGTGTGACCCCGGCCGCCCCAGCAGGGGCCCTGCTGACCCTGAGCAGAGCGACGGCGTCCTACGAGGTCCCCGGCGGTAACGGGAATTAGGGGTCGGAGCACAGAACGAGGAAGGTCGCATGTACACCCTTTCAGGACGATACATCGGGGTGTAGACGAGAAACCAGCCGAGGCAAAACGGCTTCAGTCCCTTCACACGCTCCTGCGGCCCGCCAGGCACCTGCCCTCCGCGCGTCTCAGACTCTGAGCACCTCCCCTAACGGAGCCGCGACCCCTCACCTACCCCACCCCTGGGGCTTCCGTCGGGCTCCCCTGCCCTGGGCACCCGCCCCCCGGAGCCCCTCCCCGGGGTGGGGCGGTCGCTGGGCAGCTGGGCCGAGCCTCGTCCTGGAAGGACAGGAAGGGACCCAGCAGTTCGCCAGGACGTCTTAACACGCACTGTGCACAACATACATTCTGCAGATTATTTTAGGGTCTGCGTAGGCCGTGTTCTCCCTGCCCCGGTCTCAGGGCTGATGGAGGGCTGGGTGCCGCAGGGCCCTGAGGAAGGCGGCCGCGCGTGGTGAGGGACAGGGGCCGATCCGGCTCCCCGAGGGGCCTCTGGCCACCTGCACGGGCTCCCGTCCTGCTTCGTGAACCACGGAGAGGTACGATACACATGTGCACACGCGCGCACACACACATGCACACGTGCGTGCTCACACGGGCGGCACGGTGGGAGAGGCCACGAAGCGGGGGCTCTGGACACACAGGGCTGCGGCTGACACCCAGCTCCACCCCTCTGGCTGTGCAACCGTGTGCAGGGCACTCACCTTTGTGCTTCGTTCTTCACGTACCGCGTGAGAAGAATGATCGTGCCTATCGCACGGGGCTCGTGCAGGAATGACGGGATCCAATGCTTGCAGACCTCTCGGCCCCTGCTCCGCACAACAGTAGCCCCTGCTGTATACATGCATACACACCTGCATCCTTGAGTTACGAGCTCTGAAACCTTCAGTAACCCCTTCAGCTCTCCGAGCTGCCTCGATGATTGCACATGAACTACCACCTCCCAGGTTTGTGTTCAGAATTAAAGGAAGCAAGCAGCTCACAGCACGGAGGTCTCGGTGCGGTGTGAGAGGGCCCCGCCTAGCACAGGTGCGGAGAGCAGGGAGCCCCAGCACGCAGCAGCAGCGGGGGGTGGAGGGGGTGGGGGTCAATAGAAGCATGAGATTCATGCTCATGTCACAATCGCCTCTGATTAAAATGCCACCGAGGAAGTACAGTACCTTCTGTGTGTCCACGTCGCATACACAGGTTCAATGGCAGGCACCACTCTGACTTTGCAGCCAAAGAGCCGCTCGGTGTGCCAGCCTGTGTTTAGAGGACGCGGGGGCCCAGCGACAGCACTCTGAAACGCAGCTCGCCGTGTTCCCGAGCGTGTTCCCGAGCACGTTTCTGGGGGACACTGCAGGGCCCACTGGGAGGCCTGGCTCGGCCCAACTGTGGCTCAGGAGGGAGCGCAGGGCCACTGGGGGCAACCCAGGGCCTGGGGGGCTGGGAGAGAGGCCCTGAGGGGTCAGCAGTCTACGGCCGGCGGCCGCACAGCTACGAAGCTCTAGGCCATGGCAGGCCCGAGCCGGGCTCCGGAGCGACGCGGGCCAGCATCGGAAACATCACGCACGGGCACTGGCGGCGCAGCCTCTGCACGGCAGGGGGGCGAGGGCAGCTGGGCGCTCGAGGCGCGGGGCCCACAGCGGGACAGGTCCGGCGGCGTCGCTGGTACCTGTGGACACAGCAACCTTCTGCTCTGAACGGAGAGGTGCCTGAGGGGGCTTCGGGAGACACGTGCTGGGCAAGCCTGGGGTCGCTCCGTCTCTGTCCTGGGAACAGGCCGGCGCCCTCCGCAGCTTCCCGCTTCACACCCCACTAACGAGCCTTCTCTCCCGTGAGCTCCGCACCGTCCTCACTTTGAGCTGAATGGAAGTGGCGGTGTAGTAGTCCAGGTGTCTTAGGGTTAACCGGGGGAAACGGCCCGTAGGGGGCGGGAGAAGGGGGACACACACAGGAACTGGCCCGTGAAAGTAGGGGGCCGGCAGGTTTGATGAGTCAGAGCCGGAGCTTCAGGCGAGAGCTCCTCTTCGTCTCGTGTCTGAAATCTGCAGGGAGGGCGTGCGGCCTGGAAACTCAGGCAGGACTCTTAGGTTAAGGTCTTAAGGAAGACTTCCTTCTTCGGGGAACCGCCTTCTTGGCTGTCAAACTTTCAACTGATTAGATGAGGCCCGCCCACACTGCGGCGACTTCACTTAAGGTCAGCCGATCATAAATCTTCATCACATCCACAAATACCTTCACAGCAACATCTAGACCAGCGTTTGGCCAAACAATTGAGCATCAGAGCCTAGCCAAGTGGACACATGAAATTAATCCTCACAGCACGAAAGAACAGTGACTAATTTTGCAGGGGTGGTTATAAAGACTCAGAGAGGGCGATATATAAGATGTGGTCATTAAGAAGTAAGAGAAAGTTTGTTCTCTCGGAAAGCAAGGAGAGCAAAAAACCCCTGCCAGGAGGAGCCACTGCAAACCCATGGGACTAAAGAGCGTGTGTTCTAGGAAGAGCAGATTTCTCCGTGTGGCTGAGCAGGGAGCCCACAAGGCAGGGAGAAAGGGGAGGCTGGACAGGCTGTGAGCAACCTCCAAAGACGTATCGCCAGGGAGAGGTGTTCTACAAACAACAGGAAACCACCGGGAAAGGCATGCGGCACGGGGCAAATCTAGCTTCTGGAGTAACGGTTCTCACCCTCGAATGCATACAACAATCACTTAAAGAGCTGATTTAAAAAGGCCAGTTCTGGGGCGCCCTGGGTGGCTTAGTCGGTTAAGCATCTGACTTTCGCTTGGGTCATGATCTCGTGGTTCGTGGGTTCGAGCCCCGCGTCGGGCTCTGTGCTGACTGCCAGCTCGGAGCCTAGAGCCTGTTTCAGTCTGTGTCTCCCTCTCTCTCTGACCGTCCCCTGCTCGCACTGTCTCTCTCTCTCTCCTAAAAATAAATAAAACATTAAAAAAAATTTAAAAAAATAAAAAAGGCCAGTTCTCAGGACGTTCACCTCGATTTTACCAGTCTGTAGGCCCTGGCTGAGGTCTAGCCCTGGAATAGATTTCGAACTAGCCTCTGATGCTTCCTCCACAGGCTATCTGGAGATCATGCTTTGAGAAGCACTGTTCTAGAAACATCATGAGCAGAGGATGGGAGACAGCTGGCTGTGTGCACAGTCCGTGGTGAGTCCTGGGTGCGCTCACGCCTCAGTCCTTCAGGGGCAGGAGAACAGCAGCTTTCTCTGGAGACGGAGAGCATCCCTCTCCTCCCTTGGATGTCGTTTCATTACATATCAATGGTATAAAGTTGTATTTCGTATACTTTGACAGTCAGTAAAACCGTCCCTAAATTTTAGAACTGACCCCCTCAGACTGAGGTCCTCGGAAGGACAAGGAGGCGAGACAAACCCGAGGGGCAGACACACGCGTGCCTGCTGTCCGACTCGGTCCATGCGTTTGCGAAAGGGTGGAGCCAAATGCCTTCGTTCTCTTCTCACAGAAGATTCCGTGGCTCCTGATAAAACTAAATTCCTGACTGCCATTTTCCACGAGTTTATCCCAAATGACCAGGTGTTTCTGAATCCCAGGAGGGACAAAGACTTAGGCTTTGGTCACAACTCCAGCCTATGTAAATACCAGTACGTGATCAATGCATGTGTCTTCCCATCTCTTCCCTATAAAGTCACCTACCTTTCCTTTAAAGTGAATCTGGTGTAAGTAAAAGTCTGAAGGCTCAGACCCGCCATCAAACTTGGTCTTGCTTAAAAAAAAAGTACAAGACAAAGTTTCTATGTCGATGAGGTTAATGACTCAGCAGGAAAAAGACACAACAGGAAGTATTAACAAATATTGTATTGCAATTGTCATATTGAATGATGATTACAATAAATGCCCAAAGGTAGCTGCATTAAGTAGTAAAAAATAAAATTAAATAAATAAAATAAAAGCAGGTCTTGCTGCCGGTGTCCCTGAGCTGAGCCCTTGGGACGGCTTTACTGACCGAGTCTCACTCTTCTCCCTCATTCCTGCCATAGAGCCTTGGCTTCCTGACGGGCCTTCCAGTGACTTCCTTGAGACCGGAGCCCTGCGCTGAGCTGCGTCTGCTTACTCAGGGGGCCGACTCCCAGCCTAGCTCTTTCCACCTTCTTTCCCTCCAGGCTACACTGCGCCCCAGACCCCGGGGCCACCAGAGCCTCCACGCTTTGATCCGCCCCCCTGTGTGGCTGGTACCTGCCAAGATCCATGGTGGGTTAGAGCTCTGGCTGCCAACTCTGGCCTGGGTTAACCGTTTTCTTCCTCCAGACACTGTAATTTGCATTTCTAGTCACTTCACAGCCCTCTTAGTCCTCAGAACGAGCTCTGCCTTCGCCCCGCTCTGTCTCCTACAAGCCCGCGGGGGAGGAGCCGGCGGCTCGCACTTCCAAGCCCAGATAGGACGCGGCCTGACATGAACCAGCTAAATGCTGTGGAGCTTCACAGACAGTAAGGTGTAAACTCACACCTGAGTAGACGCACTGTTCAGATCCACAGAAAACTTCCTGAAATACCTGAAAGAAAATGCAAACTTGGATACTGTTCTTCCAGGAAGACTCAACCCCAGCTACCTCTCTGTTCGTGCCCTCAAAAGGCAGGGGGTGGGGGGTGGGGGTGGGCATGTCAGAGTGCAGCCTGTTCTGCCAGCTCTCTCTTAAATTCAGGGGAGAATGAAGAGGACTTTCCGGTCACACTTCCTAGCCTGCGGCCTGTGTTCTGGCACAAATGTTGTTAATAAAATGGTATTTTCCTTCCCGTTTGGCGATAATTCCTTGTTCACCCAACTCTTCGGGGTTACGACCCCAGAGAGAGACGGGGTCAGTGGTAGGAAGTGGCTACAAAGCGCCACTCTGAACTCACGTATGCAAATGTGATCACGTAGGTGACTGGGAAGAATGGTCAACCGCCCGCGATAGCGGAGTCTACCACCGCCTCCCTGCCAGGCTTTGGCGGCGCCCCTGACTCAGTCTCTAGGGGAGAGAAGATCGTCACTTTCGATCGAGTCCTAGAGAGGAAATGGAGCGAGGAGACATAGCATTCGTGCTCTGAACTCTGTGGCAGGAAGCGACCGCATGGACAGAGTTTATTGCCTTCCAAAGTGCACAAAGGGAACACCTTTGTGCTGTCATCTTGGGCCAGGGAATAAGCAACCATTTTATTAGCACCTCTGACACTCTGCCCGTGGACTCTTTCTCCAGAGAAGTTACTGCATTTTGACAGACCGTCGGTTTCAGCTATTGGGCAACTGGCCTCCTCCTATGCTGATGTGGAAACTCTATCTAGATTCTCAGAAGGCAGAGCAACTGTTACCAGAGGTCACAGAGCATCTGCAGCAAGTGGAACTGCCTCTCTCTCTGTTCTGCCCTCAGCGCCTCTCCTGGCCAATTTATGAGAAGGAAAGATGGCGTCCAAATCACTGGTGGTGAGAAAGTCAAACAAAAGGTGGCCATTTTTAAAAATGAAGAGAGGTTAAACTAACCTAAGAAATACGGGAAATTATTCTATTTCAAGTTACCCCCACATCTGCCATGGATTCAGCCTAAAGCCAGATTCAACGCTGCTCACCCTGCCGTCTGACCACAGCCAGTATCACTGGATCTGGGCACTTCTACTCAGCTGGGGCTTCATCTCCATCCTTCCTTCACTCAGTCTAGTCGACTGCCAACCTCTGTCACTTTTTCTATTTCAGAACATCACTCCCATCTATCTCTATTGTTCCTTTCCTTCTGGCAAAATAATAATCTAGAAATACACATACGTTATTGAAATCACTTGCCTAGAGAATCCCTACCTTAAGACTCTCCTCTACCAATCCATCCGCTGAACTCACCCCAGCAGTCTTGTCTGCACTGGGCACCCTCCCTACCCTCAAGCACACTCTGTATCCCCACGTAACTGAGAAGAATGTTAAGGCTCAGAAAAGTTAACTGTGTAGGAGACTCTAGGCCCCACACCTACTACCTGGCAGGTCTGAATCTGACTCTGGGTCTGAGTCTGCTGTTGCCTGTTTTACCACATCGTGTCCTTCCACTTGACTTCCCCACTGACCTCCCCCAGCAAACGGGGCTGTTTCGTAGGCTCTCAAGAGTCTCTGATGGTGGACCCATCACCAGATTCCTGTCTGCCATTTATAAAACCTGGTGCCAATGCATCTCAGAAACTGTGTTTTCATTTCCTCTTAGAAACTTCTCACTGGAAACAGCGGATGACAAATTCATGTTGGACAGTCCACGTGTTTTGCCACTTCTGGACCACTGGTCTTCTAGTAACACCTTATGTGAAATGTCTTTCCAACTTCTACCATTTCAATTCACATTCATCCTTAAAGATTAAAACTTCATCCCACATCTTCTAAAAATTTTTATGACCCCTGTAACCCCGAATGACTTTTCCTTACTCGGAGCTCTGGGAACACTCTCCGTACACATGGCTGCATTCAGTTGATAGAGACTTGATCTCACTGCAGATCCCTCAGGGGCCGCATCTTGCCAACAAATCCTCACTGCCCATAAGGTGTCTCTGTCTGGACGTCTTCATGTTACTTGACATAATGTGGACTAATGACTTCCTAAACTCCACGCCTACATCCTCTACATTTCCTTCCTTACGACAGATCTGATTTCCATGAGGCTCGTTAACACTGTCTCCTGGACTCTTTTTTTTCCCCTCCTACTTCCAATCCATCCTTAAGTCAAGATTTTTTTTCCCAGTAATGTTTCTGTCTGCTTGCTCCTTCTTTTTCCAAAGTTGTCATCTTAATTTAATTTCTTTTTACCTCACCTAGACACATACTGGCGTCCAATCTCTCCCTATTTTAATTTGCTCGGTACATCCCAGTCAGACGAGTGTCCATCTGCGACGCCTTGTTCTATTTACAGTCCTTCATGCACGGCTCAGCTCTTCACTTCACCAGTTTGAACATGTGTGCAAGTCTTGGTTGATACCATCAGTTATAAATTACCTAAGACCTTTTGCTGCTTTTGTGTAAATGGCTCATACATCATAAAAACGTGTTGCTTGGAAGAACACCACTCTTGTCATTTCACCCCTCATCCTGAAGTCCCACTTTAGCTACTGCCCATTTCAGCATCATGTTTCTACTTGCTCAGGGTCGTTGTGAAAATAGAAGATCAATTCTCTGCCTTGGTGATTTTCAGTCGTGTTTTGCCAGCGCCTTCCATGTGGTTTCCTAACCACAACTTCACTGCTCCAAGTAAGTGAATCCGCACACTCTTCCTCCCCCTAGCCCTCTGTCTTCCCTAAGGGATCTCACACTTTCCTCGCACCTGGATATCGGAATTCCTGATTGCTAGGGACTGCATGTATTTATATCCTCACGATATTTTATGTGGAAACGTCATACCCAAGGTGACGGTCCGGGAGCCTTTGGGAGGTGAGTCAGGCATGAGGGGAGAGCCCTCAGGAGTGGGACGACTGTACTTATCAAAGAGACCCCAGAAAGATCCGCTGCCTCTCTGCCCTGTGAGAACACAGCAGAAAGAGGAGGGAGTGAGCTCTCATCAGACACCAAAACCTGCTGGCGCCATGACCTTGGCCTTCCCAGCCTCCAGAACTGTAGGAAGTCCACCTGTGTTGCGTATAAGCCACCAGTTTATGGTGTCTGTAGTATAGCTGTCCGAATCGATAAGGACGCCTGTGTTCCTAGGGGCATACTCAATAGCAGCTGTGAGACAGTCAGTGAAATGAGTAGACAAAAATGATCTCCGGCCACTGTGAAAGATGACAATACCACAACAGCACAAAGAGCAGAAAGTGACAGAATCTTTTCTGAATGTTATAATTCAATTAGGAAACATCCTAATGGACACTTGGCTCCCGGCTCAAGTCCTCGAACCAAGCTGAACAGAGTCACCCTTCACACAGAGATTAGGTTTTAGAGATAGCATGTAGGGTGCAAACTACATGGAATGTTTCTTAGACAATGTCATCCTGACACACAGCCCTTTGTTCAGTTGGTCACAATCATTTTTCCTATTTGATTTTAATTGGAAAGTAGATGACGTAGTTGGCTTGAGCTTGGGATACAGGTTATAGAGAACACAGTACCTTTAAACAATAGTAGTACTCAGCTCAGCGAAATGCTCACATTATGAAAGGCACATGGGAAATGACTGTGGGCTTGGGAAGAGATCTTCATTGGTTTAGGGCAGAAGCTCACTGCCGGGACCGGCAGGCCGTGCCCACGCATCATGCCGCTCATTTTCCCGAAGCACCATGAGGATCACATAGCATGCATTCACTTGGTGCTTGGGATTTCATCCACTGTGTCAAGAAACCAGGCTCTTCCGTGCCCCCCTCCCCTGCCCCACTCCCCTACATGGTGCTTTCTGGCACCTGTGGGTGGCAGTGACCCTGCGTGGTGTGCCCACAGAGCACTGCAGGGCACCAGGGCCGCACCAGGCTGGAGCATTTCCTGTGTGGTTGCGGTGATGGGGACATTTGTACTCACTTTTTTCATGTGAAAGACAGAAGAAAGAACTGAAGGCCCACTCAGTTCGATTCCACAGGTGAGCACTTGCTAAGCACTGAGTGCTTTATGGTGATCGAGCTCTTTAATCTTACTACAGTTTTATGGGTCTTAGAGAAAGCACATTATCCTCGTGTGAGTGATAAAAGCCCACGGAATCTTTAAATTTCCTGACTCTGAGCAGTATTCGTGTGGTGATCACACCCTCAAATTTTCATTAAGGTAGAAAAAAACATATGCTCTTGTCATATCTGTATAGCCTATCCCAAATTTATAAACGGAAGAGTCTCCAAACTTTACTCGTACGTCACCTCTTAGGAATTTGTAACTATTTCCCCGTAAGAACGGCATGACCCACAGCAGTTGAGGGCCTAGCCCAGCCCCCAACGACCTTGCAAACCCATCATGTAGGTGAAATCAGAAAGATGAAAACCCCAAAGCCTTGAGTGGCCCTATGCTCAGTCCTAGCTCTTTGGGGCCAAAGCTCGGCACCCAGCTCTGAATCGCTGCCCCTGAGCGTGGGGTCCCAAGGAGGAAGTTGGATGCCGGCTGGAGGGCCCTTCAGCTCAGTCTCAAGGCAGCAGAACAGGCTCCGGAGGAAGCTGGCGGCCTGAAGCAGCAGCCAGGGGGATGAGGCACAAGGAAAGCGCCATCTCTTGCACACGACAGGGGCCTGCAAGGGCGCTCCTGTCCTTGGCAGCTTCACCACTGCAGTGCTTCTTTGAGTTTATTGTGTGAAGTCCTAATCCAAGGTGCAGGCAGCCTTGGGGAGGAAAGAACAGAATCGCTTGTGATGTAAAATATGCATATGGCTCGACTCTCACTGAGGACCACTCTGCTGACCTTGCTAATCACGAGAAGCCTCTGCAAACGAGACAGCCCTGGCCATCTGGTCCTCTGTTAGGGGCCTGCGTTGACCAGGACCCTCCATCCTCATGAGGTGGCCTCTCACTGAGATTGCTTGTGAGATGCACCTTGTCTCGCTGACCCTCAGCATCACCTCATCTTCTCCACTGGCCTGCAGGACAGGCAACATCTACATGCTGAACGTAGACTCATGGCATTTTCAGGTCACCGATACCCTCATGTAAATAAATGCCGGTCTCTGCTTGTCCCAGGTCGGGAGTCCTGGGGGCTTCACCTGCTTCTGGTCTTCTATTTGTTGCTCAGAATTCCAAGTCTGGCTTTGTTTTCTATTAACCTAGCCATTTCTCCTAGACATCAGAGGTGGGGCCATCTCACCAACAACACTAAGAGCCTAAGGAATCCACTAACCAGTATAGCTGGAATAGATGCTGGAGAAACAGACTCCTTTACTGTTCCAGACTATTCCGGGTGATAACCGAGAATCTCCTGAGACACACAGATGACAGGTCTGAGTCACGAGGTGGTGCAGGAAAACAGCCCACTGATCATGGGAAAGTGGGCTCTGATCCTCCCACTAAGTAAGATGAGACCATGAGCAAATACTTAATTTCGCTGGACTTCAATTTCATTGTTTGGAATAGAAATGATGATACCTGCTCTAACTACCTTGGTACCGTTTCCTGGAGAAAATTAAAGTGTAAGTAATGGCATATGTTAGAAAACACACGGCATGTGAAGCAACCACAAAGAATTACCAGGCTCATTGTCACCATCACTGGAAAGCTGTTCAGTAGCCTTGGAGCCGCAGAAGTCAAACTCCATGCTGACCTTCACACATGCGAGCTTCTCTCCCGGAGGACACTCCGACCTTTTTGAACCGTTTCCTATGTCTTGGTCTATCACATCCCCTATTTGTTGGCCGGTGCCCCTGCCTCGCCAGCGGTAATCAGCTCTCAGCCTGGTTTGCAAGCTTCTAATCCCGTTTAGTTTTCTTTACTGTATATTAGCATCAATTTGCAAATGTTGATTGAGGACCTACATTGTGCATTAGACACCTTACTAGTTCTTCAGAATGCAAATGGGACTAGGGCGCAGCCCATCAACTTAAGGCATTTACAAGAGCTGCCAGGCCCTCACAGTAAGGGAAAGAACGGTAAGGTTCCCTGGGATACCCTCAAGGTCCGTGTGCGGGAATAGCTTCCATTTATACCGTATCGGTGAAGAGCCGGCACATAACCCCAATATGGCAATAAAAGAAGCTAGGAAATGCATTCTTCCTGCATGCCCAGGAAGAAGAAAAATGGGACACAATGTGCTGGCTACTTAACACCGTCTCCACCATCTGATCCCCTTGTAAAGCGTGATGCTGGCGGTAGTGCGTGCGCAGCGCTAAGGGAGCAGAGAGGACTGCCGTCACTTTAAATCTGCTGAGAGCGGGGGAAATGGACGCTAAAGTGGAGCCTTGAAAGCTGAGTGCTCCTTGCCAGATGAGCTGAATCGAGGAAGGACGCTTTTCACGGGAACAGAGTGGGGTCTCTGGAGGCGTGGAAATGTGTATACTTTGGGGAGAACAGATTCATTAAATGGAAGGACACAGCTTCAGAGAATATGGCAAAACACAGAGCTGGGAAGATAGGGTGGAAGAAGATTTTGAAGGCTCTGGGATGCCAGGTTAGAATTTAAATTCCTCTTATGAAGCCATGGGAAGCTATTAAATATTTTTAATGAGAAACTTTGATGTAAATTGAAAAGAAAAGGTCTTTGGATGGCAAAGTACAGGGGAAATTGTGGCGTGGGAGACCAATTAAGAGATGAGCAAGAACGATGGTTTTCACGCTAGAATTTCCTGAGGAGCTTTAAAAATATAGATGTGTGGGCCCTTCAGTCACCTATTCAATCATGGATTCTAGGACAAGTACTGTATTTTTCAAAGCTTTAAAAATACAGACGTATGGGCCCTTCACTCACTATTCAATCATGGATTCTGGGACAAGTACCGTACTTTTCAAAGCCACTTAGACTCACGCAGAGTCAAGGCTGACTGTCGCTGGTCTATAGCAGTGAAATTACAAGTGCTTTAAGGGCAGTCTTGTTTATTAAACATTTTAAAGGTGTGGATTTGGCCCATCAGGGAGGACGGGGTAATTTAATTGACTGATGGGCGCTCTCGTCGCGAGGAGAGTTGTCCCAGTGCAGGCGGACAGAAAACCTTGGCCAGGCTCCGCTCGCAGGAGTCAACGACAGCTCAGCAAATGGCTATGTCCCAACCTGTGTTGTCCAGGCTTTCTGTGCACGACTGGTCTCCTTCTCCAACGTTCTTTACGCGTGCCTTTGACATTAGAGTGCAGGATTCACGAGCAACATTTAAACACTATCTAAAGTGACTTCTGTTTTGAAATGTTCTCCTCTAATAGCATAAATGAGGAGGCCCTTCAGCCTCCCTCCAATCCCTCTGAGGCTCTGGCTGCACAGCTGGCCCACCAGGAGCGTGAGGGTCACAGCCTTGACATCGCCCCAGGCTCTGGGACCGCCCAGCGACCCAGTCACCACCTCCCTGTTCACGGTGGGACGCGTGACCCGTCCGCAGGACAGTCACAATCACGGAGAGTGGACATGGACTCCCCCTCAACGGGGCCCTCTAACCCTGGGCGCGGTCTGGGAAGCCGAGGCCGATGGGAGCTGGCTGTTCTGAAGCGCGCCTCCCCCACCAGCCCCCTCACGTCTCTGCGTGGCGGTTGTTGCCCCGGTCTGTGGTGCCCCCGATGGACCGGACACCTTGTTCTCCCACCGGCCCGGCTGCACAGGTAGCTCTAACCGCTCCCAACACCCGCGTTTGCCATCTGCTCCTGGGGGTTCTCTCCTGGGAGACCCGACCGCTTGGCTCTCAAAAGCTGTACCCCGGGGAGTCCCTGGGCAGCACTGCCGGGCCCTCCCCCCCGCAGCCACCCCACGCTCATGGGGGGTCTCCCCGGTGTCGGGCCACACGGTCTCCTGCTCCACGGTCCCCAGCCCTCCGCCCTGCACCAGGCTGCTGCATCCCGCGTGGCATCAGGGAGCCCTCGGGGCCAGTGTGCCCACGTGTCCTCTTCGCCCCGCAGGCCACAGCCACGTGCGCACGCTGGCCGCCTGGGGCACCGGCAGGGAATCCCCAGCGCATGAAAACCCACAAACGCCCTGCTCACAGCCACATTTCCACAATCACATCAGCCCCATCCGCAATGCTGTCGTGTGTTTTAAACTTCACACTCTTCATAAAAGAGTGGAGACCTAACCAACACACTTTCCCTAAAACGTGGTCCTGCTACTTCTGGCCTAAATTTCTGTCCGTGGCCCTGGGGGAGGGTGTTCCCTTTAGATCAGCAGCCACCTCTGCATGACGATGGTGCCAGACACTGCTGAGGCTGCAGAATGTGTAGCCATGTGCGTGTGCACGTGTGCGTGTATGTGCATGTGCATGCATGTGTGTGTGAGGCTGCAGAATGTGTAGCCATGTGTGCATGTGTGTGTGCATGTGTGTAAGTGTGAAGCTGCTGAAGGGGTAGCCGTGGGTGTGGGTGGGTGTGCATGTGTGTGCAAGGCTGCAGAATGTTTACCCATGTGTGTGCATGTATGTGAGTGTATATGTGAGGCTGCAGAATGTGTAGTCGTGTGTAAATATGTGTGCGTGTGTGCATGTGTGTGCGAGGTTGCTAAATGTGTGGCTGTGTGTGTGCCTGTGCGTGTGTGAGGCTGCAGAATGTGTACCTGTGCACACGTGTGGGTGTGTGTACTGTGTGCATGCAGCAGCCCCGATGGTCTGTCCCCTCCCGCTGAGGCCCCGCCCCCGCCCCAGGGCAGGCCCGCGGCGGCTCTGTCCCCAGAGCCCTGCCAGGGGACCGGGGGCGGCTGCCGCTTCCCCGGCTGCGGATCAGCTGCAAGGCTGAGCGGCTGGGAACGCGCCGCACCGAAGTGTGGACTGCGGTTACGCGGCAGGTTACTGGGCCTCAGGTCCCGGCGCTCGAGAAAACACGAAACACCAGCAGCTGACACCACGCTTACATCTCTTGCAGTTTTTCAGCACTGCCTTCGGGCAGCACGTCTCCACCTCACAGGGTGCCGAGGGCACTGCACGGCGGGCGCGGCGGGCCTTGCCAGCCCCGCCAGCCGCTGCTCCCGCGGCACAAGCTGTTCCAGCTTTGTGCGAATTCTGCTCTGATGTGCAAACGAGGCGAGGAGGGAGTTCTCCCTGTGCCCCAAGCATAGGGGGGGCTTCAAATGACAAAGGTCGAGCTTGGACTAAGCAGAAATGGTCGTCTGCTCACTCAGCATCGCTTTGAAGTTGCCTGTGAGTGTCTGAATTCCAGGTCCTTCCAAACAGCTTTCTGTCTCATGTCAGCAGTGGAGATCATAGATTCGGAGATGCCGAGCACTGGTGTTCTGGTCAATGGGTCACCACCTCTGGGCGATCACTCACCTGGTCACTGCTGCCAGCAGCTAGTCGTGTGACCTCAGTGACAGGTGGAGCGGGGACAGTCAGCCGGGGCCTTGCCTCGCCGACCCTTGCTGACCAGAAGCACGTTTGACCTTTCTACTCCCACCCTCTGCTTAAAGTCTCAGGTCTGTACACCCGCCCAAATAAAACCTCTAGTTTTCTTGATCGCTATTGTTAAGGGGAAGAAAGGTGAGGCTGGAGGCTGGAACGGGAAGGCTTCCCTGAGGTTTTACAGAAAGCTGGTGGCTGACTTGGATATAAACGTAGCGCTCTGAAGCTGACAGCCCGCTCCGCACCATCTACGGAGCCCGTGCGCACTTCCCACGGGCCACTCATCGCCTCGGACCAGGGACACGGCAGTGACTGAGAGAGAGAAAACGGAAGACACCTGGTATCAGAGGCACTACCCTCCCCCCCAAAGCACATGCAAACACTGGTCACACGTCATCACAATCCCTGGTGCAGAGAATCAGCACCGTTGAAATGAGCCCGTTTCTTTCTGGAATCGTCGATCTTCCAGGTAAGGGAGGGAGAGCAGATGTCCAGACAGAGCACCGTGCCAGCAGCTCAAGAGCCGGCGGAGTCCAGGGTTGTTAGCACAGTCAGCTGACTGTTTAATTAAGTCAGGGATGGGACACCTTTGCTCTGTGACACGCGGTCTCAGGCATCTGGAAGTCGAGGGTGAGAGGGCTCTGGGGCCGCTGGCGCCCGGGAGAGCGAGAGGGGCTCCTGCGGATGAGCTGATGCCTGGGCGACAGCGCAGGAAGGTCTGCAGGCGGTGCTCTGACCGTCAGAGAGTCACTTCAGGAGTGGGGGAGGGGGAGGCGGGGTGACACGTAAGACCCAAGAGGTGCTGGCATTCGAGTGGCCTCGGGAAGATGCGTGGTGGCCCAGCACACACGGAGGGGGTGACACGGGCGAGCCGGGCTCCAAAGCACAGTGAACAGAGGGCAAACTGTCCATGCCAGACGCGTGCTCACGGCCCTCGGCTGGGGTCTGAATTCTGCGGTTCTAAACCCGAGTGAGCCCACCCTCCCCGCGCCAGGAGCAGCCTGTCCCCAGGGGTCCGCGGGGTGCCGCGCTCGGTGGTCAGGGACACAGCCCTGAGAGCAGACGTCCGCAAGCTCTGGCCGGGAGCCTTTCCAGCCTTGTGACCTCACGCGGGCTCCCCTTTGCTCCCCTGTGAAACGTGCACAGTAGGGGCGCAGGGCGTCTGCAGGGGTCAAGTGGGCGACGGGCGACACGTCCCCAGAGCCGCTCCTGCCGCGTCCTCGATGCGCCGAAGCTACGGCTGCTTGGCCCGTGGGGAGAGTTAGGGTGTGAGAGGCTCCCGGTCACAGAGAGCAGGCGCCCCAGTCCCTCCGCCAGAGCCCTGAGGGACCCTGAGAGACAAGAGCTTTGCAGAGAACTCGGCTCAGGCCACACGCTCTGTGGGGGGAACTGCAAACGCTTCCTGGAAACGGGGTGCTGCCTGCGGCCCCGGGTGGGGGTGGGAATGCTTCCCCCTCCACGCTTCTATTTCAGCTGCTTTCGCCACCGCCTATGTACGTGCATAAAAGGCCCGAGTAGGATTTGTGGGCAGCGCGTGCCCCGGAAGGCCGTGTGAAGGACCTGAGGTCAGTGTCTGCTCCCCTCCCCGGGACTCCTTGTCTTTCCCTCCCTGCTTTCGTTTTTGTTTTTTGTAGTTTTTTTTTTTTTAATAGTTTATTGTCAGGTTGGTTTCCATAGAACACCCAGTGCTTGTTTGTTTTGCTCTGTGGGACCCTGTCCCGCCTTCTACAGTTTTCCCTCCGTGAAACTCGAAACTCGAGAAACGTGAAACGGAAGCAGCTCTTTGTCAGCTTGTCAGAGCCCCAGGCTCCTTCTTGTCTTCAGAACAAAACCCGCCGCCATCCAGAACCTTCCGGGCCTCCCTCCCTCAGCCCCCTCTCGCGTCTACGCAGAGCTGCTGCCGAGCCCCCATCCAGCCCTCCCTCGGGCTCCTCCCCTCCTGGCCCCTCGCTGGCCCAGCCCCACCCTCCAACGAGCCCCCCGTTTCCCCCTGAGCAGACACAGGTTACGGTCATCCTGTGGACGACAATCTCCCTCTGGCTCAGTTTCCCTCAGGTGGAACTGCTTGCCCTTAAGCATTAAGTTTTTCTAACCCTCGTCCACAACAAAAGCAACGCAAATGAGTTTTGAAAGGAAGCAACATTTACTTCTTACGAAATTTCTCTCTCTGGGCAGGCACCTCACAACCTCATAAGTGAACTCTCCTTAAGGGGCCGCTCGTCCCCCTCCCCGCTCGGTCCGGGCTGTTGGCTCTGCTCAGGTGGCTTTTAACACCACCTTCAGCCTCTCTGCTAATTCCACGCTTGGTCTTGGCCGTTTGGAGGAAAGATCGTAACTCAATATATAATATTTGCAAGACGGACGATCTCGAGCCGGGTTGAGACAAGATGGGTTGACGGTGGGAGGACCGGCTGCATCCATGAGCCGCCCAGGCGTGTCTGCAACCCTGGAGAGGTGACCTCGCTCTGGGCTTCGTAGAAACCGAACTGGTTTCTTGTCCTCGAAATGCCAAGTGCCCTGTCACTGGGAAATTGCACCTGTTTGTGCAAGGCGGGTGCCGAGGAAGCCACTCTGAAACAGGGACGAATCACGCAGCTGGTGCGAAAACGATGAAAGGACTTCCGATGACTTGGAAAACTCCTTAAGCCTAACGCTCTCCAGACAGATTCGAAACCATGTTTTATGAGACAGACAGCGCGAGTCTAGCATTGCTCTTCCACTTCCTCAATGGGACATAGGCCTCAATCCCTTCCCCAAGCGGGCGACGAGCCTCTCCGCGGCCGCGAAGTCAGAGGCCGCCCTCACGCGCGCACACTTAGAAGAAAACCCAGGACACACAGCACGAGAGCCGCCGGATCCCCACAGCGCGCCTGCCTGGACTCACCTGCCCGTGACACGGTGGCGAGGAGGGCGCGGCAGGAACCCAGGGACGCGGCCGAGAGCCTGGGCGGGTTCCCCGGGAGCGGCCGGCGGCCGGGCCCCGCCCCCGCGGATCGGCGCCCCGTCAGGCCCCGCGCGGTTCGGCCTCGGGGTCCCCGCAGCGCAGGGCCCCGCCCCGCGGATCGGCGTCCCGTCAGGCCGCGCGGTTCGGCCTCGGGTCCCGCAGCGCAGGGCCCGCCCCGCGGATCGGCCCCGCGCGGATCGGCGTCCGTCAGGCCCCGCGCGGTTCGGCCTCGCGCGGGGTCCCCGCAGCGCAGGGCCCCGCCCCGCTATCGGCGTCCCGTCAGGCCCCGCGCAGTTCGGCCTCGGGGTCCCCGCAGCGCAGGGCCCCCGCCCCGCGGATCGGCGTCCCGTCAGGCCGCGCGGTTCGGCCTCGGGGTCCCCGGCGCAGGGCCCGCCCCCGCGGATCGGCGTCCCGTCAGGCCGCGCGCGGTCCGGCCTCGGGGTCCCCGCAGCGCAGGGCCCCGCCCCCGCGGATCGGCGTCCCGTCAGGCCCCGCGCGGTTCCGGCCTCGGGGTCCCCGCAGCGCAGGGCCCCGCCCCCGCGGATCGGCCCCGCCCCGCGGCGTCCCGTCAGGCCCGCGCGGTTCGGCCTCGGGGTCCCCGCAGCGCAGGGCCCCGCCCCGCCCTCGCCCTTCGCGCGGCGGCAGAGGCCTCCAGTGCGGAGTCCGGCCGGGCGCCCGCGGCACAGGTCACCCCGTGGTCCCGGGCTCGGTCGCTGAGGGGCCTTGCGAGGCCGGAGTCACTGGCGGGCGCTCCCAGCGGGGCGCAAACGCGGCTGCGCCCGCCACACTCCTCAGCGGCCTTGTGACTGGCCTCACGCCGCTTCGCGTCCTCAGCCTGGCCGCACGTGCGCACACTATCGAGACTCTTCCATCGGTGACCCTGACGACCCGTTCTAACAGGGACAGTCAGGGAGGATATCTGTTCCGGGGACGGCGTCCCCGCTCCTCGAGGCCAGCTGCGAGGGTCCGGCCGGGCGCCCGCGACACAGGTCCTCGTGGTCCCCGGCTCGGTCGCTGAGGGGCCTTACGAGGGCCGGAGTCACTGGCGGACGCCTCCCAGCGGGGCCGCAAACGCGCGGCTCGCCCGCCACACTCCTCAGCGGCCCCGCGAGCTGGCCTCACGCTCGCTTCGCGTCCTCAGCCTGGCCGCACGTGCGCTTTTCTCCGAGACTCTTCCATCGGTGACCCTGACGACCCGTTCTAACAGGGACAGTCAGGGAGGGTGTGTTTCCAAGGGACGGCGTCCCGGCTCCGGGGGCGGGGGTGCCGGGGAAGGACGGGCCCCGGCGGAGGTCGTGGGCTCCTGGTCCACCTCGTGGGTCTCGAAGGGTGGTCCCCGCCCAGCGTCTCCTGGGAACTTACAGATGGAAAAGCTGTCCGTCGCCAGCCCCGGGGACGTCACCTGACCCCCGCCAGCCCAGGGGACGTCACTGACCCCCAACCCCCGCCAGCCCGGGGACGTCACTGGCCCCCGCCAGCCCCCGGGGATGTCACCTGACCGCCCCCTCCCGCCAGCCCGAGGACGTCACCTGACACACACACACACCCCGCCAGCCCGCCAGGCGCCGGGGATGTCACCTGACCCCGCCAGCCCAGGGACGTCACCCCTGACCACCCCGCCAGCCCGGGGATGTCACCTGACCGCCCCCCCCAGCCCAGGGACGTCACCGTCCTGACCACCCCCGCCAGCCCCGGGGACGTCACCTGGCCCCCCGCTGGCCTCACTGGTCTGTCAGCTTCTGCTCTGGTTTCCTACATCAGCTCTCTACACAGCAAGAGACCTTTTAACCGCCTGCCCTACCATTTCGCTCCCCGGATCCAAACACCCCGAGGACTTCCCGACACATGAAGAACCCCAAATCCTTGCCGTGACCTAGAAGACTGCCGTGAATTAGCGCGGCCTGCTTCCCTCCCCTCGACGCCCTCGCGCCCCCTGCCACACGCCGGCCCCGCGGGCCCGCACTCCGTCCGGCCGGCTTTGGCTGCAGGACTTTGCACTTGCCTGCGATGCTCCCCCTCAAGATATTTCCTACTTTCATTTCCTTTATATCTCAGCAAAAATGTCACCTCTTTAGTAATGACCTTCCTTTGTCTTTCTCAGTAGCTTTTTTATTTTAATAGCATTGATCATTATATAAAATTACATGTGTGATTAATTTCTGCTTCTACCGTGCTGCAAAGTCCACAAAATCTAGAACGTTGCATTCTCGGTGATCCTCTTCATTGGCCCTAGTGTCTAGAACTGTGCTTGCCTGTAGGAGATGTTCAGTCGTTATCGATGAAATAATGAAACTTGAGCAGAATATTCAACGATGACCCCTGGATCCGTGCTTGGGAGTGTAGGCGACAAGGCTTTATGGGGACATTCTTCCTCCTGCCCGCGTCCACTGACCGAGATGGCGGGCGCTGCAGGGGCTTGAGGGTATGGCTGTGCAGGAACTGCCTGGGGCTCACCCCGTGTTGACCTTGGGTACCTTTCCAGAGGTCTCTGGGCTCCACATTCTCATCTTTATGAATCATAATAAATATAATAGCATGGTTGCATAATAAAAACATCACGCATAGTCATTTTTCAGTTTCAGAAAATTCGTCATTGAGTTGTTATGAAAATGAAGTAAATGTATGTAAGCTTCAGAAAATTTCAGGGATACTGTAAGCATTTAGTAAACAGACACTAATATTTTTTATTTAAAAAAATTTTTTAATGTTTATTTCTTTTAGAAAGAGAGACAGAGCATGAACGGGGAGGGTCAGAGAGGGAGACACAGAATCTGAAACAGGCTCCAGGCCGTGAGCTGTCAGCACAGAGCCTGACGTGGGGCTCGAACCCACAAACTGTGAGATCCTGACGTGAGCCGAGCTTGGATGCTTACCCGGCTGAGCCACACAGACACTATTATTAGTCGATATTCATTATTTGCAGTTTCCACCTTTGCTCTGTGCGGCTTATATTTAACTGCTGAACCAGTCTGCTGGCGCTGCTTTGCGGTCGTTCGCGGCCGCCCCCGCGCCCCGGCTGCGGCTGAGCGGGGGCCTCTGCGCTCTTGCTTCGCTCGCACGCGGTGGGCAGGGGTCTTTTCTGCGGCCCTTCGCGCGTCCGTCTTTTGCACGTGCGCTTTTGGTTGGTGCGTTTGGCCGTCCAAAGCGGCCCCCGGCGTGGCGCTGCGTGCTCCCGGGGCGGCGTGCGAGGCGCGAGGTGGAGCGCTCTGGCCCGGGCCCCACGCGGGCGGCAGACGAGGCGTCTCTGGGCCGAGACTCCCCCACGCAAGCGTGTGCCTTTGCCAGGGGCTGCAGACGCTCCCGGAGGCCCCAGAACCGAGCCCCCGGCGTTGCCCGGCGCGGGGGCGGCTCCTCGCCCGCGGCTTCTGCAGCGGGCGGTTTCCGCGCAAACCCTCCACGTCCCCGCACGGCTTCCCTCCCCAGCGCGCCGCCCTCTGATTCACGCCTCCACCGTCTGACCTTCCCAGAGGGGCCAAGACAGGGATCGGGCCAGACAGCAGGGCCCAGCGGAGTGAGGGCTCCCGCTCGGCCACTCTGCATGGAGCGGGTGGGGCCATCTTCTCTCCCTCCTTCGGGGTCCCACCCTGGCTGGGTGGTGGACGTCCGGCACCGGCCGTTCGTGTTAGAGCGTTCCCTCCAAGTAAGCGGGGACACCTGGGTGTCTACTCGCCCCACATGTCCCTGACAGACTCCGGTCCCCGTCTGGGGCGGGCGCCGCCCCCCGGCATTCGGCTGTGTGTGCGCGTGTGTGCGCACGCGTACCGGGGTGTGTTAGTGGGTGCGGGTCTGCGGGTGATGCCTAGACCCCTAGCCACGTGTGGCTGTTAACACTGAAACGTAATTACCGTTAGCGCCACCAGAAAACTCTTTTGCCACACCGGCCCCATTTCACGTGCCCCGCGCCTGCATGCTGACGGCCCCCAAGCCTGCGCCGCATTCCCGCACCCTCTCCCGAGCTCCAGGCTCACAGACCCAACTGCCTGCCTCGTATCTCCGACCGTTTGGCATTAGCATCTCATAATGAATTCTCGCGTTGGACTCAGGAGAATCCTAACGCGAGTCTCTTGCTCTCCCCGGTTCCCCATCTCAAGTGGCATCTCTATCTGCCTACTTTCTGAGACCGGAAGCCCTAGAAAAGTCCCTGGCACCTTCCTCCTCCTCAATCTATACCAACTGTGGTCACCTAAACATTCAAAGTGTGTTTCTAATCGAGCTGCGATTTCCTTTTCATTTCTGACGCCATCGTCTGAATGCCCCAGGCCCCTTCCCCTTCCTGCCGGCTGACTTGTGTTCACATTTCAGTTCCTGCCTCAATGTCTCAAGAAAATGACCAATTCTTAAGGAATCTCTTCCTGCCTCTGCTCTAAATTCTACCTCCTAACGTCATCACACATCAGGCATCTGCTTTTCACAAACACAGCGGATTATTTATCTGTGTAATACCTACAGCCCTTCTCTTGTTTGATCAGAGAAGTCATGGCTGATTTGTGGTTCCTCAAATCCGGTCTGTCTGGCACAGCCCTCAGTGCAGTATTTTCCGAATTATGGAACACTTAAGTGTGGGCTTAATGAACTCATTTCCCCTTCTCTGGGGCTGTGGGGGTCCTTCAGATTCTGTTCTCCTTCTCATGGGTTCACCTTCGCTGCTCGAAGGATGATGCCCGGTGAGCGTCACGAGCCCTGGCTCTTCAGACAGTTGTGATCTCTTTTCTCAAAATGAGCCTCTCCTACCTGCCCCCCCCTAGATTCTGAGAGTCCCCTCGATCATCCAGGCCACACGACTTCCCATCAGGGACACGCCCAGAGCCTGCACTGCTCGCCCCAACGTGAATCCTCTTGTGAACTTTTCTTCCTGCGCCTCCTAGAGATTTGCCCTTGACAGTCTGCACACCCACCGGAGATCCACCCTCTTCCCGTCTCTACGGCCTGAGCCCAATGAGCAGCTTCATGATTCACATTCCCGCCCCATCCCTCCTGCACACGGCCATGTGCCACGACGCAGAACTGTTCTGTCGGAAAGGCTCTCTCGCCCTTCTGACTTTGTAAATGAGGAGACACAGGTCCAGAAAGGGGCAGGTTCTCTCTCCGGCATAAGGACACCGGCAGCCCCGTATGCACAAAGCCCCCAGGCTGCCTTCCTCCACGTACGGGACAGAGCTCTGCTAGCCATGCACACGGGGCTTTGTGGGACCAGATGCTTTTCCACCTTTCCAAACTTACCTCCAATTGTGCCTCCACAGATTCCTTTCTGCCACTTCACTGGTTTATCCCACCTACATTATCTGTCTCTACTTCTGTCTTCTGTTGTGGGCGTTGTGAGCCCAAGCCATTCCTGATACATACAGAGTCTAAAATTTTTTATGTTTATTTTTGAGAGACAGAATGTGAGTGGGGGAGGGGCAGAGAGAGGAGACACAGCATCCACAGCAGGCTCCAGGCTTTGAGCCGTCAGCACAGAGCCCGACCCACGGCTTAAACCCACGAACCGTGAGATCATGACCTGGGCCAAAGGCAGATGCTTAACCGACTGGGCCACCCAGGCGCCCCAATACATTTTGTTGAATGAATGAACGAACATGTAGTCCATTCTGCCCGTTCTGATGGCGGCTAAGGTATCTGTTCACAGGAGTCAGTAAATATTCTGAAGTTTGTACCAAAACAGACAATAATGGCAAACATGCACTTGATGTGTCCAACACTCACGAAGCAGCGACTTTTTTTTAAAAATGTTTTTATTTATGTCTGAGAGAGGGAGAGAGACAGCGTGAATAGGGGAGGCACAGAGAGAGGGAGACACAGAATCTGAAACAGGCTCCAGGCACTGAGCTGTGAGCACAGAGCCCAACGTGGGGCTCAAACCCATGAACCGTGAGATCATGACCTGAGCCGAAGCCGGACGTTTAACCGACTGAGCCACCCAGGCGCCCCATGAAGCAGTGACTTCTTAACATCTGGCAATTTAGGCCTGTGAAGGGCTCACTCGGGAGCCCGTCTGTGCTCCTGGTCTCCTTGAACAGCCACCACCTCCTGTGCCTTCCCAAAGCAGACACTGGCCCCGACTGTGACGCTAAGACCGGTATGTAGAGACCAGTGAGCATGAGAAGGGACGTGGAAGTCACAGGCAGAAAGGACAGGCTAGAAGACAGTGGAAAAGAATGACTTTGTGACACGGGTTGGAGAATATGACCCAGAATATGCTCTTAGAGGACAGTCTGTATCACAGGAACTATGTAAAATGTAAATCGAATCCAAGAGTAATTTTAGCATTAGGTTCCTGGCCACTAAACCCGGGAGCCAGTACCCTACAGTTTAAAGTAATTAGAAAGCCAAATGGTTTTATTAGAAAATGAAGATTTCTTGGTCCGCAACTTGCTGCACTAAGAACATGAAGCCGTGTTCCCGACTCAGCCCCGGCCTCTTCTAATGTGGTCAGCTACAGAATTTTTACAGACTGCTAAAGACGTAAAATGTCTTTTGAAAAAGGTACAAGTTGACTTGCAAATTCAGGACTGGAACATGAAGATCAAGCACCAAGCTTAATGAAGTGCCTGGCCACGATGTTGAGGAGGTTCCCCAGGGTTTGATTTCACGTTTTGCAGACCCGTGTAGTCTTTAACTGGATTTTCAAAAACAACATAATTGAAGGGGAGGCCAGTCAAAACCAGTGAGTTATAAATATTCTCTCTTCTAGCATATTTGATCAGAGCTGTCAATAAACAAAACTGTATTGCCTGGAATTTCAGGCATGAATACTAATCTATGAATTTTGTTTATTAAAAAAAATTTATAGTTTATTTATTTTTGAGACAGAGAGAGGCAGAGTATGAACGGGGAGGGGCAGAGAGAGAAGGAGACACAGAATCTGAAGCAGCCGCAGTGTCAGCACAGATCCCAATGCGGGGCTCAAATCCACAAACCGTGAGATCACGATCTGAGCCGAAGTCGGACACTTAACCAACTGAGCCACCCTGGTGCCCCTTAATCTATGAATTTTGATTTGATATTGTATCAGAGGAGCCTGGGAGGCTATGAACAATCTGGACATCTGTTAAGTCATTCTCGGAGTAAAACTGGACGCATGCACACTTCTTCGGGAAATAAGATTATAACTATTTGCACTAAGACACTGTGTATATGTGTATATATATTAAGACACTGCATATATGTGTATATATATGTGTATATGTATACACACACACATACATAGCTAGCATGACTTTTATATAAAAATCCATGTTATCTGAATTAACAACTATGCACAGCATTATTTAATTCCTTCCTGTCCCTTCTCCACACTTTGACTCACACATTAGCTGATATTTCCGATGGTAAAATTCTTTTTTTTTAACATTTATTTTTTGGTTTTGAGAGACAGAGGGAGAGAGAGAGAGAAATAGAGACAGCGTGAGCAGGGGAGGGTCAGAGAGAGAGGGAGACACAGAATCCGAAGCAGCTCCAGGCTCTGAGCTGTCAGCACCAAGCCTGATGTGGGACTCAAACCCACGAACTGTCAGTTCATGACCAGAGCCAAAGTCGGACGCTGGACTGACAGAGCTGCGTAGGCACCTGGTAAAACTGGATCTTGCTACAGAATACAAATACATGTCTCTACTCCCTTCCCCCAACACCCTGAAACTGGGAAGCTGAATCGAGTGGCCCAGGGTCACCAGACTGTCCAGCCTCCAGCAAGGGCACTGCTCTTTTTTTTTTACAAATAGTTTATTGTCAAATTTGTTTCCACATAACACCCAGTGCTCATCCCCACAAGTGCCCCCCTCCATGCCCACCCCTCCTCCCCCCACATCCATCAGTCCTCAGTTTTTGTCAGCATTCAAGAGTCTCTCATGGTTTGCCTCTCTCTCTTTCCCCCACCATTTCCGCCCTTCTTCTCCCCCTTGGTCCTCTGTTAAGTTCCTCCTAATCCTCCTATACGTGCACACATATGATATTTGTCCTTCTCTGCCTGACTTATTTCGCTCAGCATAACCCCCTCAAGGTCCATCCATGTTGCTACACAGGCCAGATTTCACTCTTTCTCATTGCCATGTAGTATTCCATGGTATAGATAAACCACATCTTCTTGATCCATTCATCTGTTGATGGACACTTAGGCTCTTTCCATGTTTTAGCTATTGTGGAGAGTGCTGCTATGAACATTGGGGTCCATGTGCCCCTATGCGTCAGCACTCCTGTATCCCTTGGGTAAATTCCTAGCAGTGCTATTGCTGGGTCCTAGGGAGGTTCTGTTAATTTTTTGAGGAACCTCCACACTGTTTTCCAGAGGGGCTGCACCCGTTTACATTCCCACCAACAGTGTAGGAGGCTGCCCGTTTCTCCACATCCTCGTCAGCATCTAGAGTTCTCTGATTTGCTCATTTTAGCCACTCTGAGGGCACTGTTCCTCTTGGTGAGAAGAACTCTCCCTACACTCGCCTCCCCCCTTCCCCGCCCCCACCCCTGCTCAGAAGCCAGCGTCTGCAGGCCTGGAGCCCCCACCCTGGTCCACGGGGTGGGGAGCCCTGACCCTCGGTGGGGAAAGGTTCCAGGGTGTCCAGGCGGTACCGACGTGGGCCCTGAAGGAAGAGACAGGCTGTGTGCTCGGTAGGAGCGATGTCAGATGAGACTGTATTTTATTAAAAGGCCAGTTGGGGAAGCACACAGTCCAGGAAGTAACAACAGAACAGCCAAGCCTCTGGTCCCGCCCTGCCGCCCAGCTCGGGGACGGGGTCCTGGTGAGAACCCGCCCCGACGACAGGCTCTGCGCTGTCCCGCCTTCTGGACCCTCGCCCTGGGACCTCCCCCAGGCTCAGAGCCCCAGTCAGCCGCGGGCGGCCCAGGAGGCCAGTGTAACACCATATACCTTTCAAAGCAAAAAGCATAACAAATTCTGCTTCCGAAAGTTCCAGCCCTGTGAGGAAACAGTGAATGAAAGGCATTATTCCAGGCGAGTGAGCCACACAGAAATGCGGATTTATTAGGGTTTGTTTTGAAAGGTAATTTGTACGGCAAGCTTTTTATTCCTTTGATGGCAATGAAACAGACTTATCAGCTCTGTGTTGGAAGTGCAATAGATGACGGATAACCAAGGGAGACGTTTTAATAAAACACTCAGGAAAAGAAGAAGAGAAGTGAGTGAATACGTCTGCTTACGTTTCAGCTAATAAATAAAAAGCGCAGATAGGCCTTGAACTGAAAACCATCCTGGTCACCGCAGCCTGGAAGGGTTACTGAAAATCGGGTGGAATGTTCCAATTTTTCATACTTAGAGCTACGACGTGAGCTGCCCAAGCTGGAGCCGTGGGCGCCCACCTGGATTTGGGGCGCACGAGCCCACGTTCTCATGGGGAAAGTGCAGGTGGCCGTAACGGGGACGCAGTCCCTGCTGACCAGAGCGTCCGCCTCGGCTACTTCTGACGGTGCGCTGGGATTCTGGACTAGTGACCGATACAGCGGTCTTCCCAGTCCCGGCTGCGGGACACGCACTGGAGGTTTCTAGGGACCTCAGAAGGTGCACCTGCCATGAAGTGGCCTTTCATCTCCAAGGGCCGAGAAGACAGGAAGGTACCACTACGGAGACTGAGAGCCGGGCCCATGCTTAGAGGTCCAAGTGTATGCACGTAGGCTGCGCACGCCCAGCGGGGCTCGCCCCGCGCCCGTCACACAGCCCTCGCCCGGACCGCTGTTGGCACGCAGGGCTCGAGCCTCGCAGACGAAACTAGCTCTCGTTTCAAGGCAGCAGGACAACCGGAGGCGTCTCTGAGCAGCCCCACAGCTTCCTGCAGTTCAGGGTTGTTCTCCTGCTTTGGAGAATGACGAGTCACTCACTACTCTTGGATTTGGGGGCCTTTAAAATAGACGCTGAGGAGCCGGGCAGGGACAATGGCTCTCGGCGCCAGGAATGACCTGCGGCTCGGCAAGGCCGCCGTCACGTGCCGGTCATCTGCAGGGTGGCCTTTCGGAACAAAGCTCCACGGATCCGGAAAGAAGCACCGGCCCCAGGCTGGCTCCACTCAGTCCACGAGCAGGACTCACAATGGGGAGTGAGGGGACGATCAGGGACTGGCGTCAATACAATGAGGCCATGTTAATACGTGAAAGCTTTTAGGCTGTAAATAATTCAGGACGTTTGCCGACTGTAAAATGCAGTGTGCATGTGAGAGACGGGGGCAGAGAAGCAGGTACATGAAGTGCACTTGGGAGAATTGCGATCCGTGACTGACTACGGACCCAACCGAACACTCCATCCGATTTCCAGTCACATTAATGATTCGGTGTTCACGGTTTTACTTTCAACTACCCGAATCCGGCAGACACTAGTCTGAAAGGCTCATACGCAGTCCCCGGGCCATTCTCCACAGTTCCTTCTGTGCAGGGGTTTTCAGAAGGAAACAGTTCAAACTTCTGCTAAGTTAATAAACTGTCTCTGGAAGGATTTTAATAATAAACCTTCTGAGAACTTTTTTGGAGACAGGTGTTAAATGCATTTGCACGCCTCAGCAGGATGCAAAAAAGATGACTTAATGGCTTAATTTCTAAAGCATCTACATTATCATGGCACGCTTCTGTAGGTAGGTAATTACTGTCTACAGAGGTGAGTGCACGGGCGTCCCCGGGGAAGCATGGTTAGGTCTGTGCCTTTTACCCAGAAACCCTATTTTTCTTTTTCTTTTTTTTTTTTAATAAGATATATCTATGAGAAAAGCCTGTTTATTGCTTTTTAGTTTGCACAGTGCTTTCTTTAAAAGAGCAAGATCCAAGGTCGCTTCCTGATTCAAATTTAAAACCAAAGTAATCTTCTGAATCTCCCAAGGGCATGTTTCACCTATTTAATATGTCCCTTAATTTGTCATGAGAGTTTAAGGGTCTGAACACCTCTGCCACATGTGAGCTCTGGCGCACCCGGCTGTGCGCCCTGAACAGCCCAGCTGGTGTATTTACACACACACGGAGAGTGCACACACACACACACACACACACACCCCAGGATGCGTGTACACATTCTCCGGCACGGTTACTGCATGCGACCCTGTGCATAGGTGATGCAGGCCTCTGCCCGCGCCGGGCCGGCAGCTGTGGTAGCTCGGCGGCCACGGGCACGGCTCTGCGGGCCACTCGGGGTTCGCTGCGGCTGCCACAGGGTCTCTTGCCACACCGTCCGGGAGCGAGAGGCCCGCTCGGGGCGCGGGGCGTGTGCGCGGCCTCCTACCGCGGAGGCCTCCCGCTGCAGATGCAGTCGCAGCGCTCGTGGTGATCCAGCTGGATGTCGACGAGAGCCATGCGCTTCGCCCTGGCCCTCCTCCGGAGGTGGCCGGGCTCGAACTGTAACACCTAGGACGAGAAGTGCGTGCCCCGTTAGCCAGCCCTTAGGGTCGGAAGCCACCCGATCCCCCTTGTCATCGTCACAACACCTGGTTCCCAACCCTCGGAGAAGCCGATGAAGACGGCTGGCCGGCCACTGCGATGCGCTCGTGTCAGTGCTTCGACAGCCGTCAGCTTCCGGATGCGGAGCCGGCTGCTGACCACACAGGAACGCCTCCTGTGTCACCAGCCTGCAGGATCCTGAGCGGCTCGGGCGTCCTGACAGGGAGGTGGCTACTGGCAGCTTTCTGAGGGCTGATTTGGGCCGAGCGCTGCTCCAAATACTGTCATTAGTACCCCTCTGAGCAAAGCACATGTTACAGATACATCCGACACTGAGCATTTGTTCCTTCTGTGGCCAGAACAGTGAATAAAGTCATAAACAGAATACGCTGCTGCGGCAAAAACTTTGGTGGATGTAAAATGTTCTGCCAGGAAGGTGATTAGTGGCCATAATTAAGTGAAAATATGTGTATGTTCTTACATATCTGTTAATACATAATGCCTTTTACCATTCAAAACAGATCAGGCTCCACTGAATTCTTTCTACATTAATATCTGCATATCAGTACAGCATTTCTTTCTAAAGTATATCCTTAAGTTTTATTTATTTTTATTAAAAATTTTTTTCAATGTTTTTATTTATTTCTGAGAGAGAGAGAGAGAGCGAGCGAGCGAGCGAGCAGGGGAGGGTCAGAGAGAGAGGGAGACACAGAATCTGAAACAGGCTCCAGGCTCTGAGCTGTCAGCACAGAGCCCAACGCGGGGCTTGAACCCATGAACTGTGAGATCATGACCTGAGCCGAAGCCGGATGCTTAACTGACTGAGCCACCCAGGCACCCCTCCTTAAGTTTTTAAATTGGTAAGTTGATTATAACAACATGGATGGAGCTAGAGAATATTATGCTAACTGAAGAAAGTGACTCAGAGAAAGACAAATACCATACGATTTCACTTGTGGGGAATTTAAGAAACAAAACAAATGAGCAAAGGGGGGAAAAAGAGAGAGGAACCAAGAACAGACTCTTAACTACAGAGACCACAAGGGAGGTCAGGAGAGGGGAGGAGAGCGGGTGGGGGGAGGGGAAGGATGCACCTGCCGAGGTGAACACCGCGTGACGCAGGGAAGTGTGCAATCACTGTACTGCGCGCCTAAAACTGGTATTACACTCTGCGCGAACTGGAGTCTGAACGGATACTCACAAAGCTGAAACAGAACTTCCGCTAAGTTTAAAAAGCAGCGGTCCTGTCCCCTGCGGCGGCCTTCACGGAGGCGAGTGTCCGTCACCGCGGGGAATCACTTGGGAAATCCACACTTGGCTTTCACGCACATGACCCGGCCAGTTTAACTGCTTCTCTGGTTACGCTCTACGGTTCCTGTGAGCGGTTACCTCCGACTTCTGCTATCTTCCTCCAGACTCTAAAGTCCAGCAGGCACCACCATGCAATTATGTTGCGCTTGCAGTTTTCACAGGAGTTGCACAGACACACCGAGTCTTTCACCCTCAGACAAACCTCGTCGCACCTGCCCCCGCGCTGGAGGCCTACGACTCTCCAGGAGGCCGTGCGCCTTGCCCAGGGTCTTCTGGGCACTCAGACCCACGTCCAAGGACAGGGCTCTGTCTTCCAGGTCCCCGCCTGGGGCCACCGCGTCTTCAATGTGCTCGTGACGTCCTTCTCTGTCTCCAAGGGGTGGGCTGCACGTGTGCCCCGGCTGGGCACCCGGTCTGTTCGCCCGGGGTAGTGCCATCCTAGGTGAAGGCCGATGTGGCAGATCCTGCCTCAGTGTTTTGCCACTGGTCACGGCGTCCCTTCTTTACTGTGGATTCTCTCCCAGAAGTCTTCACAGGTCACCTGCTTCGAGTCATAAGCCTAAACCATCGACTAGGAAGCGTGGGTCCAGGGTGCTCAGCACTGGGCCCCTTATCCAGCCCCGCTGCCCACGGGGGCTCCAGCGAGGACGAGAGTGAATGCCTTCCTTTGCTCTGTGTTCAACCAAGCTGCAGAGCCTGGACTGTGGGAACACAGAATCCCATGTGCAGGGGACCCCTCAGGAGGGTTCGTCCCCAAGGCAGAAACACTCAGAAGAGTTTGCTGTCGGCAAAGCTAGTCCAAATGGCGGTCCCGACAGCTAGGCATATGGCTCCCTTTCCTCCTGCAATTCTAGGACCCTTACAGCAAGGACCACACAATTTCCCTCAATTTATTATGCTTTTTCTCTATTAGCTGGATTATAAGCACTTCGAGAACAGGGAAGCACCAAGTATTACTGACATTACTGAGTATTTTCTAGATGCCACACACTGTTGCAAGTGACTTTGCAAATAATAAATTCTTTGCATTTCACTGCAACCCTATTCGGTGCTTGTCTATGCTTTCATCCATGAAGAAACAGAGAGATGAAGGTGCTCGCCCAGAGTTAGAGCCAATGACAGAACCTGACCCCATGTGGGCCCGCTCACGCCCTCGCCTGTGAAATGGGACTGCTGTCTGCGTGGCTCAGCAGAGCACTGGGCTCACAGCGGCTGCTGAAGACACGCAGCCGGGTGGGTGCTGGCGCTGGGGGGGGTCTGCCTGATGTCTCCTCTCTGCGTCCTCCCTGCATCTCCCCGCCCCCACCTCCAACAAACACAGGCACAAACAAGCCAGATATAAAGCAGAGGCCACCCCCCCCAAAAACAACAATAAACCCTACAACATGGCCCCCGCTTTGGACCACCTTTAATCCTTCCACAATTTTGCAGGAAGATTGAAATTACTAAGAGCAGAGTCACCACGACCTTGGCCTTCTCCCCCGCTGGGGGGCAGGGAAAATGAAAGACGGCACTTGAAGAACGCAGTGCCCGTCTGGGCCTTCAGCAGCCCGGCCCACGGCCGTGTTGGGCCGGAGAGCCGTGGAGTCAGGGGTTGGAGCCCAGCGGGCTGTCTCCACTGTGAATCAGTCACTAGGCCCGAGACGGCGGACAGCAGGTCCCCAGCGTGCGGGGAGGGGAGGGACTTCTAAGACGAAGGCGTGTGATGAATACTGTCTGGTTGGGCCGCTCTGGCCGCACCTGGAAGCGCAGCGCTCGGTCGCCCCACTTCCTCTTTGACGGCAAAGAGCAGCGCGTGCCCTGGGCTGGCGGCAGAGCCCACACACGGGTCCCACCTGCTCTCTGGACTGTTCTGGGATGTTCCCTGGGTTTCATATTACGCAGCACGGGCACAGCCTCTGCGTGCTTCGCTGACAAGATGAGAAAAATGCACTGGCGGCCGCCTTTCCGGGCAAACCAGGAAAAGCCGTGTCTGAGCACAGGGAGGCTGGCGTGTGGCTGGCTTGTCGCAGCACTGAGGGTCACAGCCTCCGGCCGGTGCGGTGTTGGGTGCAGGTGCACCGTGTCAGCGGGGGAAGGCGAGGCAGGCCTGAGCGACCTCGGGACGTGGGCAGGGACACGAAACGCCTCTGTCTGGGAAGGCAGACGGGCTGCTCGGGGCCACGTGGTCACTTCTGAAGGGAAGGAGCCACCGCACCAACGGCGGCCACCAGAGGCCACGCGCTGATGGCCCCGCACACGGCGCTTCCCTGTGCACCAAAGTGCACAAAGTCAGAGATGCCCCGTCTGCCAATTACTGTGTCACAAAACATATTTAACTCCAGTTACTCGCCTCGTAGCCAATAAACCACTGAGGGAATCGTTGCCGGGAAGCCGTTACACAATAAAACAATCCTGGGCAGAAAAGCTATCTGCTGAGTTGGGTCCTTCTTTACTGGGAAGATAAAAAAAAAAAAAAAAAAAGGTGGTTATGGCCCTGAAACAGTTTCTTGCCTAAAAATATGAGCTTCATACTTTTGTTTCCATTTTGACTTTTTCCATGCTTTGTCATGAAAGATGTGCAGACAGTTAAGATTTTTAAGGGCTGGAAGTCAATTTTTCTGAAACCTAAGTGATTACAAGTGAAAATATCTGGAGAAGGGACAGCATGGTGTCTTCGGCGGGGGTTACTGCTGCGGGCACCCCAGCAGGAGCAGGGCACCGAGGTGGGGGCTGGTACCGCGACTCAGACAGTCCTGGGCAAGACAGACGGTGTGACAAAGAGTGAGCAGGGTGCCCCGGGCAAATCAGGTCCGCGGCGCCAGGACGCGGCGCCCCCCGAACACGGACACGCGGCCTTGTCGCCTGCAGACGCCGAGCTTCCCGGGCGCTCCGGGCCCCTGCGGGTGCGCCAGGCCTAACTCAATGCCCGCGGCGGCCCCGGCGGGACGGAGGGCGGGGGGCTCGGCCCACGCGCCGCAGAGGACACGGCGGGGCCCTCGGCGGGCACCCCGCTTCCGAGCAGGGAGTCCGCACGGAGGGTCCCGTCGCAAACGGGTCTGGTCTCCCTGAAGGGCAGGACGCCCCGGGGCACCAAGGCCGGGCCCGAAGCGAAACCTAGAAGGGCAGGAAGGTGCACGTTTCCTGACGCTCGGCGCGGACGGCATTCGCTGGGACAGTGAGGGGTCGCGGGGTCACACGCACGCAGGCCACCCCGCCCCTGCCCCGCGGCCTCCAGGTGCCACCCCGCGTCCCCCCCGGCCTCCAGGTGCCGTCCCGCGTCCCGCGGCCTCCCGCCCCGCGTCCTCCAGGTTCCGCCCGCGTCCCCCGCCTCAGGTGCCGCCCCGCGTCCCGCGTGTCCCCCGCGGCCTCCCAGGTGCTCCCCAGCGTGTCCCCGCCTCCAGGTGCCGCCCCGCGTCCCCGCGTCCCGGCCTCCAGGTGCCGCCCGCGTCCCCGCGTCCCAGCCTCCAGGTGCCGCCCGCGTCCCCGCGTGTCCCCGCGGCCTCCAGGTGCCGCCCCGCGTCCCCCCCCGGCCTCCAGGTGCCGCCGCGTCCCCGGCCTCAGGTGCCGCCCGCGTCCCCCGCGGCCTCCAGGTGCCGTGTCCCGCCTCCAGGTGCCTCCCCAGGCCTCCAGGTGCCGCCCGCGTCCCCGCGTGTCCCGGCCTCAGGTGCCGCCCCGTCCCCGCGGCCTCAGGTCACCGCCGCGTCCCCCCGCGTGTCCCCCTCCAGGTGCGCCCGCGTCCCCGCGGCCTCCAGGTCCAGCTGCCCCGCGTCCCCCGCGTGTCCCCCGCGGCCTCCAGGTGCCGCCCCGCGTCCCCCGCGTGTCCCCCGCATGAGGCGCGGCGCCCGAGGCGTGTGCGGACCTCCCTGCCGGGCGGCGGCTGCGAATCATACCTCCCATCCTCCCGCGTAGACGCGGCCCACCGCCCGTGCGCCTAGGGTCCCCACGTGCTTCCCGGGGGGCAGGGCTCCGGCCGGAAGACGGCGCAGCGGCTAATGGAGACCAGGGCGCTGCAGGCCGGGGCGCCCCACACGGCAGGTGCCCCTGGGGACGAGGGGAGGAAACCTGAGGCCCCGCGGGGCCTGGAGTGTCGGCTCTGGAAGCTGAAACCAGAGGCGACGTCTCCCTCCCGCTCGGGCAGGGGTTTGGTGCACGGGCCTGGCTCTTCTAGAAAACTCCGGGGCGGGCTGCGAGCGGCAGGGAGGCGCAGGCACAGCGTACCAGCTCCCGAAATGCGACCTCCAGAAACGGAAGACCACTCTTCCCGACTTCTGTCACGGCTGGTCGTCATCATGACCCCAAATCTCGCCGCTTTTGCCACAGAGGAGAAAGTCTTTGGAATCCAGGGTTTTTTCTGTCTCCTGGATCTCAGCTTGCACTTTTAGCGAAATCTGCTTCTATGGCAGGCGCTTCCAACATGTTAAAACTCAAAGCGCTATTCTTTTCTCCCGAGTCTGGGGCTCAACCTTTTAAAACTTCTAATTAATTTTTTGTTCATATATAAATACCTGCTTACGTTTTCTAACTCTTAAACTTCCTGTTACAGGAAGCAATTTTTAATATAAAATTTTACAGTGAAATAAAAGTAATCCTCTAAAGTCTTTTTTCCCCCCATTTTCTTTGTGTAGAGTCAGGAACGAGTGCGCCAGAAACAGAGAATGATCTAGGCCAGGCTCCTCAGTGCGGCGGCCACTGGCTGTGTGGGGCTGTGTACGTTTAATCAGGTAAAATACAATTGTAAGTCCAGGCCCCCATTTGTGTTGTGTACACATAAAGCGCCCCATAACCGCACGCTGCCAGGGACTCCCACCCTGCAGGGCGCACACAGGGAGCACTTCCATCCCGGCAGGAAATTCCACCAGGTCTACAGGGGGCTCTAGTGGCATGGTGACAAAATCGTGAGAGGAGGGACGGGGGAAACGAACTTCGCTTGCTCTCCGCCCCTCCGAGAGATTTCAGCTGTTGCTGGAATGCACACATTCAGGGGACCAGAGGGTGAAAACCATCATCGAATTTAAAGGTCGCTGAGAGTGCCCCAGGGGCTCAGTCAGTTGAGTGTCAGACTTCGGCTCAGGTCATGATCTCTGTCTGTGGATTTGAGCCCTGTGTCCGGCTCTGTGCTGACAGCTCAGAGCCTGGAGCCTGTTTTAGATTCTGTGTCTCCCTCTCTCTCTGCCCCTCCCCTGCTCGTGCTCTGTCTGTCTTTCTCTCTTAAAAATAAATAAAACATTTAAAAATTTTTTAAAAAGGTCGCTGTATTTCTAGGGAAGATCTATCCCTCATGTGCATTATCAAGGCAGATGACAATTCAAACAACATCATCTGACTGTCTACACAGTATGTTTTCTGGAACCTTCCCTTTTGAAAAAAATCACCACCCAAAGTCTCTTTTGTATCCTATACATTCCAAGAGGCATAAGGGACCTACTATTAGCAAAAAGGAAAAATACCTTCACAGGAGACTTACAAGTACTTTTGAGAACAGAAAGTCATAAAGAAGGAAACACTGCAATTGCACAGAGAAAAGTGCTCAGGAGAAACAGTGTGGCCCACGGAAAGAACAATTATATAAGCTTCATTAGGGGCTTCATAATTTTTCACATTTTATTCCCTAAACGCCGAGTGCTGAAATATTTGTGCAAAGTCACACAGGCCTGCTTCCGCGACGGGTCCCAGCTACCCCCGTAAGGGGGCTCGTGCCGCACAGAAACTCATTTCACATCTCATCAGTTTCAACCAGAAGCTAGTGACGCTGGCTTCTCATTTCTCTGGGGTAAGAGCACAGTCACAGAATTGGACAAATAAGAGAGGTTTTTCCCTAATGAGCCCGGCTCAAGCAACCCACCCCCCCGCCTCCCCCCCCACACCCCGGTCTCCTCCCTTCCTCGGGGAAGCCCACGCAGTATTCAGCGGGACACATTTAAGGGTGTTTGGGAGTCCGGGGGCAACGCGCCAGGGATGTGTGTTCTGGGTTTGCGGCGACAGAGAGTGACCAACGCTGTTCGGTCCCTTTGTTTGGCGCCGGGCAGAGCAACTCTGTCTAGAGCTCTGCAGACTCCTGGGTGTAAAAATACCAGCCTACAACGTTTCAAAGAGATGCTTCCATGAGCAGTTTCTGAAAGACTTAGCTGACATCTTAGACCCGCTCAGGTGATGAGCAGAGATGAAGGGTTTCCTTTTCTAGATGTTAATTGTGAAGATAACGTGTATGGAGACAAGAAGGAAGAGAAGGCCCTTCGCAGTTCTCTAGCGGTAAGTGTCTGGGAGGTGAGGGGCCTGGGCGGCGGTGCGTACGTCTAGCTCGGCCATTCCCGCAATAAACCATCTAAACCACGAGGCTGTAACTTCTATCTGAGCAGAGTCCAGAGGAAAGGAAAGCACTCTACACATAGACCAAAGGCCTGCACTCGAAATTTCTGTCGTGTCACGATGTCTGGGTAGAGACCTTGTCACCTGCTAGATTATTTTAACTCTATTCTGATTATTGCATTCTGGATTGGTCCTCAGAATATGACTAAACATTACAAAATTCAGGCTCTTAAATGCAAAAAAACAGTGTCCAATCTGGAGTTCATTGGGTCAGACGAAAATAGAACACAATGAGCACAGACGACAGCATTCTCGAGATCTGAGAACATTTTCCCCCTTGAAAATGGCAGGGTGGAGTAAGAAATTCTTATGCCTAAGAAAATAAGCTCTAGATAGATCTCAAAGAATGTGTTTCCGCTCCTAAGGTAAGCATGGCCACTGTGACATTTGACTTCCTGCGCTTCCCAAGTTGAAAATTCCAGTTATGACGCAGCCGTTCTCACTCAGCTCAGCAGCTGCCTCCTGAAACTTGCTATTATTGTTTTGTTTTCAGGATGAAGAAGAAACGGCTTTACAAAGCTGGTTTTATTTAGGGAGCACTCTCTAGTCCTTTGTTCGGGCGGAGACTCAAACAATGATTTCTAATAATAACGGCTGCTTCATTGTTTCTGTCCTTAAACAGACTTGTGTGTGACATGTGCCACCTTAAAAGCGCACTCCCCGCGCATCGCGAACCACCCCGTCCGCGGTTATCTGATAGAACGTCTTCGTCCCGTTCCCCATATGTGAAAACTGTGTGAGGCGCCCACGCTTGGGAAGAAACGGGGGTGCTGCTGAAGCCGGGGGCTCGGACTCCCCTCAGATCTGCCCTTCCTCTGACGCTCAGCCCCGAGCCGAACATCTAGAAGGAAAAGGCACAGTGTTCGGAGTGACAAGAATAGAGTCTCTAGAAACCAGACTCTGCTTTCCTTAAAGGGCTGCTCCCCGTTTGCCTTCATGTTTGCTGTTGTCTATTTTTGCCTCCTTTCAGAGCTGACTCCCCAGGGCGCACCCAGCAGTATTTAGGAAAAACTGGTATTTTTAAAAGAAAAATATTACCATGTTTAGAGAATTAAAAAGTTTCTAACTAACTATATGTATTTTCTGTCAACTTACATTTTGCCATCTTCACTCTGCTTAATTAAAAACATTTTTTTAAATGTTTTATTTATTTCTGAGAGAGAGAGACAGCATGAGCAGGGGAGGGTCAGAGAGAGAGGGAGTCACAGAATCTGAAACAGGCTCCAGGCTCTAAACTGTCAGCACAGAGCCTGACACGGGGCTCAAACCCATGAGCAGTGAGATCATGACCTGAGCCGAAGTCAGACACTTAGCGACTGAACCACCCAGGCGCCCCTCTGCTTAACCTTTTTTTTTTTTTTTAATGTTTTTAATTTATTTCTAGGAGAGAGAGAGACAGCGTGAGCAGGGGAGGGTCAGAGAGAGAGGGAGTCACAGACTGAAACAGGCTCCAGGCTCTGAGCTGGCAGTCAGCACAGAGCCCGACGCGGGGCTCGAACCCACGAACCGCGAGATCATGACCCAAGCGAAAGTCGGACGCTCAACCGACTAAGCCACCCAGGCGCCCCTGCTTAACCTTTTAAAGTTTATTTATTTTGAGAGCGAGAGAGTCGGGGGAGTCAGAGAGAGAGAGATAGAGAGAGAGAGAGAGAGAGAGAGAGAGAGACAATCCCAAGCGGGCTCCACGCTGTCAGCAGAGAGCCCAATGTGTGGCTCCATCTCACAAACTGTGGGATCGTGGCCTGATCTGAAATCAAGAGTCAGATACTTAACTGACTGAGCCGCCCCGGTGCCCCTCTGCTTAATTTTTTAATGACCTGATTAACCTCAAGTCTGGCCCTTACAGTTTTCTGAACGCAGCCCGGATTTTGCAGTTACGGCCTTGAGGAACACCATCACATCAGTATGAGGACGCCCGCAAGGCTCTGCCGCACGGCATCACACACGTGACGGTATAACCTACCAAGGCTGCTGCCGCCCCGCAGGTGGCTATACGACTGGGGAGAAGACTCCCTCCTCCAGGAATGACTTAGCCCCTCCCCAGGGCATGTGGCGTCGCAAGGTTAGCACACATATCATTTCAGCTCCCAGTCATCCTTGCAGCTGGGTGCCCTTGTGCAGTGAGCAACCTGAACTACTGTATGCAGCGGCCCGGTCACCTGGCACCCTGGAGACGACGTCACGCCTGCAGCTGGAAGGAGCCTACGTGTGTCTGTGTCTCAGGACTGCAGCCGAGAGCGCTGGCGCGACTCACCTCGTGATACTTCTTCACGGTTTTCCCTGAGCTGCACGAGCAGGACTTCCAGCTGGCAGACCCGCAGCCACAGTTGCCACCACAGCGCTGCACGAGGAGGCAGCGGGGGAAGAAAACCACGTTGGTCACCTTCAGCTCCTCTCGCAGGTTGACGGAGTAGTTCCTGGGGGTGCAGCTGTAGCGCTTGACGTCGTCGTTGAGCCTGTCCAGGTCAACTGTAAGAAACACACGCCGCGTGAGCCGGCAGAGAGCCCTCAGCAAACACGCTCGGCAGGTGCCGGAAGGTTCTGCGAGGACAGCCTCACTCCAGGGAGCAAATCTGTCCTTGGATCTTAGTTATCAGCCCAACACTGAAGGGGGAGGGGATCTAACCCTCTTTTGATCATATCTGCCCACAATATTAATGATAACAATAAATAAAATAACGGCAACAAACAAAAAACCAAAAAAAATCTGCAAACTTTGGCTGAATCTTTATCTTGATTCAAATTTCCCTGCATCTTTAAATATTTTTCTAATGTTTGTTTATTTTTTAGAGAGAGAGGCAGAGAGACAGAGCATGAGCAGGGGAGGGGCAGAGAGAGAGAGGGAGACACAGAAGTGGAAGCAGCTCCAGGCTCTGAGCTGTCAGCACAGAGCCCGATGCGGGGCTCAAACCCACGAACCGTGAGATCGTGACCTGAGCCGAAGTCGGACGCTTAACTTACTGAGCCACCCAGGCACCCCTTCTTTGCATCTTTTTTTAATGTAAAAAGAATTCTGAGGAAAGAAAATGAAATGTTGAGCCATTTAAAATAACCGTCTTTTTGTTAAAAACCAACAAAACAAATCGCGTGCTGATTCCGAGGAAACCATGGCTTAAATGTGACTTGAATTACACCAGAGAGGCATTCGGACGACCGCCCCCCCAGCGTGTTTAGCTGGTAATGAGATCTCACAAGCCAATGTAACGAAAGAAGAGGTTTCAGCTTCATTTTAAGTCCAAGACCACGAAAACGTCAAGGACAATGGCATTGTGTCCCCCGGTGTGTACCTCGCACTGGACCCGAGACGGCAGGATCGCGCGGCGTCGAGGGCCGGCTGCGCCTCCCGGCAGCTGCCAAGTTAGCCTCGCGCTCCAGCCGCTGCTGCCGCACCTACCAGTGTGACGGGCACCGCGGGCCTGACGTCCAGGCTTTTCCCTGCCTGGGGCGCTGGCAGCCCCGGCCTGAACATCTGAAGGGGGATGCAGAGCCCCTCCCACTGGGGGACCGCTCGCTGACCCGGTGACCTGGCTTCCACGCGTGTGGCCGACCCTGACCTGTCATTTCAACACGCTGCCAGTGACACGCGCACAGGCACGTGCTCCGTGCACCCACTGATCAGACTCTGCTGGAAGAGCACACCGTGCCTAGCTTCCGGCAGAGAGCGTCTCTCCTCCAGTCCTGAACCGCACGGCGAGCTTCATCTCTTTCCCCTGGACCGAAGGAAAGTGCGTCTGCTCCCTGTCTCCGTTTTGCCCCTTTCCTTCTTGAACAACTTCCTGCCCCACCTACGAGTATCTTAGTCATGAAAACCAGTCGAAGCCGTGCAAAGAGCTGAATGGGTCGGTAACAATTTGCCTTCAGGGGGAACCGGTGCTAGGAGAGTGACGATTCTCCGCAGGACAGAGAAGGCCGATATGGACGTGCCTCGTTTGCTGTGTCGCTTCGTTAGGCTTTGCAGGTACTGTGTCTCCCCAGAAACTGCAGGTTTGTGGCAACTGGGCAAGTCTACTGGTGCCATTTTAAACATTTATTTGTTTGTTTGTTTTTGAGAGAGAGAGGGATAGTAGGGGAAGAGAGAGATGGAGAGAGAATCCCAAGCAGGCTCCGCGCTGTCGGAATAAAGCCCAACGCGGGGCTCGAGCCCACGAACCGTGAGATCATGACCTGAGCCAAAGTCAAGAGCCACACGCTTAACCGACTGAGCCACTCAGGCACCCCTCATTGGCCCCGTGCTTCCGGCAGCAGCTGCTCACTTTATGTCCCTGTCACATTTTGATAATTCTTAACAATATTTCAAACGTTTTTCATTATTATTCTATTTGTTTTGGTGAACTGTCATAAGTGATTATGACCCGCCGAAAGCGCAGATGATGGTTAGTATTTTCCAGTAATGAAGCAGGTTTTAACTGAGCGACGAACACTGCTTGCAGACGATACTGTAGCGCACCTGACGGACTGCAGCACCGCACATACGCAGAGCTCTTACCTGCACTGGGGCCCCAGACAGTCACGGGACTTGCTCGCTTGCGGTGTCTGCTCTGCGGTAGGCCTGAAGTGTACCTCGCAGGCTTGCATCGGTGGGGATCAGCTTATGATAAAATTTTAAAGCCTTTTATAAGTTGACCATTTCAAGTTTTTCGTGCATACAAACATTCATCATGAGACAAAAGAACGTCCTCACTTTGAATGCAGGGAAGCACTTTTTTTCCTGCCCGTGTGTGTTTACTTCGCGGCTTTATTTGGCTCAACAGGAGGATGATTCTCCTGGGTCAGTCTCTGGGCGTCAAGTTTATCGGCTGGCATTTGCTGTGCTGGTCTTTCACCAACCTTGATTCTTCTTTGTGCGTCTCTGGCCTTATCCCGATTCTCCTGGGTCTGCCTGTGTCTCCAACAAAAACATCCACGTGTTCTCAGAAAGCCAGGAATCATTTTGTACCAGCCAGACCAAGTCTTTACAGTGCTCACCATCTTCATAAACCCTCAGCAGGCACACACCAGCAATATACACGTTAGACTGTGAGTGGCGTGTGGTGACAGCCTGGGGCACGCGTGAGATGGAAGTGGAGCCACATCTACATGTGTACGTCTAATTCCACGCTTCTGTCCTGCGGTTTGACCTTCTCCAGCATCTCAGTCAGCCCTGTCGGGTCAGTCTTCCAGGGCTCAAGTCAGAAGGCAGAGTCAGCCCGTATCTCTTCCGAGCCCTGTGCTACAGACTCACACGCGTTCTCTGCCTTCTACCACAGTGCTTACTTCCCAGACTGTGTTCCATCATTTTCTGTATTTGCATGTTTCTCTTCTGCGAAAAGAGAAGGTTCTCGGAAGCAGAGAGTGACTCATCTCTTTGTCCCTCCTCCCAGCACTCTGCCCGTAGCGAAGAGCCCGGTGGAGGCCATTTGAGTCCCGTTCTAAAACCATTTGGTTCGACGCACGGAAGCAGGGCAGCGCTAAAAGAAACCACGGCATCTGTGCAGTCCGGGCACATGCGCTGTTTCAGGATGTTGGAAAGAACGAAGTCAAGTAAAAACAACTGACGTCCCCATGGCACCCCCAGACAGGGGTTTCTGACTGTCTTTAAATATCTACCTTCTGGGACTCTGAATGGATACCCATAAGCTAAAAGCCCAGATCAGAAGGAGTTTAGGACACTTACAGCCCTAGTCATCAATCCAGATTTCCTTTTCAGGGAACAGTGTCCAATGACCACTACCTGAAGGGACCAAGCTGCTGACGGTGTAGGTAGGACTGAGAACCTGGCCTTCTAGAAGCGGCTCTATCAAGGATGAGCTACGATGCATGAGGACGGCCGAAGCCCACAGCATCTGGAAGAAGGCAAGGAGGGTGCTGCAGGAAGGCTCGCCCTCTGATCGGTACCTCAGGGTGCTCCCAAGTAGGTCCTCTGCCCAATGGGGAAAACTGCCACGATCGGTTATGCAAAACACTAAAAATGAGACTTTGATTTCACAACACTAGGCGCACGATGCTCTGCATGAGGGTGGGATGTAAGGGGGGGGCGGTGTCTGTGAACGGCTATGGTATCTTTACACCAAAGGGCGAGGGTCTCTCAGTCTAGACAGTCTGCTCTTACTAATCCTAACGCAACTCTGCAAGGTGGTTATAATCAGAGCCTTTTCTGCGAAGTGCAGAACATAGAGGCTCGGGGGTCTACACGTGACTTCCCCGAGGCCACTGTTCTTGGACATGAGGGAGAATTTTATCGCAAGATAAAATTTACCTGATGCCAAAGCCCTCCCCCTTTCCACTAAGGCATCCTTTCCTTTGCTCTGTTTTTATCAGATTTGTGGCAGGCGATTTTAACACTGGTGAAGACAGCTCTTACGTGGTGCATACTACATGGTTCACGAAGCTTAATGAAGCCATCCCTATTCTGACGTTAGAAATTAGAAAAATAAATCCATTTTGATTTAATGTTCCCAGTATCTGTTTAACTTACAGAGAGGTACTTACCGTAGATGCTATCTCAAGACCAATTTATCTGATTCATCGCCAATGTCAGCCTTTTGCAAGTTCCTATCCAGGTATCAAATAGGCAGACAGAAATCTGCAAGCATTCAACGTGTGATGACTCCAGCTCGTTCTAGGCTATGTTCATGTCTTATATATTATGGAATTATTTCCCTCACCCTAAGTCGTTTTTGAAAGAGCAAAACCTGTATTTTCCTGGTCAGTACACAAGAGCATGACAAAGAAACAGATAAATGACTAATTTAAAAGTAAAAAGTATTTTGAGCTAGGAGAATTCAGAACCAATTCAAACAGTTTGACAGTAAACAATTTTCGTTTAGTCTTCAACTACTATGCCAGCCATTTACCTCTAAATAATTTTCAAGTAAAAAAGGCAAGTGTTTTAGATCTTAGAGCAAAATAATGTCATGTAAGAAATCAGAGAAGTGGTACTGGAGTCTATGAAATGGGTTGATGACTGTCCCAGAGTTATAACATCTAAGCATTTAGAGTCTGCAAAAATCACATATTTCAAACCCTGTCACTTTGAATCAGTTTAGTATCAATATATTTGCTCCACTCAATGTGGAAATGCTGTTTTGTTTTGTTTTTAAGAGGAGGGCATGTCAACCTTGGCACATGTGTTAAAAAATGGCAACTCTTTGGGTAAGAATTTACTTCTGGTAAGTTAAACCGTAGTTCAAAACTATAAAGTTGGAATGCCTGAACAATTAGATCCACATTTTAGTGACAACCCTTAATGCTGTGAAAACAGGCTTTTCCCCCTGCTATGATGTGTTGGATTTTTTCCCATGATTAACACACTATCATTTAGGAAGTCAAGTTCTCCTGGAATGAGTAAAAAAAAAGAAAACCAACTCATTACATTGTGAATCTCCATTAATGGCCTCTCAATTAATGCCCACTAGAGTAGAGTTTGAGACTGACCATTTCTTAATTTATTTAATTTTTAAATAAGTTTTGGAAATGTTTGTTTATTTTTGAGAGAGACAGAGATAGAGTGTGAGCAGAGGTGGGGCAGAGAGAGGGAGACGCAGAATTCAAAGCAGGCTGTCAACACAGAGCCCGACGTGGCGCTCAAACTCAGGAACTGTGAGATTGTGACTTGGGCTGAAGTTGGACGCTTAACCCACTAAGCCACCCAGACGCCCCGAAAATATCTTAATTTAAAGACGTTCAATTTCATGCTATGAACTTGGATAAAGAGATACCGCCCCTAAATGCAAAGGATTGTGTTTCTGTTTTTGTCTTTAAGCAGGCTCCACGTCCAATGCAGGACTTGAACTCACAACCCTGAGATTAAGAGCTGCCTGCTCTACCAAATGAGGCAGCCAAGTGGCCCCCAAAGGACTGTGTTTTAAAGAAATCACAGTGAGTTTTCAGTTAGGCTACAAGAGTATGAAATGATTATGTAGTTTGTAGAAGATCTATATAACTTTTTATCTAATTATGTACAAGTTTGCCATACTACTATAGCATGTTCATCAAAAGAGGAAATGCACCTTGAACTTGAAACACTTTTTTTTGGTTAACTTGAAGGCAACTTTGAGGTGGTGAAAGTATGAGGTTGAAATTATTGGTAAAATTGGGTTTGGGACCTGTAGTTATGTACAGATTTTGATTATCTGTGCTACCGTTTTCTCTGTACATTCTAAGAAACTGAACGTTAGATATAGTAACTCGTTTTATTTTCTTTAGTCCCGAAGTTTTACAGGCAGGTGTGAGCTTACCGATCACTAGCGAGTTTTAAAAATGTAGACAGTGATGCCACCAAATCTGCCTTCCAATAAACTGCAGAAGCAAAGCATACAGTTTCCTTTTCAATATTAGCTATTTCTACTTCATGATAAAAGCTCTCCACCCAGTGTATGCATGCTTCATTTTAGAATTTATAAAACTCTGTGTTTTGTAGATTCACACTTAAGGCTCATCATTAATACCTGTCTTGGATATCAAGAAAAATGCCACTTTGATGAGTCTAAGCAAATCAGAAGAATGGAGATTCAATGGCTACCCAGAACTGATGCTTGTCTGTGCACAGCGTCATTAAAAAATGCTCACACCCATGAGGGGAAACATTTTTGGCAATCCTAGGAAATGCGCTCTTTACTTGACATCCACTGGACCTTCTTCATCTGTAAAACCCTTTTTCTGTTTCTGTTTCTACTGATCTTTCCCCACGCCCTTCCTTCTACACAGGACATAAACTTGGAATCTGTATTTCTAAGTCCTAAAAGCTGACAATGACATTTGGAACACTACACGGGACGTGCCCTGTGTGTGTGAGATCCACGCAGGTGGGTCAGCGTCAGCAGAACGATAAACAGTTAAATCAGCACAGCTACAAAAGGGCACGGACCGTGGTGAGTTGCCAGTGTCAAACGAAACAGTACAGATCTGCCTTCAAGCCATTTTAAACAAGAGATTAATAAGTGAGACCAGAGCCAGCGATGGAAAGAAATGTGGACTCCGTCAGAAATAAGCGGAAGGTCACCTCGAATGCTCTTGCAAGGTTCTATCAGTAACCAAAGGCGTTCTTAACAAGGCCGCCTTCCTCATCGATGGGGTGGGTTTCTGTCAACTCTGGAAATATACTAACGCTGGGTTATTAGTATCTTCAATTCCGCAAACATTAACTGAGCACCTGAAACACGTCAGAGGCTAAGCCAAGTACCTGACGTATAGGACGAACAGTCCCTAAACGGTGGCTCGCAACCTCAGCTGCCTCTCAGGATCGATCTCCATCTCCCACAAGCCATAAAATAGCATCGATACCTCCGCCCCCCGGGGGGTACGAGTCAGTGTGTCTGGGACAGACGTCGGCAGCCTCTCACAGCCCCCCGCCAAGGGGAGACAGGACCCTGAGGCCCTGGGGGCTCCTATTCCCTCGGGGAACCCCGAGCCACAGTAACAGGAGCAGGATGCAGAAATGCTGTGGCGTCCCCAGTGCTCCAAATGCTGGGGTGGTGGGTGCCATGCAGTGGGGGAGACAAGGGACAAGGCAGCCTTCACCAGTGACGCGACATGAACATCCTTCAGGATTGTAAGAGCCAGGGTGAGCTGGCACTTCTTGAACCAGCACCTGATGCTGGCTGTTCTCGGCGGCACCACTCACAGTCATCAGAGGTTGGTGTGAGCACACTCACGGGGCCATTGAGGAAACTGAGGCACAGGGAGACCAGCAACTCACTGAAAACACAAAGCTTGTGAGTGGCAGTGTCAGGATCTGAACTCAGAGGCTCTGCCTCCGACGCAACATACTTTTGGAGGGAAAGAAAGTAATGGATTTAGGTGATTTTTAAACTGTAAAAATCCAAACACTAGGTGCCAAGGAGAGCCGGTCCTCAGACAGCTGTGGTGGTTAAGATCCTTGAAGACCAGTCGGGGGTATCCTTTCCTTGTCTGATAGCAAGTCTCCTCGTTTTCGGGGGCTTCGCGGCACTGTGAATCTTCCACTGTCCTTCAAGCTGGCTGCTGTAGAGACTCAAAGACGACAACACTCCAGAAACACAACTTCTCCTCTGGGTTGAATCCAGCCTGAGCACTGGGGAGACTCTGTGTGTGAGCCCAGTGACTGCCTCTCACAGCACATCTCTGTAACGTCAGGGCCACCAGCGACTCTCCCGCCCGCCCTCGAGCTCTACGTTTCAGGTATCCAGGACGTGAGACCTGAGTCATAAGCAGCAGACCCGGGGGGGAGTTGACGGACTGGTCATTCGGGCCCAAATGTTCCGAGAGGCTGTGCTCACTGACGCAAACATGACCTGCACCAGCGGGCCAGGCTCACGGTTCCTAGGATGTCACCTGACACTGTGAAATGCAGCAAACAAGCCCTATTTTAGGTGAATATCTTCGCATCTATTGTGCACACGAGCCTTACTAGACTTTTAGAGAACAGTTTTATGACAAATGTTAGCAAATAGAGCAAGAACGTGATAGGCTAGAAATTATAGTGTTATTCAAGAAAAGGAAATCACAAGATAGTTCTCTATTAATTTGAGTTAAGCATTCAAAGAAACATTCTCAGACCACATCACTCAGAAGTACAAGTAAGATATTATTTTTTTGAGTTTCAGTATTATTGTTTTAACTCATGACGTTTTCTCGTGAATGTTCCTCTCTCCTCCCCTCACCTAACTGCCCTTTCCTGGAGCCCCAGGTGAATGCCTACATGCCTCCAACTACCCCGGGGCTTCTGTTTCCTCTTTGGGACATTTACATCCTATGAAGAGTCCAGAGCACCAAGCACACAGTAGATCTTCCTGAGAAACCTTTCAGAATAGACACTGAATGGGGAGAGGTGAAATCTCCTCGAGAGTTCTGACCACTAACCAGGAGCTTCGCCTGCTGGGCCTGAGTCCGGCGCAAAATCAACACGCCTATCAGAGAGGCTCAGGGGACCGTCACACAGGCACCACCCTGGAGGCCAGAAACACGACTCTCATTTCCTCCCTGCTGCCTGCCGGCCATACAACCTGCACCAACTTATTTGCCTCCCATGACAGTGAGGCTGGTAACACCTTGCTTGCCAGGAAGCAAGAAGCTGGTGCAGATGATTTTTTTAAAAAATATTTTTATTTATTTCTAGGGGAGAGAGAGAGAGAAAGAGAGAGAGAGAGAGAGTGTGAGCAGGGGAGGGTCAGAGAGAGAGGGAGTCACAGACTCTGAAACAGGCTCCAGGCTCCGAGCTGGCAGTCAGCACAGAGCCCGACGCGGGGCACGAACCACGAACCGCGAGATCATGACCCAAGCGAAAGTCAGACACTTAACCGACTAAGCCACCCAGGCGCCCCTGGTGCAGATGATTTTACAAGGTTTTTTCCCAGCTCCTAACTGTGACACGTCTTTGACTGAACAAAACCTTTCTTAATCCCATCCGAACAACGTACTTTGGCATAAACCCAGGACTTCATTTGAAGGTGCTATGGAAAAGGTATATGATGAGACTGGCAGTAAGCCTCTGATTTTAGTGAATTACATGGATGACATTTTTTTCGCCCTCACTGAGTGTTACTATCTATGTTGCTATTGGCTTATGAAGAACCTCCGTGGTTGTTTCTTACCTTTGGACTTCCTGTCATGGTACGACCTTCCTCGATGATGAGGGGTGTCCAGGTAGAGATTCTCGAGGTCTTCTTGCCATGATTCTGGGTTGAAGTGCTTGAGCAGATCTTCCACGGTATCGAATTCTGAGACTGTTTTGTCCAGAGCGTCTGCCGTGAGTGTGGGGTCCGTTACTGATGGAGAGTGATAGGGGACCCCCTAGGAGTGACACACAGCTCAGTGTACTCAGGAAGAGTCCAGGGCTACGAAATACAATAGTCAAGCAAGTACACGGAAGGGGCATCGACAGACTTCTGGTCCTAAGACATTATATGCGTGAATATCACGCAAAAGACCTCTGCCGCGGTCTTGCCGTACTCTTAAATAAGAGCAATTGATGGGGAGGTGACAGTCATTCACACTTCTGCCAATCACAACCAGGCAGATTATAACACTTCTAGCTCATTGGAAACAGACTCGTTAAAGAAGGTATTGACTAAATGGCAGTATCAACGTGACACCATCCCATTTCTTGGTTCCAGGTCAACATCATCCATGTCGGCATCAACAAATAATGATTAGAATTTAAATCCTGACCTCCTTCGTGGCACCTTTTGCAGAACCCATTCCACTGTCCCTGTGTCCCCTGTACAGGTCACCTGGCATTACAGGTGTGGTGTGAGCAGGGTTTGAATCTCCTCTGGAGACAGTTTGATAACTGTGGCACTTTCACCAGTTTATTTACTGTCAACAAGGATAATTAGTCTTGACCAAGACTGGAAGACTCTCACAGGAAGCATACGTATTTATTTTTATACTGCTGTTGCTTGCGAGCAATCCTAGATGTCATTAAAATATTCTCAGAAATACTCTTTCAATGGGGAATGCAACATCACACAGAGTCCGGAAGAACTCATGCATTTTGCCATGGACTACGTCCCCAGAGAAGTTCCAAGCACTTACTTCACTAACCCTTGTATAATCTAGAGGCAAATGAGCCATGATTCAAACATCTCGGTAAAAATTCATGACCCATTAACAAGGAAATAGGGAGCAGAGAGTCTCAAATGGTTTCAAAATGTCTTTAAAGAAACTTCCAGACAAATAAGACCCTTCAAGGGCAAACACTTCCTATCACTTAGGGAAAAGGGAAATTAGCAAACCCTGCGCTCCTGAACCGAAATAGCCTGCTACAGGGACTCAGACAGCAGAGCGCACATTTTACGTTCTCACTTTCAGGCAACGTGGTCTCTTTTTAACCAGTCAAGGTCCAAAGGTCTGTAAACAATGATGAATGACCACCTGCTTCCCAATCATCCCTCTTCAGCAAAACTAAGGGGTCTTGTAAAGGCATGAACCTACCACAGGTGCAGTCTAGGAGTGGTTTTCAAAGAGGTCCCATAGGGGAAAGGAGTGGGGGGGGCGGGGGTGGGGGACAGGCAGCCAGACCTGAGCTCCACTGGTGAAGGGGCCTGGCTAGCTCTCTAATCCAGGTGTGTGCGTGTGTGTGTGTTCGTGTATGTGTGTGCATGCATGTGCGTGTGTATCCATGGGTGTGTGCATGCACGTGTGTGCATGCACGTGTGCCTGTGTATCCATGGGTGTGTGCATGTGTATCCATGGGTGTGTGCATGCACGTGTGCCTGTGTAATCCATGGGTGTGTGCATGTATCCATGGGTGTGTGCATGCACGTGTGCCTGTGTATCCATGGGTGTGTGCCTGTGTATCCATGGGTGTGTGCATGCACGTGTGCCTGTGTATCCGAGGGTGTGTGCGTGTACGTGAGTACATATGTGTGCACACAAATGCATGCATGTGTGCACATGTATCTGGTGTATCCGTGGGTGCATTCTGTGCATGTGTCTATGTGCGCACACATATGCATGCATGTGCGTATGTGTGAGTACATGTGTGCGTGTGTGTGCACGTGTATCCATGGGTGCACGTGTATCCATGGGTGCACACATGTGTCTGTGTGCATGCGTGTGCATGCGTGTGTGCATGTATGTGTGGGTACATGTGAGCACACGTGCATGCGTGTGCAAGTGTCTGGATGATTCCGACTGCACCACGTCATTCCGGTTTCCATCCCTCCTGGCATGAGGTGCTAGAGTTGGATATTATGCTTCCATATCAAAATTTCAAATTCCCATCCAACTCTCTGTATTATCTGGATAATCTACAGTCTACCTGGCTCATGTTCACCAGGTGACTCATATCTAGCCTCGTATCATGATACTGTGGGTCTAAAATCCAAAAATGCAAGAAGAGCTGGCCAAGTCGGGTGCAGGGCGGCATAAAGAAGATCGGAAATTAAAATGCTTCCCTCTTTTCTGAAACCAAAGCAGGAACGGGGTGAAGCCATTTTCATGCACGTGAAACCCTCTTCCAGTGGCTCTGGGGGGCTCCTGGCCAACGGTTCCCGGGGTGCTCCTAACTGTGCCTATGTCCCCAGACATCGCCTCAGGAGAAAGCCCTGCAGGACGGGGCTCTAAGTCCCTGTGGGGGAGGGGGAAACAAACCACAGGTAAAATGTGCAAACGTCTGCATGGACCGAAACACCAGCGATGGTTAAGAAATGAGGTGGGTTTTTTTTTTTTTTTAATTTCTGGGGTAATTGTTTAAAAATTACTTTTACAAACAAAAATTCACTGGGTATGTCCCTCTCCACAGCACTGGAGATCTGATTTCATTACACCGGATAACTTTAAGATGTAACAATTTATAAAAAAAAAAGTGCTCTGAAAATGATAAGCCATTGGACAAAAACAAAATCTGGTTTATACAGAGTTCATGGCAGGTCCAAGGGTCCTACCCCTATTCCAGAAGTTTCCTGGAAGCCAGAATGCTGAGAGAAACGACTCTGTCCCTGCTGTTTCCAGAGGACTGAGCAGAACCCGGCCTTGGAACTGAGCCCAGAAACGTGACCAGGGGATGTGCACCCGGCAGTGAGCTTCTGGAGGTACTCCCAGTGGACGGCACAGTCCTGCTCTCAAGAGGACCCGGATTATCCTGAATTCGCTAAGGAGCCATTAAGCGTGTAGCTTCCACACTTGGGGCAGGAATGTCTAGACCACTCTGAGCCATCTTGCGTACGATGCCGGAGAAGCCAGTGGACTTGATGGAACAGCACCCTGGGGTCCGGCGGCTACAGCGGCTGCTGGCATCCGCTCAGAACTGCTGGTTCCGGGCCGCCACCAGGCCAAGCCTTGCACCCAGCCTGCTCTCAGGACTCCGGCATCACCTGCCTCGTTTTCCTTTCCACCTGCCCAACAGTGACTGCCTGCACTTAGCTAGGTCCAGCGCGGGCATTCGGGACTATCAGAAACAAATAAAACACTCTTAATATCGCCATCAGAAGCCTCACTGGCCTCTTGACTGGGCTGTGCTATTCTAGTGCTGCGGACACACCAGGTGAATTACGTAGCCCCAGAGTCCATAGCTAAGGAAACCCTGCCATCTGAGGGAAGTTTCTAAAAAATCCCCCAGAGAGCAAAGGAGAGCCTCTCACTTGGCAAAAAAAAAAAAGATTAACCCTGACTCAGCCACACGGACCCAGAGCCATGGGCTTCTCCATGCTTCTCCATGCTTCTGACCCGCTAGTGAACACCTGCATTTATTATCTTGAATTTCATTGCTACCTATGTGCTACTCACAGGGTTGCTGAAAACAAGGTCTGTTCTTTTGGAGAAATGACTCAATTTGGAGGGAAAAATGGGGGCGTGAACCCCTTCCAGTTTCAGGGTGGGTTATGTTTTCTTTCCAAGTCAAATAGGATACATGCCTACTTTGCACTTAAGTTATCTTGTTGTAAACACTGGGATTTTTCACATCTGAAAAGATCCTTGAAACGCAAAGCATAAGAGCTTCTCCTGGAATATTTGAAAACGCTCTTGCCAAATTCCCCACTTGAGCTGGGGCCGTGGGCCAGGGTGCTGTGTCGGCCGTGTCTGGGCGCTCCCCTCGTTGGAACGTTCTGCTCTGAAACGGACGGACACTGAGGTCACCGTCCACGCCCCGTTCCTACAGTGGGCGCTGGCCCCCGGTGTGGGACCCGGCCCGCTAAGACCTACATGAAATGGAAGAAGACATCACACTGCAGTGTGGCCTCCGGGGAGCCGTGGGTCCTTCATGCAGCTGGAGCTGCTCTGGGCTTGACCTGAGTCGCTCCAGCAGGGTTTTGTTTTTTTCCTGGCAACAGAAAACAAAATTACTTACGGAGACAGAGCTAGTGACTGACTCCCAGTTGGTCTCCGAGGCTGCTGCGGGTTGGAAGTCTTCCTAGAAGGCAAGAAATATCCGTGTGAGTCCATCAAACCTCTGTTTAATTCACTACGTGCACAGTTTCAGTATCTCAGCCATCTGACTCCTTCCAACTAAGTGACAACAGAGAAAAGGCCACACTCTCGCTGGAAAGGTCACCATTTGTCTTAGGCACTTCTGCTCAGAAACCCTGCTCATTAAGGCCCTGGACGTTTATGGACATCCTGGATATAGTCACACTCACTTATAAGGGCTGGTGAAATGGAAAATGTGCAGACAGGAGTGCAGATTTTAATCCAGCCACCTGCAGGCTGTATGACCTCAGGCAATCGACTTAATCTCTCCGATCCTTCTCTTGCTCATCTGTAAAAGGCCGGTGTAGGACGCTTCCATTACAGGGTAGGTTTCGGAGCTGCATACACTAATTAGGTAATTATAACTCTCACTTAATAAGGTGTCTAATAAAGAGTAATAATAGTCATTATCGGTATTGATGTTTATTTGGTTTGAACTGGGTTCTGCATCCTGTTCAATCCTGCCGATGGAGCTGTGATCTTTTCAAAGATAAATTAACCAGCAACGGGCCATTCCTGACTCTATCAAGAAATGTCAGGCAGAACGGCAGGGGAAGAAAATGGCCACAGAGTGACAAAGTGCTACTTACCTGAGGAAAGAAGGCAGGCCTGAGAAAGCTGTCTCAGAGAAACCTTAAAGGATCTGTGATAGCAATGGATCTCAGAGAAAGAAACTGGTCTTAAAAGGCAATGTGTCTCCAGTTGGTATGGGCCTATCTTGCTAATTACTCTAGCAGCAGTAACTTTAAAAAACAGAAGGGGAAGACAAGCTGATTCTACCATGTTTACATGTCACTGATGATTTCCTGACCCTGCTAAAATAAATCAAGTCAGTTGATGTCTTCCAGCCAGACCAGGGAGTAAGGTGTATGTGAAGATGAGGCCGAGAAAAATTCTGATACTCAAATCCGGCGGCTTATTTACCCAAGTACACTTACTGCATGAGAGCTAAGTGTCAGGTCTAAATTTCATTAACATTTTGAAGAGCTAGAAGTGCATTTGTTAATTGATCATGATGAGACTGGTTTATATATAAATGCCTGCGTTAAAAAAATTTAGTTGTTACCACGTGAGAACTAAATCACATATGGGGCTCAAGAAACAAACAGCTATTAAAAACTGGCTAGACATCATTATTTTGGTCTTGACTTCAGGAAAGATAAGAAAGAAAGAGAAAACTGGGTCTCTGCCCTCTGCGAGACAGGATTCTCATAAAAAGCACATGGAATGCCCACAGCAAAAGGAAGCTTGCAAACGAGTGAAGGTTGGTATTTATGGGAGTCTTCTGAGCAGGTGAGCAGGTGAGCCGGCGGAATTGGGCAAGAGAACCAGAGGCTTCTCCACATCTTGAAGGGGCTATCGGTGGGTGGACATAAACCAGATAGGATACGGACAAGCAACCCTCACTTCATGGAATTTTCATTTTCACTCACTCATTCATTCATTCAATACTTGCTACTCACCAATTATGTGATACATTCTAAGTGGAGGGTGGAATCACAGAACTAGGAAACGACACCTTCCTACGAGGATTTCAAAATGTAAACGCATAAACGAATAAGTAAGTTACATGTGTGATACACTCGTGCGGGTGTTGTAATCCTAGTTTAATCGGGATACTACAGAAGGGAGTAGAAAATTTACCTGAGAGGAAGTGGGCTTGGAAAAATGTGACCCAAGAAGGTGACTCTTCAGCTGAGTCTTACGGACTCAGGTAAGTAGGTAAGGAAGTGGAGGGTCACTTGTCAGAAAGGTGGGGCGTTAGACTCAGGGAGAAAGCTGTGTAGACAAGCGTGAGGAATGTATACACAGTTGTCACTGGGCAAAATTAAGAGTCCTGTTGGGCACAGCGTGTTTGAGGTGCCCATGCACGATCCAGGTAGAGGTGTCCAGGAGGCCGTTTGCTACACGAGAGTGGGCCATGTGAGGACTTGGGACACAGAGAGCCACCAACACAAAAACCTAGAGATGCAGTATGTTGACTATGTGTGAAAATCTGAAGAGGGACAATCTTAAAACCTTAGAACTGGAAAGAATTTTGGTATTATCTTGTGCAGTCTCTTCATTTTAATGATCAGAAAACCAGTTCTCAGAGAGAGAAACGGCGTGCTCTGTAGCACGTGGCCAACTTCTTGCAAAGCCAGGACCAGTAGAGTGCGTTTCTAAGTACAAGTTGTGTGATGATCTTTCAGGTCATCGTAGCTGGCTTTGAGGAGTCCGTGTCCAAGGAAGTTAGAAGAAAAACAGGAAAGACATAAAGCCGAATATTGGTGGAAGGTTCTAGGGGGTATCCTTTGAGCTATTGTTAATTATTTAGATTTTTAATCTATAGTTGCTAAACTCTGTGACTTCAATTTGCTTCATTTTCTTGCATACGTATATGGTAAAAATGTTTGGCTCGGCATTTTTAAGGAGAAAGTCTCTTTATCACATGAACCTAGACAAATACTACACAAAAAAACGTTTCCCTTCTTCACTGTCTGGGCTACGGGAGACCAGTTAAAAACTTTCATATGCAGAAATGACAGACGATTTCATTAATTTCCAGATAAAAAGTAAATTTATCTTCTCTTAGCAACACGAATATTAGATACTTAAAAGAAACCAACTTTCTTTTAGGTTATTTCAAAATTTGACATTAATTATAAATGACATATTTTAAATGAGCTTATAAAAAGGAAAAATACCTCTCCTAGGAATAAAATGTAGAAACTCTGAATTTTAGAGCTGACAAGACAGTCTTGGATGGGAAGGAACACAGCCATTTGCTTTCTAAATCCATCCTTAACATGATCATTTCTCATGTCCTCCATCATAGTCCTGAAGGCTGGGCTCCTCGGTCACTAGGTTTCTCCAGGCTATACCGTCTCCAGAGTCCAGAGTCTGTACTCTACGGGGCAGCCGTGTGGCCTTGGCTTTTCCCACCTTACTGAAGACTGACATATAGCACCATGAAGGGTTCAGGTGTACAACAAGATCACCTGACACGTGCATAGATTGCAAGATGGTTACCACAACAAGGTTGCTTAACACGTCCAGGGACTCACATAATTAAACCTGTGTGCAGGTGTGAGTGGGGAGACTATTTGAGGACTACTGTCTCTTAGCGGCTTTCAAGTACACAATGCAGCACTGTTAGGCTGGGCACTAGATCCCCGACCTTGTTCGTCTTGTAAGTGGAAGTTTGTGCCCTTTCGCCACCAGCTCCCCACTTCCCTGCTTTCCTAGCTCTGGAAACCACCAGATGACTGTTTCTGTGAATTCGGCATTTTTTAATCTTAAAACCTTTTTTTTAAGTAATCTCTATGCCCAATGTGGGGCTCAAATTCATAACCCCAAGATCAAGAGTTGCACGCTACTCTGACTGAGACAGCTTTTTTTTTTTTTTTAAACAGTATACATATAAGTGAGATTTTACACTCTTGCCTTTTCCACCTGATGTCCTTCACTCAGTATCATGGCCTCAAGGCCCATCTGTGTTATCTCAACTGCAGGATTTCCTTCTTCCTCATGGCTGAAAACATGCATCTCACACCTTCTTTACCCATTCCTCTGTCCGTGGGCACCGGGCTGTTCCACGTCTTGGCTGTTGTGACTAGAGCTGCAGTGCGCGTGGAGGGTGGAGGTATCTTTTCAATCCCACGATTTAGTTTCTTCGAGCTATATAACTCCAAGTGGGATTTCTGGGTCAGATGATAGACGTTTAATTTCTTGAGGAACCTCCATACTGTTCTCCACAGTAGCTGCACCATTTTACATTCCCACCGACAGTGTCAGAGGGTTCCCCTTTGTCCACATCTTCACCAACACCTGTCATCTCTTGTCTCTTTGATACTAGTATTCTAACAGGTGTGAGGTGATACCTAATCCTGCTTGTGATTTGCATTTCCCTGCTGGTTAGTAACGTTGAGCATCTTTTCATATACCTGTGAGTATTTCTGTCTGCTTTGGAAAACATGTCTGTTCAGGTCTTCTGCCCATTGTTAAATCAGATTTTTATTTTATTTTATTTTTTTGCTATTGAGTTACATGAGTTCTATACGTATTTCGGATGTTAATCTCTTTTCAGATATATGGTTTGCAAATATTTTCTCCCATTCCATAGGTTGCCTCTTCACTCTGCTGTTTCTTTTCCGTGGAGAAGCTTTATAGTTTGATGTAGTCTCACTGCTTATTGATTGCCTTTGGTTTTGATATCATATCCAAAGGAAATCATTGCCAAGACCAATATCTAGGAGCTTTTCCCTTATGTTTTCTTTAAGGGGTTTTATGGTTTCAGGTCTTACATTTAAGTTGACTTTATTTTGAGTTAGTGTTTGGGAGTATTTTTGGCTCCTTTGTCAAAACTTAGTTAACTGTATGTGCATGTGGTTATTTCTGGGCTATTTTACTCTATTGGTATCTTTTAAACATGAGATCAAATCACTTCTCTCTTCTGCTTAAATCCCTCGGACAGCTTTCCGTGGTACTCAGGTTCTGGTCTTGTATGAGCTGACTGCTGCTTGCTTCGTCTGCAGTGTCTCTCTCTGATTTGATGTTCCACATTTCCCACACACCCCACTCCCACCACAATGGCCTCCTATCTTCTTTCCTAGAACACTGCAGGTGTCTTCCCTTGGGCTGACACCCACTGCTGTTCCCTGCACCTGGGATGCACTTTCCCCAAGGGTTCCAATGACCAGGTCCTCACGATTTCTATGCTCAGATAACACATTTGTGAGAACCCTCCTTGAGCATTTGATTTAACGTACCTCTGCTCTTGGCCACTCAAGCCACTTAATTAGCTTAATTTCTTTAAAGCATGTACGATAATCTGAAATGATTTTCTATTTGCCTTGTTCATTATCTCTTTCCCCAACTAGAGCGCACGCTCTAGAACGTCAGGGAGCCGAGCTCTTCACAGGGCTTTGGGTGCACCTTCCGATTTCACTGGCTCCCAGCATACACTCAGGGATAGCGTTCACTGCTTCTGCTACCGCCCCGGAGTGGCAGCCAGCAGTCGCCGGCCCAGGCCCACTCTGGCCAGCTGTGCCCGCGTCTCACTGTTTGCTGCCCATGTTTTGGTGCCACCCTGGGCAGACAGCTTGCTTTCTCGGGCTCCAGGCGAGCGCAGGACAAACTCCACACCGGTGGGTGCTCTTAGCAGAGTGGGGCCCTTAGCGTTACTTACTACTAAAGGCTCACATAGAGCCAACAGGGAATCACCATTTAAAATGTACCAAACAGGCGCGCCTGGGTGGCTTAGTCGGTTAAGCGTCCGACTTTCGCTTAGGTCATGATCTCACTGTTCGTGGGTTCGAGCCCCGCGTCGGGCTCTGTGCTGACTGCCAGCTCAGAGCCTGGAGCCTGTTTCGGTCTGTGACTCCCTCTCTCTCTGACCCTCCCCTGCTCACGCCATCTCTCTCTCTCTTAAAAATAAAATAAAACATTTAAAAAATAAATAAATAAAATGTACCAAACAGTCCAGCTTACAGCAGCACATTGCTGTCCTCTGTTACAACAAATCTGAATAAATGTGTTAGAAGCCACGTCCCGTCCTTCTGAGGCGAGAGAACTGCTTGTGGCTCTAAGCGGCAGACACCGGCTCAGCACGTTTCATTCCCTCCTGCTCCTACACCGGAGTCTGTCTCACCTTGAAAGAAAGGAGCTGCTACCTTGGCTACTTGGTCCCCTCAGTCCCTGTGGGGACAGCACGTTGGTGCCGTGGGTGACTCACTAGGATGGGAACTAGGGGTCCAAGCCCTCCCTTGACCCAAGGGCGAACGGCAGTTCTGAGAGGCAGAGGGACGGCCCAGCATCTCCGAACGAAGCACGACTGGAGTCAGGACCAGAGTCTAAGAAGCTATTGTTCTCCGAGCCCTGTGGTTTCCCATCCGCCCAGTAACGGTGTGTGTCATCCTATAATTAAGGGCATTCTTGTCGGCATCGTCTTAATCTACTAAGAATTCATTTACATCATTAAAAATAACTTGTTCTCAGTCTATGTCCTCACATTATAATACTTCATGGCCACATCCCAGCACCGGCATTGTTCTGAAAACATAGATGTGATTCTGAGATCTGTACTTTTTAAATGGCTTAGTTTAGAAAGTTTGACTTGTGTGAGAAAAGTATAAGCTAGAAAGTTTAAAACCATGAAGTATAAGAAAATATAGATGGGTATTTGCATAACTGAACTGTGGAAGAGCTATAATCCTAAGCATGAACACTAAAGTCAGAAAGCATAAAAGCGGATACACGTCACACACACTAAACGCTGCACAAATCCAAAAATACCAACAACAAAATTGAAAGCATAGGGGCGCCTGGGTGGCTTAGTTGGTTAAGCGTCCGACTTTCGCTTAGGTCATGATCTCGCAGTTCGTGGGTTCGAGCCCCGCGTCAGGCTCTGTGCTGACTGCCAGCTCAGAGCCTGGAGCCTGTTTCAGTCTGTGACTCCCTCTCTCTCTCTGACCCTCCCCTGCTCACACTGTCCCTCTCTCTCTCTCTCCTAGAAATAAATAAAACATTAAAAAAAAATTTTTTTTTTAAAATAAAAAAAAAATAAAAAAACAAAATTGAAAGCATAAAGATAAATGGGCAAATATACTTGTAACAGACTTAACAGATAAACAGTTAATATCCTTACATGAAATTGTTACATCCTTAAAACGAAATGAATTCTTATACATCAAAGGGTTGTAAGAGTTTGCTTCATAGCATCTAAATCTGCTAGAAAAATGTACAGAGAGCTGACTGAAGCAAGACTGAAAATATCTTCACAACGATATTGACATGGTTGGCACTCAATGATGCTTGCTTTTATTTTCTTCCTTTTGTCTCTTGGTATGTCCCAAACTTTTCGCAATGCATATCTAGTTTTAATAAGAAAATGATACATTTCTGAAACAACAATGGGAAAAAACTACATTGAAGTGTGTGGGAGCATTTACCCCTGGACTTTATGTTATATTATTAGATTGAGTAGTGTCACCCATGTAGTCTCTGGTGGAAAATAAAAGCATTTGGTAGAGATCATTCTCATCAGTTACTGCAGAGAACTGTTCAAAGATGGGACAATAAAGAATTGTTCTAGAATCACCACATTTCACTCGACCTAAAGCATGGCTAATGCAACCCAAACTTTTGGGGTTTTAAAAGCGGCCATGAAAACATGCAGTGATCCATCAGCTCAGGGTCAGATGGGCATCCGTCCAGCTCCATGTGAGGACGGCTGACTCACAGGCTGAAAACCAATCTAGCCGGGGATACAATAACACTACAGGTAATGGATATTCTCATCAATAATCTTCACTATCGAAGACTGACACACGATTGGGAATTTCATTTTCAGATGGGATGCAGCCGGGTAACCCTTCCTCGCCATCAGTCACCCGGGGGCCGGCCCAGAGGGAGGCAGTATATCCCACCTGGACAAGGGGATAACCCCCTCACTCGCCCGCCAAGGCAAGCTCTTCCGTGTGCAGCCACGGAACACGGGTGATGGGCGTCCGCGGAGTCCCTCTCCTGGACCCTGAGAGCGGACCTGGGAAGGACTGTCCTTGGAGTCACAGGAGGCAGCTGTCGCCAGGCCAGTATTCCGAGCATGGCGGGTGACTAGCTGTATCACCTGTGCCCCAGACCTCACAGGGGAAGGCTGTTCCCTCTTATGCTGGGTGAGTGTGCAGTGAGCAGCTAAAACGTTCATTGCTCAGGACGATGTATTCTTCCATCTCTTAAAACAAAACATATGCACTCATGTGGAGATTTTGAGAAGCTCTCAACCAAAACAATGTTTAACTTACCAAAGATGACTTATTGTGGGAAAGTTTTGAAGGACGTTTGTCAGAGCATTTTCCTTTGTTTTGAAAATGTTTCTTCTGTGTGGTTTTATGTCCCTTCCTCAGAGACAGAAAATAAAGAACTCCCTCTCTTAACTCTATCTGCGCTTCTTGATTAAGCTCGAACGTAGAGGTCGCTCTTTTGAAACACAAAAGGAACAGAGGGATTTGCCTGGATTCATAAGACAATAACAAACAAATACACTATCGACATTTACTCCTTAAGCGATGCTTTATTTGTTCGTGACCCACTGGGGAAAATTCAAATAAAGCTACACTTGGAGGCTGTGCCCTGAGATGACTCTATGGGAGAGATCCTTTAGAGCAAAGACTTCTGAGACTTCAGTACACAAATTTCTTTTTTTTTTTTTTTTTTTAAATGTTTTATTTATTTCTAGGAGAGAAAGAGAGACAGCATGAGCAGGGGAGGGTCAGAGAGAGAGGGAGTCACAGACTGAAACAGGCTCCAGGCTCTGAGCTGGCAGTCAGCACAGAGCCCGACGCGTGGCTCGAACCCACAAACCGCGAGATCATGACCCAAGCGAAAGTCGGACGCTTAACCGACTAAGCCACCCAGGCGCCCCAGTACACGAATTTCTGGCATGCAGTCCCGTCAATGTACATGCAAATAATGATACGTCCCTGACTCAGTGTCTATGGGAATACAATAAAGCAAAAATGAAAATCTTTAGGTTCAATCAAAGTCTGTGATCCAACCAAACCTTTATAAGTACATTTCCTTATATGCTCATCATCAAAACAGCTCTTTTCTAAGTAATACAGGAAAGGCCAGAGCTGGAGGCCAGCTTCTACTGGCAACAATATCTAGTACAAGTATATCAAGAGTTCAGGAATCAATAATTAACAAGAATCAAGGAGCATAATTCAAAGTTAGAGAATTTGCCTGTGAACTTATTCACAAATATTCTTAGAGCTCTGAGAAGTCCTAGACATGAGTCCTGTTCTACTGGAAAGAAAATGTTAATAAAATAAACAATTTTTAATAACAAGTATCCCCCACAAATAGGACACACTTGTAGCTTTCCACTAATTCAAGAGTTAATTTCACAACTTTGTAACCGTATTATAATTTCTTTGTTTGAGAGAGAGAGAGAGAGAGAGAGAGCGCGAGCGCATGAATGGGGGAGAGAAACAGAGAAGGATAGAGAGGGAGGGAGGGGGAGAGGGAGAGGGAGAGGGAGAGAGAACCTCAAGTAGACTCCATGCTTAGTGCAGAGCCCGACACACGGCTCGATCCTACAACTATGAGATCATGATCTAAGCCAAAATCAAGAGTCAGATGCTGAACCGACTCAGCCACCCAGGTGTCCTTAAACCATTACTGACAATAGAGTAAAATGTTTGAATTTAGACCTTCTAGATTTCATCAATAAATCATTCATGAAATCTTGATGCTAACATCAAAGTGTTTTTTAAAAGTCATTTTTCCTTCTATGTTCTAAGACCAGGGTCTTCTTATACTTAATACTTTCTGATTTCTTTAGACCAGACTTAGTGTGGGAAGCTGTCACAAAGGATAAAGATTAGAGCAAACACCAATCCAATGGCTAAAGAAGAACATCCTCAGCAGGAAGCCAAGAGGACGCCAACTCAGAGAGGGCATCGTGGGGGCCACAATACAGAGCCAGAGAAGGGCCCAGGTGTGTGCAGACAGAGGAATCTCTCGAGATAGAAAACGATGAGCAACCTCCAGTTTTTGCTTGTGTCCTATGGCCGGATGGAAACATAATGAGCCTGGAAAGGAGAGATGGATGGTCTAGAAGGTTGATTAAATTACCTCTGTGTTACCCAAACAAGGACACCTTAGCAAGAGGCTGCAAAGAAAATTACAAACTGCAAAATACAACTCTGCTAATAGCTTTCGCTGTGCTTGATACAAACTGAATGATAAATTAACATTTAATTTTCATCTAGAAAGATCCTGCCAGAGGTCTTTCTTCAATGCGCTGCTGGAAAGCTAGGTGCAGAGTTAAATTTGGCTAATAGCTCTTCTTAACACAATGAAGTTGCTTCATATTTAGAAAGCTCTGCGATTAATTATTTTGCAGTAAGAGGTGCCTTTTTGGAGCATAGATTACACGCTGGGCACTATATGAAACGCACTCAGTACATCATGCCATCCATCATTTCTGCAGCTCTGAGAGACGAGGAAGCCGGGAGACAGGATGCTGATGGAACCTGTCCTGGAAGAGGGTGTGTAGGTACCTGGACCCCAGGCTGACCTCTGTCTCTGCACCTCTGTCTCTGCTACTGGGCTCACCCTTCCGATCGTCCAGAGTCCTTTCATACAATTAACACACACCCGTGACCTGTGCTACGTACAGGTTTTCATACATTCCTTAAATGCACTTCCGAGGGTACATGTGGTTCCGTTCACCAGTAGCCTGAAAATTATTAAAGATGGTGCTTTTGATATCGCTAAGCTAATCTTCCAGATACACGCCCAAGCCAAAATGGATGGTGGAGGAGATGAAAAATTACAAGTTCAAAGCGAAAAGAAGAAATCCTGGCCTGAATTATTCATGCCTTCATTTCCTTGCGTTTCGCGTACTTCAGGTCCCCAGCGGACAGACACGCCTTTTACTTTCCCCGTTGTTTCTCTCGTTGAGGGAGAAAAGACCGTGAGTACCACACTCAAAACTCAACAAATCATTTCATTTTGATTAGATAACTGCACTAAAATTCACAATACTAAGGACTGTGTTATATAAATGGATTATCTTCATCTTGGCCAAAAGCTAGTTATATTATTAAAACAAATATTAGAAAAAACGGAAATTGCACATGGACCATGAAGATTAAGGCCATGTCTCCAAAATCCCTTGGCTAAAATCATTTCCTTTACAAACTCCAATTATCCCACTGCTAATTAAAACTTCCAAGATCTAACGTCAGGCAGAAAATGCCCTTTGAAGCTCAACGGACAAAGCCATAGTCAACACAACCTGTCGTACTGCCAGGAAAAAGTGCTCACAAAACCGTATTCAGCAAGTGACAGGTTTGTAAAGCAAAGAGGCGCATCTAAGGAGGGAATCAGGGCCAGGTCAGTTATGAAGCATTCAGAAAGCGCTCGCTCTTTTGAAAACTATGAATATTGCCCAGGGAGGTGACTTTGTGTTTTGGTGAAACATTTTCCTTGTAGGCACCCACCCTGGTCCCCACACTGGACCACTGTGCACTCAAGAGAACCGCCACCCATCACGATGATCATGTGACCCCAACAAGCCACCTGAATGTGAAGGATTTGATAGCCGTGTTCATATAGCAGAACTCTATGGAAATGAATTAACTGTAATTCAAAGCACTACCTTTTCTTGGCCTGACTGTAGGGGATTTCCGGACACAGCTATGTGGTTAAACTAGCAAGTTGGGTAATGTCAGATCTGAAACAGAAGGGCACCCAGACGCCTACAAATCACTCTTGACAAAAGGTGAGATTAGCACATTCTTGACCTCCAGTTCCTCTTTAGGACGCCCACTCCACTAGCAGCTTGCAGGGGTCACGTCCCAGGGCAGGCTCGGTGTCTGGGCCTTCAGCTGCGCTTCTTGGAGCTGAATTCCACGTACAGGGTCATGGGTTTCTTTCTGACACGGGCTGGGAAAGCGCCGCACTGGGGAGCACTCTGTCCCGTGGCAGGAGCACTCTGTCCCGTGGCAGGAGCACTCTGTCCCGTGGCAGGAGCACTCTGTCCCGTGGCAGGAGCACTCTGTCCCGTGGCAGGCTCGGTGGCTGAAGCCGGGAAGGAGACCTCCTGGGAGCAGACGCTCCCCCACACCCACATAACTTCATGTTACTCCCGATTCACACCAGGGTCTTCTCCCACCGGCTGGAAAAATCACTTCTGTGCAGGACAAGAGGCATCTAAATGAGAGAGCCCACAATGTGAGTCCTAATAGTTCACGTTTAGGGCCTTTCCCAACCCCTCTTTGCTCTGGCTGGTCGTCAACTCACAGCGGCGTTTCCGACGCTGGCCTGGGGACATTAGCAGTATTCACTGGCAGTGTTCGTGAACGAAAACACGGGGCTGGGCACAGCAAAGCTTTAGTCCTAGACTGGCTCTCCTTTGCTTCTTGCTAGACTGTGTTTGTACGATCGTGTGCTGTGCACTGTACAGAATGCAAGTTCAATGCTGCATTCATCTAATAAGCCAAACAGAATAATAAAGGTAGTTTCTACTGCCGGAAAGATTAAAAGTACAGTGCGCTCCAAAGTCAAAGGGGGAAGAGCCTCAGAGTTGGGTAAAGCACACTTCTGCTCCGCTGGAGGGAAACGTCAGAGCTGACCGCTTTGCTGCTCAGGCGCGAGGGCGACCCCGGGCGGTCCCTGCACACCTGCAATCTCACACATACACCTTCGTCCGATTTCCTTAAGTCTCAGCAGCACACGCGGGGTGCTCACAGATCACTAAGTTCAACGCTGTGGCCGTGATCCGACGAAGACTTCTGAATGACCACAAGGTGTACCTCCCCGTGCTGGGCCCTGGGTAACGCTCGGATGTGTGAGGTGTGCCACTGCCCTGGAGGAAGATATCACCTAGGCTAACTCTACTTCCTCTGTCATTACCTTTCACACCAGCAACTTGTATTTGCGTTACTGACTTTTCTTAATGGCTTATCATTATGTGAAATTATCTTATTTCTGGACATGTTTCCAAGTCTGCATCTTTCCGTTAGAAGGTAAACACCCTCAGGGGGTGAGATGCTTTCTCACTTGTACAGTGCTCAACTCCAGCATCTATGACACTGTCTGCTAACTAATGTGCATTCAGTAAGTACTAGTTAAATGAACGAATGAATAGCGAGTCAGTGGATTGCTGTGAAGGGCAAATGAGATTATTCATCTAAAGCCCTAGCATACTGGCTGGTATGCAGCTGAGTGTTTTGTTTTTTATAGTTTTTATTTATTTTTGAGACAAAGAGAGATAGAGCATGAGTGGGGGAGGAGCAGAGAGCGAGAGGGAGACAGAATCTGAAGCAGGCCCCAGGCTCTGAGCTGTCAGCACAGAACCCGATGCGGGGCTCAAACCCATCAACCACGAGATCATGACCTAAGCCAAAGTCAGACACTTAACCAACTGAGCCACCCAGGCACCCCCACAACTGAGTATGAATAAATATTTGTGGAATAAATAAACAGATACAAGATCTGTAGAAATAAATGCTCTATTAGGACCATAAGCAAAGTCCTGTAGGTCTACAGAGGACGGAATGATTCAAATTCATCTAGGAGGACTGGAGAAAGGCCTCAGAAGTGGCCCTGGAGTTGACCCTAAATGATAATCAGGGCTTTTGACAGTGAGGGGAGCAGGCAGGTGGAGAGGAGAGCGTACACCTACTAAGAGTAGGCCACGTGCCCAAAGTACTGGGAGGAAAACGAGGCTGAGGAAGGAGCTGGACAAACTGAAGGGTCCTGAATGCCATGCTGGGCTTTTTTTCTGGGGTGTGGCATTTAATCAGTCCTTCACCAGGCATTTAAAGACTTCTACTATTTCTGACTTCCTGGTTCAAAAGTGGTGGAGATACTGAAAAGAACATCAAGGTCACTGCCCTCAGGGCATTCTCATCCTGACCACACTTTGCCTACATACAAGGAAATCAGGCTCCCAGAAGGTCAAGCATCAGCATCAGGGGAAGATCTGGTGCGAGGAGTCTAAGTCCTAGGCTTGCAGGGAACCGGTTTTTCACAGAGCCACATCTCTCTGGTCCCTGCTCACATGCCTCCCTTTCTGTGTGTATGAAAACAAGAAAAAAGAACAATGTGTTATCCACTTGAATTCTTTGATCTTAAGCAGCGTGACGGAGCTCCTAGAAAACACACAGTAAACAACAGATTGCTGTTCTGAGAGTAGTTGGAAAAATTAAAACCGAGAAATTCAATGCTGGTGGTTTAGAAAACCTTTCTGGGATGTCCATCGTCTTCTAAGGCAAGCTTAGATTTAAGAGTCCTTCCTCATGTTGGTAATCAAATCTCTAAAACAGCATTCTCCATTCAAATATAATTTAGTTCTATCTCATTTCTCAGCAGGGTACAAAATTACCTTTCTTCTTCAAAGAAGAGTTAGAATGTTTTGCCTGATGAGAACATTCAACAGATGAGAATCCCTTAAGTACTTTATGATGACCCCTGAGGCTGGCCAGCGGGGGCTGATTTGGCGGGATTACTAAAAGCTATCTCGCAACTCAGCAGGGACCACAACGACACCAGAATACAAATGGGCCTAAGGGCTTTCATCAGAAGATCTCGAAGAACAAACAAAATCAATGAAGAGCAAGGGAGTTGTGAGCTCCTTTGCTATCCACCTTTGCTGAATACGGATGGCAGCATTTTGGCTGGCAGAAGAGATTTAACAGTCAGCGTGCTAAAGTATTTTCAAACACAGCTTTGGACAGAGAGCACTCCGAATCGAATTCCACATGGAACGCTCACTGGGTGACCTTGGACAAGGTAAATTCTCGATGATTGAGACTTCTGATTTGTAAAATGGGAAAAATACCTTTTTTATCCCCCACAGGGGTAGATGAGGAGTCAATTAGGTAACCCGTGTGATACTAAGTGGTCCATGTGGACATTCACCGCATTCTTTTCAAAACCTAGTATAGTCTTTCCAATATGTCATCTGTCTACTGAGATGACTACGCTAATTTAATACTTCTGCAAAGGGGGGTGGGGAACGCGCTACCAGCCCGGAGTCAGACGCTCTGTGTCCCACCCCAGCTCCTCCACCACTCACCAGCCAGAGTCCTTGCACCAAGTACTTAGTCTCCCTGGGCCTCGAGATTTTCTCCTCAAAATGGAGGTAACGGCCATTACTATCTCAGAGGAATGGTTTTAATATAAATAGATCATTCCACGGAAAGCTGTGAGAAAAGTGCCGGGTGCATCGCAAGGCTTAGATGTAACACATCTGCATTTCTTGCCTTGGAAAAACTGCCGATTGGTCCATCCAACCTACAGCGGCCTAACCTTTCTTCACCTAAAATGGGCACTGAGGTTTTGAAGTTTTCAGGGAACGTTAACGTTCCTCAGCGTACCTCGCTCTCACCACCACCTCGCGAGCTGGGTATGGGCACAGATACATTCGATAAAGTAATCGTCTGCATCCTCTCAGAGAGGAGGTTTTCCGACTTCCTGCCTGGTCATTTCTGCAAAACCATGATGCAAAGGGCTGTGCCTTCTTGAACTTTCCCCCAGGGGACGGAATGCATTCCTCCAGCCCCTTGACCATACCCAGCAGTCTCCCCACAGAAGGAGCTCTACCCCACCCTCCGGGAAAGTACTGAGTGCTTCCTACTTGCTCCACACTGTTCCAGGCATTGGAAAAGCAGAGTCAACAAGCCAGACACGGTCAGTATGGTCACGTCAGGGACAGGTGTGCGTAAAGGGTTTTGCCCGCTATAAGTCATCAGGCCTATTTAAAGGACCAATATTCATGCATTCTTCACATGACCAAACACAAAATTCAAAAGAGCTAGACACTGCTTTAAAATAGTTGAAGGAATTTAAAGACAAAAACTATGTAAGCAGGGGCGCCTGGGTGGCTCGCTGGGTTAAGTGTCCGACTTCAGCTCAGGTCATGACCTCATGGTTTGTGAGTCTGAGCCCCGCGTCAGGCTCTGTGCTGAGGGCTCAGAGTCTGCTTTGGATTCTGTCTCCCTCTCTCTCTCTGCCCCTCCCCCCCTCACACTCTGTCTTTCTCTCTAAAAAATAAACAAACATTTAAGAAAGGGGGGCGCGCCTGGGTGGCTCAGCCAGTCAGTAGAGTGTCCAATTCTTGATTTCAGCTCAGGTCATGATATCATGATGCCTTCGTGAGACTGAGCCCCCCCGCCCCCCATCAGGTCCCGTGCTGACAGTGCAGAACTCTGTCGCTCTCCTCTACTCATTTTCTCTCTCAAAATAAATAAATGAGCTTAAAAAAACCACAAAAACTATGTATGCATATGCAAACCACTAACTCCTGCAGGCTCCTATCTCTGGGTAACACATGTCTCTATCCAAACTAATTACTGCTATTTCTAACTTACGAATGAAGGCTTGTAATTCCGAAGCTCAGGCAGGCTTTACAAATCGCTGAGCAGGGCCTTCCCCTGGTAGGCGCCGGGCTGGCGCCCCCCACCCCACCGACTCTGTCTCCTGAGGGCTTGTCCCGGCCCGAGGGGTGCGCTTCCTGTCCCCTGAAGGCAGGCTTGGCCCTGGGACTTCCTTCAACCACCAAGCGGGAGAAGCCTGGAAACGCCCCGTGTGCTCCGCCCTGCTCTTTCCCTCGGCTGCGTGTCGCGGGGACCGGCCTGCGGCCTGCACCCCCTCGCGGAGCAGACATGCGGGGTGACCTGTGGCCGCTCCGCGTTTTCTTCCCCAGACCCCGCACACGGCTCCCCAGGCCCTTCCCATAGCCGCTCGGCTCCCGCCCAATTCCATCGCCGTGGAAGAAACAGAAAGAAATTCATCTCAGTTTCAGAGGCGCCGGCCCATCCTGGAAGGCTCGGGGGTGTGCTCTCTGGTGGCCCAGGGAGGGGGAGGCCCACGGGGAGATGCCGGGACACCGTGGTCCTCGGTGCTGGGTGGGGGTGAGGTAAGCATTCACCTCGAGTCCAGGTGCTGCTTCAAAATGTACCCCAGCCCGCGTTCTGATGCAACAGCACTGGAGTGCGGTGTGCGCTTCTCACCACGCGTCGTCACCCGCTATTATCTCACCTAACATCTACACTTATATTTTCAAAGGTACAAATAGCCACGAGGCGGTAGAATGAAAAGGGAGGTGATCTCACTAGATTGTACGTGCAAAACACTATTTCTTCTTCCAATATCAGTTCTCCCCAGGAAGACTCACTGGCATTTATAATAAAATACCTTAAAGGAAAACCTTATTTAATATGAAACAAGACACAAGCCTTGAACACACAGACACCAAAGCGCATTTACTATGCTCTGTCTGCATGTGATGTGTAAGAAGCCAGAGGAAACTTTATATCATTTAGGAAGACTCTTTAACAGTCATCTTATACAGTAATCTTTGAAGCTACAGTAAACACATACCATGTAACCATATTATCTTGCCTTTATAAAAATGTTTATGTATTTTTGAGAAAGGGAGAGTGTGAGTGGAGGAGGGGCAGAGAAACAGGGACAGGGGATCCCAAGCAAGGTCTACACTGTCAGCCCAGAGCCCGATGTGGGGCTTGATGAAGTCACGGACCGTGAGATCATGACCTGAGCTGAAGCCAGACGCTGAGCTGCCTGAGCCACCCAGGCCCCCATTTATCTTTCCTTTCATGTAAAGCACTAAGTTAGGAAGGACACCCGGGGTTGTGCCCTACAAAGTGCAACAATTATTTTTATCATCCAAAGTGGCCGGCCAGTAGTCTTTATTTCTAGCTATACGAGTTCTATTTTAAGATAAACCCAATAGGGGCCTTGCGTGGCTCAGTCAGTTGAGGGTCTTGACTTCAGCTCAGCTCATGGTCACAAGATTCATGAGTTTGCCCGCGTCGGGCTCTGTGCTGACAGCTCGGAGCCTGGAGCCTGTGTTGGATTCTGTGTCTCCCTCTCTCTGTGCCCCTTACCCCACGCTCACTCGCGCTCTCTCTCTCAAAATTTAAGAAACACTAAAAAACTTAAAATAAACGCAACAAGTGCAAAAACCCCCTTTGGTTGTATCTGAATTGGATGAAAGTCTGCACGATGCTGTGTGTGCTGCTATGTTAATGGGATACTTAGGGTAGGAATAACGGCCTTGGAATACAAAGCTCTTGTCTAGGGGCAGAGATGGACCCTCGCCCTGATGGAGGCCGGGGCTGCGCTCAGGTACCGATGCAGCTCACACCGCTACGGAATTCAAATGCTGGCCGCCCTCACGAGCAGTTCGCAGCCCTTTCAAGAAGTCTTTGGTGACCTGCCTTCGTTCTGCAGGCTGAGAGGAGGCCCCTCAGTAGCGGGAACAAAGTGAAACACTGACACTTCACAGCTTCTTGACGGACGTCCAGGCTGGAGGGAAGGGGAGCACCCGCCCCCGGACACCGGTGCCCCCAGCAGAGGCCGCAAAGCGTGGCAGAGCGCGTGGCTGGGCTCGGAGCGTCCCGCGCAGAACCCGACCCAGCAAGGTGACAGTGCCGAGTGCCCCGCGCGTGGCACTGAGCTCTTCTCAAAGAGCACAGGAGGAGGAGGGGAGCTCGGCCATTCTTCCCTGTGATGCAGAGGGACGGCTGGGCTGTAAGACTTAATGTGTAGAAGCCAGAAACTATCCGGGTCAGGCAGAACCCATCTAATTAGAATCATTTTATTCTCCGCGATGGGCGGGATGCTTCCTACAGAGTCACAGGGCACTGAGTGGGGGAGGGGGGGGGAGGAGGGAAGAAAGCCCGTTTAAAGCAAAACGGCCTGTTTAACCGGAAAGCGGGGTTAAGGAAGCAGGTATCTGCTCTCCGGGTCTCCACAGCTCCACTCATCTTTGCTCGTCCTCTGTGGGGCTACGGCAACACTGGGCCAGTGCGCTGGTCAGATTCCCTCAGAATAAAAAGAAACCCTTCACTCTCCTGTGTTAAGGGGAGGGTACGATTCTTTTAAGAGCAACAGCGACAGCAACAAAAAAGCCATAAACTTTTATAGAAAACAAGAATATAAGGAAAGAAGAATCCTGGCTCTCGAGAGAACAGTGCATCAGCCTCTGCCAACTTCCTTGTTCTCTGACGGGCTAGAAAGCTGATGGTTTACTGTGCGCAGTGAAGAATGCTGCGCTTGGGAACCGGTTCAGCCGGGGCTCCGTGTTCTCCGCAAAAATAAAAGGGAAACTTGAAACTGAACTTCTGACACCGGTTGAGTGCTTTCAGTCTAAAAACTACTGAGGGGAGTAATTTCAGAATGCAGCCCCGCCCGCATGCTGTGCTGTGAGGGGGCTGCGCCGACACACAGTGGTTACCCCAGAGCCGCCCGACCCCCCTCGGCCTCCTCTGAAGACACGGCTTCCCCCTGGGCCTCCATAATGAGGGCGGCCGCTCGGGGGTCCCCGCTGGGCTGGGACACGTGGGGGCCGCCCGTCTGTCTCCGTCCTGGCACCAGTGTGAATTTCCGTACAGGGCGGTCTATGGCCCCGAATCCGTAAGAGGTCCCCTCCGAGGCGATCAGCGTCATGGGCCTGTTACACACCCTGGGAAAGCCACTGCAGCCTTAAAGGTCACCTCACACGGGCACCCCCTCGGAACGTCAGGACGCTGAGCTAGTGACAGTGCCAGGCCCCTTCCCCACACGCAGGGAGAGCGGAGGCACCCGCGCTCCGGCACCTGTCCTCGCCTCCTGCCACCGTCATCCGGAGTGACGCCCGAGTCCTTGTGGACGGCAGGGCGACCGCCCCTAACGGCGGCGCCGGGACTCCCTGACCTCCAGGCGCCCACGCGTGCGCAGGCCCCCTGCACCTGCAGTCCTACTAAGGACACGCTGCGCGGTGGCCCCGTGCAGCCGCCTGCGCTCTTGCTGCTGACCCTCTGCTGGGCCGCAGCGAGCCCTCGGGACACTGCCTCCCTCCGCGTTCCCCCGGTGACCAGCCTTCTGCTGACCGTAGGGGCCTCACCGTCCATCACCTCGGTGACGACCCTCCCTCATCAGTCCCCCCCCCGCAGCACTCAGCCCTACTCTGGAGGTATCCAATCTTTCGCCAGCATCTGGACTCCTCCGTCTGGATTTCTGCTGGGGGAAAACGCCTGACTCAGCGCTGCTAACCCTCCTCAGGCCTCTGTACCCCTTTCCTCCAGTTAGCTGACCGCACAAGCACAAAGAATGTTTGAGTCTCTTTATACCTTAGAAGTATTTTCTTGACTCAAACCTCCCCTCCAGGAGTCATTTAAATTTTCATCCCTTCACGCCCCAGCTTTTCGAAAGAATAGTTTACACTTGGTGTTGACTGCAGTTGTGGTCCACTCTTCACCCCGTGGGGGCCTGGTTCTTGCCCTGCTGCTGCAATCACTTCCAAAGCCCATGCAGCCTTCAACAGCCTTTGTTTCTCCTGACATTTTTCTAGCATTTCACGTTGTCGGTGATACCCCCATAATCATCTCTTCCCTTGCTTTTGTGATAGTGTGCCCTGGTGTCCTTCCTTTTTTTTTTTTTTTTAAATGTTTATTTATTTTTGAGAGGGAGAGACAGAACATGAGCAGGGGAGGGGCAGGGAGACAGGGAGACACAGAATCTGAAGCAGCTCCAGGCTCTGAGCGGTCAGCACAGAGCCCAACGCAGGGCTGGAACTTGTGAACCACAAGACCATGACCTGAGCCGAAGGTGGACACTTAGCTGATGGAGCCACCCAGGTGCCCCTGGTGTTTTTCCTTTTACATCTCCACGTATTTCTCTTCTGGACATCTGTCTTTTAATGCCTTTTTGAATGTTAGTGTTTTCCAGGATTCTGACACTTAACACCTGAGTAAACTGTGCAATAATATTTAATATATAGAAGCCAAAAACTATTATTTCCTGGCTTCAGCAATACTATATACATGAATGACACCTAACTCCACATCCCAGGCCAAGAAATCTTTGCCAGAGAAGCAGATCATTTTGCCAAAGTCCTCTGGCCAGCCCCCAGTGGGTCCCGTAAGCTTTTCAAACTCAAATGTCCAAAATGGTACCCGTCAATATCCCCACAAAACCCGCTCATCTTCCTGTCTCCCCTGTCCTGGAAAAATACAGCCACTTTCACCTAATTGTGTGTGTCACCATCCTAGTCACTAAATTCTTCAGATCATCATTTTGTACCCCTTCAAAACTAGGTCTTCTACCTGAGTTTTAATTCAGAAGTTCATCACATCTCTTCTGGATTTCTATGATAGTTACCTATTCAGTCTTTTTCTATCTTGCCCAACTGCAATCTATCCTCCGCTGGTCTGTCATATTGGTTTTCAAAAGTAAAATCAAGACAAAAAATGTTACATTACTCATGTGACATCCAAGCCCCAAATCCCTCAGGTGGTCAACAGCTTGTAGTCTTTTGTTGAGTACGGCAAACCTTCAACATCCAGTTCCCTCTTTCTCTCCACCATGATTTCCAGCTACTCACTCATATTTCTCTGGGCTCCCAGAATCATTTTGTGCCTTATCAGCCCTTTTAAGTCTGCAGAGGCCCTTTTAAGTCCTTGGCTTGGAAAGTTTCCCTTAGCTCACCTGGCCTTATCAGTTAGAACACAAATGAAATCACCTCCTTGGAGGAGTCCTGTTAGGTTTGAGGCAGACGCTGTCTCCCTGTGTTCCCACAGTTTAGTAGGCCTTACGGTGTACTTTCCATTAACTTTCATGCTTCCGCAGGAGCTAACACAGTGCCTGGAAGATACCAGGCTCTCCATAAAGAGCTGAAACATGACTGGGCTCCACAGGCATGATGTGAGCCTCATCCTTCTCAGATTCTTAGTGATGATCCATTATGTGTGCAATGGGAATTTGATCAGTAACTTGAAAGATCACATTTTCAAGTGGCCACCTCATTTTTAGGCTATTTTTATTCATGCAGGTGGCTTAAAGGTAGATGTTGGCTATGGGTTAATGATTATATCTATTCATAAACATTTCTAAATGTGTGACAACCATAAAGTCACTTTCTTGGCAGCAAGATGGCAGCTGACATTTAGTTTTATCTCCAAAAGTGTTTTTCTTCTTAGTAAACTATCGATGTATTGCCCTCAACATGAATGCTATGAAGGTGAGGGTAGCAGGTGACTAGTTCAATTACTTTAGGGCCGTGTGAAAAGAATATTTTTTCTGTATTTCTGTCCTTTGACATCAGAGGTACTCCTTTGGGGGCTTTTAGTACTGAAATTCAAGATATCGCAAAGGTTCTCATAGATTTAAGTCTGCTAACAGGGTCAAAATCTTTTCAAAAATTTATTCACTACACATAAT